>CM076580.1:1258573978-1258935918 GCA_034641835.2 Pinus albicaulis
TTAGAGTGTAAGATGTGGGTAGTAGAATGTTAAATCTATTATTTCCTGGAAAATCCTTTTTAATCTAATCTGTCTCTTTGAGTGAGGATATGGATGGAAGTTGTCATTACTTGTCTAGATAAAGATATAGATATGAATGGAAAAAGACTGATGATCAACATCAACTTCGTACTTCTTTATGGATGTGCATTTAAATGGTAGTATCGAGATCAAAGTCATCGTTAATATAAAATAATTCGTTAAATTTATCCTCATAGCAAGCCTACAAAAAAATGAACCACGTCCCAACTATCGCACCCTCGAGTTGATCCCTCTCCTCGGAGCATCGTGCGGCACCAACTAAGCATCTATACTTAGTTTTTTCTTTCATGTTTTCTGGACTATCCCTACAAACATCATTATCTTTATCTTTCTCCATTATTAGTTTTGTGAGGAATTATCATAACATTAAAAAATACCAATATGCCAGAAAAGACCAACAACAACAATATGCAAATTTTATAGTTTCATTTAAAAAATTTCATGCCAAAGTACAAAAATTTACAAAGGGGAGGTCGGTTCATTGAACTAGGACTCTACCCTAATTTCCTGCGTGTTTATTCTATTTTGTGCACAATTCAGGCCAACCCCGACACTTTATACATGACACAACTATGCACTACACAAATTCTAGCATTACCCAACTCCTGCCTGACCTCCACACATAGTTGTGTTGCACCCAAGTCTGCGCTATATGTTGCACGAATCGTGTAGATCTCAACTTGCATCTTCATTCCAACCGGAGTTAACTAATATGTTCTACCTGCGGCACCTGACTATATTAAGCTCGTGCTCTGCCCGCCCCACGTACTAATCCATTGCCAAATTCCATTCAGATCTCACCCAACTCCTCGCACTGTGAATTTTTCATCTGATATGAACTTCACTTTTCAATGATCCTCCACAATTCTACCCACCTCCATATTAATACGGTTCAGTTGTGGTGTTTACATGAAGGGTCACAACTCTACACGATTCGGCCCACCGAGCCAACCATACCTCCTTTGCACATCGATTGCAAACTGCAATATGCCCCTTGGTTGCTTGTCTGTTATCCATTCCTCAGGTCATTGTCGCGCTTCCCGCTACACCTAAGTCGGGTTTTCCATGAGTCGCTTGCTGCTACAAGTGAGGGTATGATTTTCCCGTATTAACCAACTCGACTTGGGTTCTCTCTACCCGAATGACCGAATTGCAAGTCATGGAATGTGCTTGCCACTTTCGCTCAACTGCTACAAGTGGGAACACCCGATACAAACTCATGTGCGCCTATGTTGGGCACCCAACTAACCTATGTTGGGCAGTGTTTTCTCGATGCCCTGACATCCTCTGCCACCGTGAGTCATTTTCATCCTTGTAAATCCTATTGATCACATCAACTGGTCATTAAACTGAACAATCTCCTTCTTCCATCTCCACTATGCATCCTCCATTTCCCAAACACTATCCTCTAGTGAGTCCTTCCATTGAACGAAGAACTCCCTTCATGCTGCACTTCCAACACCTATAGTATGAATATTAAGTATCTTCTCCAAAATCAAGTTTTGTCTGTCCACTATCATGGCTGGTCTCCTTAATTATTTTTTCCTCTTGGTATTATCTGCATCAAGTATACACTTCTTAAGCTAACTAATATAGAACACAGGATCTTTTGCATGCATGTGGTTCAGAAGCTCCAACTCATATGCAACTTCCCCAACTCACTTATTTATCTCGAATGGTCCTTCATACTTCCTCATCAAAGATCTCACAGTCCCCTTAGGTGGCTGACCTAATCTCTGGTGCTCTTCAGAAAAACCATGTCCCTGACATCAAAGTGTAGATTACTCCTATCCATGTTTTCCCATTTCTTCATTCTCCTTGCAGCATCATGCCAGTGTACCTGTGCTAATTTTAAAGCCTCCTTCCATGCTACTAAGAATATATTCACATGTGGACTTCTAAAAATTCCTCTCAGTATTATTGTGTGTGGAGAAATAAGAATCTGTCCATTGACCAAATCAAATGGACTATACCTAGTTGCAGAACTCTTCTGCAATTTGTAGCTAAATTAAGCCACATCCAAGAGTTCAAGCCAATTATTCTGATCATCACCTCACACAGTGTCACAAGTAGGCCTCCAAAAATTCATTAATATATTCATTCTTCCCATATTTCTGCAGATGGTAACTCGAAATTTGCAACAAATATATCCCGAATACCTTGAACAATGTGTTCCAAAATTTACCTGTAAATCTTGGACCTCAGTCAGACACAATACTCATTGGTACTCCCCAATGTTTCACAACATGTCTGAAGATAATTAAGAATTATTCTCGGATCCACATGGTATCTTCGTCGGAATGAAGATGGCATACTTGGAAAATCAGTTGACAACAACCATAATCTAATTATACCCATGCACAAGTGTTAATTGAGTGATAAAGTCCATTAAAACAATCATCCATGGTCTCTATGGAATCTAAAATGGCTATAATAATCCTCCTTGTATCTGAGTACTTGATTTTTTCTGTTGAAAAATGATGCACGTATGCACATACTCCTCTACGTCTTCTCTCATCCTCTCCCAAAAGTATCCCCTTTCCAATAATGTAGAAGAACGACACTGCCTTGGGTGTCTAGCACATGGAGAATCATGGAAATCCTTCAAGAGGTGCCTCCTAAGTCCATATGACTTCATAATGTAAATTCAGTTCCCATATAACAAGATTCCATCTGATAGGAAAAACTTCTGAGTCTTCCCCTCCTTTGCCTGCTTCAGAATGCTCTTCACCTGAATATCGGTCTCCACACTAGCTTGAAGTCTACTCTACCGCTTGTCGGTTATGTTGACTCTACTCCTTGTGAATTCAGATCGGTAGTCTTCCTCCCTAAGGGTGACTAATTGTCCCTTCCTGCTAAGGGCATATGAAATTGCATTATGTCTACCTGAACTATACTCAAGATGCATGTCAAACTCTACCAAGAAGTCTTGCCAAAGAGCTTGCTTCACTGATAACGTAGTTTGGGATGTAAAATAACTTAGTGCAACATTTTCAGTCTTGAAAATAAAAGGCTCCCCAATCAAGTACTGCCTCCATACCTGTAAACAATGAATGATGGCAGTCATTTCCTTCTCATGGACTAGATATTGTCGATCTCTATCTCGTAACTTTCAACTCTCATAGGCCATTAGATGCCCATCCTCAAAAAGTACCCCTCCAATCGCAAAATCAGATTCATTAATATGTACCTCAAATGGTCTCTCAAAGTCTGGTAGCCTCAATATCGATGTTGTCACCATCATCCTCTTGAATTATTCAAAATTTTTGCGACACTTCTCTATCCAATCCCATCGCTTGTCCTTCTTCAAAAGGTTTGTCAGTGGTGTTGTTATATTGGAATACCCTTCTACAAAATTTTGTTGGTAGTTTTTCATTCCCAAGAAGACTCTCATATCATGGAAAATATTTGGTTCAGCCCAATCCTTAATCTCCTACACCTTGCTAGGCTCCATCCATATGTGACTTTGACCCATGTTGTGTCCAAGGAACGATACCATGGTTTGAGCGAACATACATTTTGAATTCTTCAAGAAAAACTAATTTTTCTTCAATTCCGAGAATACCAAATCCAAGTGTATCACATCATCCTCCATGCTATCATTGAATATCACAATGTCATCCAAGTATACAAAAACAAATGTATCAAGGAATGGATGAAGAACATCGTTCATCAATGTGCAAAAACTAGCGGGAGAATTGCACAACCCGAATGGCATGACAATAAACTTTAAACTCCCATATATTGTCATTATTGCAGTATTCTTCTCATTCCCCTCTACTACCCACAGCTAATAATATCCATGTCTCAAGTCTAGCTTCAAAGCACTCGGGCTTTCGAAATCTTATCGAAACAATCTGCAGCAAGTGACAAACTGATACCTATTATTTATCATATGCGTGTTTAGTGCACGATAATCACAACACATGTAATTCATTCATATCATTTTTCCTCTAGAACAATACTATAGCTGCATATGGGGACATTGAAGGTCGTATGAAACCTACATAAGATAACTCCTTTAGTTTTCATTTCAATTCATCCAATTCCAATCCTAAAAACCGATGAGTATATTTTCCTGGGGGTTGCTTCTGAGGTTGAAGCTTAATGTTATAGTCTGCTGCACGCCTCAGTGTTTTAATAACTCATCAGGCATAATATCTTCATATCGCTCCAATACATCGGAAATATTTGTAAGAATAGTCGTCCCCACTCCATCATCATCATCCTCAACTTCTAGAACAATTATCCCATATTTCTTAGCATCTGCATCCTAAATCTCCCTACTCATAGTTAGTGCAAAAACATGTTGCACTGTCACTTCCCTATGCAGTTGGTGGGTAGGTAAAGTCCACGTCTGTGAGTCTCCAATCAATTTTATATCATCACAAAATGGCGCAACAATTGCCTTGTTTCCCTTTAGAAAATCCTACCCCAATATCATATCAAAGTCGTTCATTTCCATCATCGTAAATTCCAAACAACCCTTCCATATTTCAGAAATTTGGATAGGCACGTCACTTTACAATCTCGACACCTTAGCCCTTAATTTCACTTCCTTGACCTCCACATCCTTTGGAACAATATGCAATCCAAACTCCCGTGCTAACCTGGTCGTCATCAAATTATGTGTGGCACCTGTGTCCACCAAAGCTTGGATGGTTCTGCCAAGAATCTCCAAGCCAAGAAACCCCAAATTGTGTAACTAACCTTTCTGTTCCCTTGAAACACTGGCTTGCATACATCTCTGGTATTTGCTGCACTTACTTGTACCAACTCTGATAACATCTGTCATGCCCTCGAGTTGATCCCTCTCCTCGGAGCATCGTGCGACACCGACTAAACATCTATACTTAGTTTTTTTTCATTTTTTCTGGACTAATATGCCTACAAACATCAATATCTTTATCTTTTTCCATTAATATTTTAATGCGGAATTATCATAACATTCAAACAATACCAATATCCCAGAAAAATACCAACAACAACAATATGAAAATTTTATAATTTCATTTATAAATTTTCATGTCAAAGTACAAAAATTTACAAAGGGGAGGTTGGTTCACCGAATTTGACCTCTACCTGAATTCCCTGCATGTTTCTGTTTTTTTTTGTATGATTAATGCTAACCGTGACACCTTCTTCACACCACAACTATCTGCTACATGAATTCTACTATTACACGACTCCTCCCCCACATGCACACACATTCTTTCTGCACCCGATTCTACGCTATATGTTGCACAATTCATGTAGCTCTCGACTTTCGTTGTCATGCCAACATGAGTCAACTATTATGTTTTTCCTAAGACACTTGATTATGTTATGCTTGTGCTCTATCGCCTCATGGGCTCCTCCACTTCCAAAATCCATGCAATTCTCACCCAACTCCTCGCACTGCGAACTCATCGTGTGATCTGAACTGCACTTGTTCGATGATCCTCGACCAATCTACCAGCCTCCATATTAATACAATTTAGTTGTGTTGTTTACATTAAGGTTCACAACTCTACACGAGTAAGTCCACAGAGCTTACCATACGTCCTTTGCACATCGGCTGCCAACCACAATATGCCCCTTGGTCACTCGTCCATTATCATTTCCCAAGTCGTCATCGCCCTAGCCACTACACCTACATCGAGTTGTCCACAAGTCGCACGTTGCTACCAGTGAGGGCGCACATTTCCCGCATTAACCAACTCAACTTGGGCTTGCTCTACCCGAACACCTAGCTCACCTGTCATGGAGGACGCTTACAACTTTCGCTCGACTACTACAAGTGGGTGTTCCCACTATACACTCATGTGCGCCTATGTTGGGCACCCAACTCACCTGTGTTGGGCGATGTTGTCTCGACGTCCTGGCATCCTCCCTCACCATGAGTTATTTTCATCCCTTTAAATAATATCAACCACATCAATTGGTTGTTAAACTCAACAATCTCCTTCTTCCATCTCCACAGTGAATCCTCCATTTCCCAGTGACTCTCCTCAAGTGTGTCCTTCCACTAAACGAAGAACTCCCTTCGTGTTGCGCTTTTAACACATGTATCATGGAGATCAATGATCTTCTCCAAAATCAATTTTGGTTTTTCCACTATCATTGTTGGTCCCCTCGATGGTGTTGTCCTCTTGGGATGATCTGCATCAAGTCTACACTTCTTAAGTTGACTAATCTGGAACATGGTGTGTTTTGAACGCATGTGGTTTAGAAGCTCCAACTCATATGAAACTTCCCCAACTTGCTTCTTTATCCAGAACGGTCCTTCATATTTCCTCCTAAAAGATATTGCAGTCCCCTTAGGTGGCTGAAACTGATCTCCAATGATCCTCAGGAAAACCATGTCCCCGACATCAGAGTGTGAATTCCTCCTATCCTTTTCTGCCCATTTCTACCATTATGCTTGCAGCATCATGTAGGTGTACCTATGTCAACTCGAAGGCCTCCTCCCATGCTGCCAAGAAACTCTTTGCATGTGGACTCCTCAAAAATCCTCCCTTTAGCACTGTGTGTGGAGCAATCAGCATTTTTCCATTGACCAACTCAAATGGACTATACCCGGTTGTGAAACTCTTCTATAAGTTGTAGTTAAATTGAGCCACATCCAAGAGTTCAAGCCAATTCTTCTGCTCATCCCTTGCATATTGTCGCCACTAGTCCTCTAGAAACGCATTAATTTGTTTAGTCTTCCCATCTCGTTGTGGATGGTAACTCAAACTATGCAACAAATCTATACCGACTACCTTGAACAATATGTTCCAAAATTTACCTGTAAGTCTCGAATCTCGATGGGACACAATACTCAATGGTACTCCCCAATGTCTCACAACATGTCTGAAGAATAACTTAGTATTATTCTCATATCCACATGGTATCTTCATCGGAATGAAGATGGTATACTTGGAAAAACAAACCATAATATCGTTATACCCCTAAAATAGTGGTAACTGAGTGATGAAGTCCATCAAAACACTCATCCATGGTCTCTTTGGAATCAGTAAAGGCTGTAGTAATCCTCCCTGTCTCTGAGTATCTGATTTGTCCTGTTGAAAAATTGTTCATGTATGTAAATACTCCTCTACATCATGTCTCATCCTCTCCCAAAATTATCCCCTCTCCAACAATGCCGAAGAATGACCTTGCGCTGGGTGTCTATCCCATGGAGAATCATGTCACTCATTCAAGAGGTGCCTCCTAAGTCCAGCTGACTTCAGAATGTAAATTCAGTTCCCATAGAACAAGAGCCCATCTCATAGGAAAAACTTATGAGTCTTCCCCTCCTTCACCTGCTTCAGAATTCTCTTCGCCTGAATATTCTTCTCCACACTAGCTCGAAGTCTACTCTGCATCTCATTGTTCATTTTGAGTCTACTCCTCATGAGTTCAAATCGGTCTTCTTCCTCCCCAAGGGCAACTATCTATCCCTTCCTGCTAAGGGAATATGCAATTGAATTGAGTCTACCCGGCCTGTACTTAAGATTCATGTCAAACTCTGCTAATAAGTCTTGCCAATGAGCCTGCTTCACTGAGAACATCGGTTGGGATGCAAAATAACTCACGGCAATGTTGTCAGTCTTGAAAAAAAAGGCTCCCTAATTAAGTAATGCTTCCATACTTGTAAATAATTAATGATGACAATCACTTCCTTCTCATGGACTGGATATTGTTGCTCTCTATCTTGTAACTTCTGAATCTCGTAGGTCATGAGATTCCCATCCTGCAAAAGGACCCCTCCAATCGCAAAATAAAATGCATCGATATGTACCTCAAATGGTCTCTCAAAGTCAGGTAGCCTTAGTATCAGTGTTGTCACCATTCTCCTCATCAATTTTTCAAAAGTTTCACGGCACTTCTTTTTCCAATCCCATCACTTGTCCTTCTTCAAAAGGTTTTTCAATGGTTTTATTATCTTGGAATACCCTTGTATAAAGTTTCGTTGGTAGTTGGTTATTCCCAAGAAAACTCTCATATCAAGGAAATTTTTTGGTTCAGCCCAATCCTTAATCACCTGCACCCTACTCGGCTCCATCCATATGTGCCCTTCACCCAAGATGTGTCCAAGGAATGAGATCTCGGTTTGAGAAAACATACACTTTGAATTCTTCAAGAATAACTAATTTTTCTTCAATGCCTTGAATACCAAATTCAAGTGTCTCTTATGATCCTCCATGTTATCACTAAATGTCACAATTTCATCTAGGTATACAACAACAAATGCATCAAGGAATGGACGAAGAACATCATTCATCAATGTGCAGAATGTGTCAGGAGTGTTTCACAACCCGAATGGCATGAAAAGAAACTCAAAACTCCCATATATCGTCGTTATCACGGTCTTCTTCTCATCCCCCTCTACTACCCGCACCTGATAATACCAATGTCTCAAGTCTAGCTTCGAAAACACTCGAGCTTTCACAAGCTTATCAAAAAAATATACAGAAAGTGGTACGATAATCACAGCACCTCTGTAATTCATTCGTATCATTATTCCTCTAGAACAAAGCTAGAGCCACATATGGGGACCTTGAAGGTCGCATTAGGGGAATTTTGAGGTAAAAAATGGGCCTCCTAAGAAAAATGTATAACCAAATTAAACTTTATATGAATCAATAGGATTCAAGATGATGATGTCAGCCATGGGGGATGATTCACCATTTTTTATGTAAAAGGGTAAAAAGATTAAAAAATAATAAAATAATAAAACTACTTTTTCAACTCGTATATTCAACTTATCTCCCAAATTTTTTACTCAAATTTTGAGCAGGAGTACTCATTCGATGCAAAATTTAATTCCTCATCCAAGGAGTACCCATGTTGATACTTTTGATGGACCCTACTACACAAAAAATGAGAAATACATGAAAAAATTTGATTGCAATCATGTTTTTCATGTATTTCTCATTTTTCGTGGAGTAGGATCCATTGAAATTATGCAACATGGGTACTCCTTGGATGAGGAATTAAATTTTCCATCCAATGAGTACTCCCACTCGAAATTTGAGTAAAAACTTTGGGAGATAAGTTGAAAAGGTAGTTTTTTCTTTTTCCCTCTAAAATTTGATGATGTAGTCAAATATTATTCTATTATTTCCACTATTATTAAATTATAATTCCTTAGGAGACCCATTTTAGAAGTTAAAATTACCATAATTTATGAAACCTGCATATGATAAATCCTTTAGTTTCCATTTCAATTCCTGCAATTTCGGCCCTGAAAATTGATAAGGAGCTTTTCCTTGGGGTTTCTTCCCAGGCTGTAGCTCAATGTTATGGTCCACTGCACACCTTGTTGTTTTGGTATCTCATCTGGCATAATATTTTCATATCACTGCAATACATTAGAAATATAGGTAGGAATAGGCATCCCGACTTTATCATCATCATCCTCAACTTCTCGAACAAGTGTCACATGTCTCAACATCTACATCATGAATCTCCCTACACATATACTTAGTGCAGAAACATGTTGCACTATCACTTCCCTACATTTTTAGTGGGTAAGTAAAGTCCATGCCTGCGAGTCTCCAATCAATATGATCTAATCGCAAAATGGCACAATAGTTTCCTTGTTTCCCTTTAGAATCCTATCCCAATATTATATCAAATTCGTTCATCTCCATCATCGTGAAGTCCAAACAACCCTTCCAATCAGAAGTTCAGATAGGCACATCATTTAGAATTCCCTTCTAAAAACTTTTGCTGGCATGACAAGAAACTCAAAACTCCCTTATATCGTAATTATTGCAGTCTTCTTCTCATATCCCTCTACTACCCGCACCTGATAATACATATGTCTCAAATCTAGCTTCAAAAACACTTAGGCTTTAGCAAGCTTATCAAAACAATCCACAGCAAGTGGAAAAGGATATGTTCTAAATATGGAAAAACTAGTTTTGTTGTGCTAGCTTCTTAATCAGTATAAAATAAAAACGCTTAAGGATTGTGTCAAATAGTAAGTTTATGAGAGGGTTTATGTGTCAAATTTGTGTGTCTTTTATGAGAAATTCATCAATTAAATTATCTTTAAAAGCACATAAACAACAATTAAATTGCAGAGAATATAATACACAACAAGCACATTACACAGTAGTGATGAAGGAGTTCACCCATGCTAGGCTACGTCTCCTTAGACCAACCTCAATGACTTGGCTCTCTTAGATCAACTGATCAAAAAATTTAATATAGTAATTTCCCAAGCTCTGATGGCTCTCCGACCTGATCCAATGGCTCTGATGGCTTTCAGCTTCTCCTAGAAAACCTCCACTAAATTTGGAAAACAACAGTTAAACTTCCACCTTCCTCCAATTTCAAAGGTACCCCAATTAAATATTAAGTGGATTTAGTGCATTAATTAATCATGCTTAATGCTAATCCAGCGCTTAGGTGAATCCAAATTTAATTTTGGATTAGTGTTTATTAAATATGTCTTAAGGTTAATTAAGCGTGGTTATGATTTGCTAATACTTCGTGCTTAATGGAGCTCCCGCAGACAGTCATAGTTGGTGGCCCCATGGACTGGGGGTTGGCCTTCTTTTCCCCTGCCATAATATTTGATTGAATTCAAATATAAATCAGGTGCATAGTATTGTAAGGAACATGTGATAGGAAAAAAGTTAACATGTTGTGTTGTGTGGTGAGGTCGGGGGGTGGACCCTGACCTCTACCCATCCACCATATATAATTTTATTCGATCATTCCTTAGTCCCATTGCGACCATTGGGAGGGGGGAACGTGGCGACCCCTGGGTGCACCACGTGTCCTCATCCCATTGGTTCATTTCAAAACCAACCAAAATTTTCCATGTAGCCCAGAAATTCAGTCCAACCACAAGCTAACAAGTGTCAACACACCATTGGCCGAAGAAAAACCCATTTTGACCAAAACTTGACACCTTTGACCCTGTTTGACTTTTTTTTTTTTTAAATTTGTGTGTTTGGCAAAGAGGTCAACAGGATCTAAATTTCTCATACAGAGTCGGTTTTTGATGAAATGAAGTGAACTAGAATCAGGAAGGAAAGACCTATCTAGGCGTGCTAGTTCCAGTCCATTCCGAGAACATTGAATTTTTAGCAAATCTTTTCCCCCAATTCAGTTTTTGATCACTCCTTCCCGCTAAAAGGCTTTTGGACCCACAAAATTTGTTTATCCAATTATAGTTTAATCCTCTTCACCTTTCCAAGTTCTTTCAACTTGATTCTACTTGGAAAAATCCTCATGACAACCACTTTGGTTCCTTGACTTGCCTAGTCTTGCAAATGGCTTGGTACTTCAACCAATGTCCTCCTTTCACGGTTGACCCTTGTTGGGTGCTTGCTGACTAATGAAAAACATCTCGTTGTAAAAAATAAATCTCTTTTTTCTTGGAAAGCTTGACTGATGGCCTTCACACTGAAAATATTTTTCCTCCTTTGCATAAACATGCATTTGACGCAAGCTTCTCCTTGGAAAATATTTTCCAATTTAAGCCTATCTGAGTGAACTAGAACAATGAATTCGAATATCAATAATCACTAGAAATGGAATGACCATTATTTTACCTCCACGGTACCAAATTCAACATCTGGAAGAATTCCTTCGCCATCTCTTTTGCTTCTTGGCGTCATGCATCATATGGTCTACAAAAAGGTTGTTGTTTTTGCTGCAATATTTTGTCATCTTGTCCCTCTTCCCACTTCTTCATTCCATCATCGCCCAACATTGGCATGTTTCTCATGCCATGATTTGAGAATGAAGGCTAATCACGAGCCTCTTGCTCAAGAGTGGACCTTCCAAAATCTTGAGACGTCTTGTAACAAGAAAAACCATTCATTTGAAAAACACATCATGTAAGAAACATAAATTGATGACCTCTTCCTTTTGCTCCTTCAAAGCAAAAAATGTCACATCCTGTGAAAATCACCATGCATTCTTACATCTTGGTGTACGAACCCATCGGCCAAACACAACTCGACATAACATGCGCCTTCAAACCATTGACTCTTAAGTCAAACAAAATTTTTCTTCATGTAATGACAACAGAATTTCTGAGTTGAAAAGGGGAAAAGCAGTGACGATTATCCAAAGGATAGGATATTATAAAAAGACTTTACACCAACAATTTTAGCAATGAAATTGTTTCTTGAAGGATATCCAACATCATTTAGCCACCACTTGATATGATAGAATTTATGGGTGGCTAACAATGTTTACATTAAGGTTCACAAATCTACACGAGTAAGTCCACAGAGCTTACCATACGTCCTTTTCACGTCAACTTCCAACTGTAATATGCCCCTTGGTTTCTCGTCCATTATCATTTCCCAAGTCGTCATCGCCCTACCCACTACACCTGCATCGAGTTGTCCATGAGTCACACGTTGCTGCCAATGAGGGCGCACATTACATGTATTAACCAACTGGACTTGGGCTTGCTCTACCCAAACACCTAGCTCGCCTGTCGTGGAGCACACTTGCAACTTTCGCTTGACTGCTACAAGTGGATGCACCCACTATGTACTCATGTGAACCTATGTTAGGCACCTGAATCACCTGTGTTGGTAAATTTTGTCTCGATGCCCTAACCTACTCCCCCACGATGAGTCATTTTCATCCCTTTCAATCCTATCAACCATATCAACTGGTCACTAAACTCATAAATCTCCTTCTTCTATCTCCATAGTGAATCCTCCATTTCCTAGAGATTCTCCTCAAGTGTGTCCTTCCACTGAACAAATAAATCCCTTCGTGTTGCACTTCTGACACATCTATCATGCAGATCAAGGATCTTCTCCAAAATCAAGTTTGGTTTTTCAACTATCATATTTGGTCCTCTCGATGGTGTTGTCCTCTTGGGATGATCTGCATCAAGCCTACACCTCTTAAATTGACTAATATGGAATACAATATGTTTTGAATGCATGTGGTTCAGAAGCTCCAAATCATATGCAACTTCCCCAACTTGCTTCTTTATCCTAAATGGTACTTATTATTTCCTCGTCAAACATATCACAGTCCCCTTATGTGGCTAAAATTGATCTCCAGTGATCCTTAGAAAAACCATGTCCCCAACATCAGATTTTGCATTCCTTCTATCCTTGTCTGCCCATTTCTACCATTCTGCCTGCAGCATCATGCAGGTGTACCTATGTTAACTCGAAGGCCTCCTCCCATGCTGCCAAGAAACTCTTCGCATGTGGACTCCTAAAAAATCCTCCCTTTAGCACTGTGTGTGGAGCAATCAGCATATGTCCATTGACCAACTTAAATGGACTATACTTGGTTGCGAAACTCTTCTACAAGTTGTAGTTAAATTGAGCCACATCCAAGAGTTCAGGCCAATTCTTCTACTCATCCCTCGCATATTGTCGCCACTAGTCCTCTAGAAACGCATTAATTTTTTCATTCTTCCCATCTCGTTGTGGATGGTAACTCAAACTATGCAACAAATCTATACCGACTACCTTGAACAATGTGTTCCAAAATTTACCTGTAAGTCTCGGATCTCGATGGGACACAATACTCAATGGTACTCTCCAATGTCTCACAACATGTCTGAAGATCTGAAGAATAACTTAGTATTATTCTCATATCCACATGGTATCTTCATCAAAATGAAGATGGCATACTTGGAAAAACAGTCGAAAACAACCATAATACCGTTATACCCCTAAAACAGTGGTAACTGAGTGATGAAGTCCACCCAAACGCTTATCCATGGTCTCTTTGGAATCAGTAAAGGTTGTAGTAATCCTCCCTGTCTTCGAGTATTTGATTTGTCCTGTTGACAAATTGTTCATGTATGTAAATACTCCTCTACATCATGTCTCATCCTCTCCCAAAATTATCCCCTCTCCAACAATGCCGAAGAACAACGCTGCGCTGGGTGTCTATCCCATGGAGAATCATGGCACTCCTTCAAGAGGTGCCTCCTAAGTCCAGTTGACTCCAGAATGTAAATTCAGTTCCCATAGAACAAGAGCCCATCTCATAGGAAAAACTTATGAGTCTTCCCCTCCTTCACCTGCTTCAGAATTCTCTTCGCTTGAATATTCGGCTCCACACTAGCTCGAAGTCTACTCTGCATCTCATTGTTCATGTTGTGTCCACTCCTCATGAGTTCAGATCAGTCTTATTCCTCCCCAAGGGAAACTATCTATCCCTTCTTGCTAAGGGAATATGCAACTGAATTGAGTCTACCCATCCTGTACTTAAGAGTCATGTCAAACTTTGCCAATAAGTCTTGCCAATGAGCCTGCTTCACTGAGAACATCGATTGGGATGCAAAATAACTCACTACAATGTTGTTAGTCTTGAAAACAAAAGACTCCCTAATTAATTAATGCTTGCATACTTGTAAATAATGAATGATGACAATCATTTCCTTCTCATGGACTGGATATTGTCGCTCTCTATCTTGTAACTTCCGAATCTCAAAGGTCACTATATTCCCATCTTACGAAAGTACCCCTCCAATCGCAAAATAAAATGCATCGGAATGTACCTCAAATGGTCTCTCAAAGTCAGGTAGCCTCAATATCAGTGTTTTCACCATCCTCCTCATCAATTTTTCAAAAGTTGCACGACACTTCTTCATCCAATCCCATCACTTGTCCTTCTTCAAAAGGTTTGCCAGTGGTTTTATTATCTTGGAATACCCTTGTACAAAGTTTCGTTGGTAGTTGTTCATTCCCAAGAAAACTCTCATATCATGGAAATTCATTGGTTTAGCCCAATCCTCAATCACTTGCACCCTGCTCGGCTCCATCCATATGTGGCCTTCACCCATGATGTGTCCAAGGAATGAGATCTTGGTTTGATAAAATATACATTTCGACTTCTTCAAGAACAACTGATTTTTCTTCAGTGCCTTGAATACCAAATTCAAGTGTCTCATATGATCCTCCACGTTATCACTAAATGTCATGATTTCATCCAGGTATACAACAACAAATGTATCAAGGAATGGACAAAGAACATCATTCATCAATGTGTAGAACGTGTCAGGAGTGTTTCACAACCCGAATGGCATGGAAAGAAACTCAAAACTCCCATATATCGTCATTATCACGGTCTTCTTCTCATCCCCCTCTACTACCCACACCTGATAATACCAATGTCTCAAGTCTAGCTTCGAAAATACTCGAGCTTTCACAAGCTTATCAAAACAATCTACAGAAAGTGGTACGATAATCACATCACCTCCATAATTCATTCGTATCATTATTCCTCTAGAACAAAACTAGAGCCACATATGGGGACCTTGAAGGTCGCATTAGGGGAATTTTGAGGTCTAAAATGGGCCTCCTAAGAAAAATGTATAACCAAATTAAAATTTATATGAACCAATACGATTCAAGATGATGATGTCAACCATGGGGGATGATTCACCATTTTTTATGTAAAAGGGTAAAAGGATTAAAAAATAATAAAATAATAAAACTACTTTTTCAACTCGTATATTCAACTTATCTCCCAAATTTTTTACTCAAATTTTGAGTGGGAGTACTCGTTTGATGCAAAATTTAATTCCTTGTCCAAAGAGTACCCATGTCGATACTTTTGATGGACCCTACTACAAAAAAAATGAGAAATACATGAAAAATTTTGATTGCAATCACGTTTTTCATGTGTTTATCATTTTTCGTGGAGTAGGATCCATTGAAATTATGCAACATGGGTACTCTTTGGATTAGGAATTAAATTTTCCATCCAATGAGTACTCCCACTCGAAATTTGAGTAAAACCTTTGGGAGATAAGTTGAAAAAGTAGTTTTTTCTTTTACCCTCTAAAATTTGATGATGTAGTCAAATATTATTCTATTATTTCCACTATTATTAAATTATAATTTCCTTAGGAGACCCATTTTAGAAGTTAAAATTCCCATAATGTATGAAACTTGGATACGATAAATCCTTTATTTTTCATTTCAATTCCTGCAATTCCGGCCCTGAAAATCGATAAGGAGATTTTCCTGAGGGTTTCTTCCCAGGCTGTAGCTCAATGTTATGGTCCACTGCACACCTCATTGTTTTGGTAACTCATCTAGCATAATATTTTCATATCACTGCAATACATCAGAAATATAGGTAGGAATAGGCATCCCCATTCCATCATCATCATCCTCAACTTCTTGAACAAGTGTCACATGTCTCAACATCTGCATCATGAATCTCCCTACACGTATACTTAGTGCAGAAACAGGTTGCACTGTCACTTCCCTACGTTGTTAGTGGGTAATTAAAGTCCACGCCTGCGAGTCTCCAATCAATATGATCTAATCGCAAAATGGCACAATAATTTCCTTGTTTCCCTTTAGAATCCTACCCCAATATCATTTCAAAGTCGTTCATCTCCATCATCGTGAAGTCCAAACAACCCTTCCAATCAGAATTTCAGATAGGCACATCACTTAGAATTCCCTTCTACAAACTTTTGTTGGCATGACAAGAAACTCAAAACTCCCTTATATCATCATTATTGCAGTCTTCTTCTCATCTCCCTCTAGTACCCGCACCTGATAATACATATGTCTCAAATCGAGCTTCAAAAACACTTAGGCTTTAGCAAGCTTATCGAAACAATCCATAGCAAGTGGAAAAGGATATGATCTAAATATGGACAAACTATTTTTTTTGTGCTAGCTTCTTAATCAGTATAAAATAAAAACGCTTAAGGATTGTGTCAAATAGCAAGTTTATGAGAGGGTTTATGTGTCAAATTTGTGTTTCTTTTATGAGAAATTCATGAAGTAAATTAGCTTTAAAAGCACATAAACAACAATTAAATTGTAGAGAATATAATACACAACAAGCACATTACACAGTAGTAATGAAGGAGTTCACCCATGCTAGGGTACGTCTACTTGGACCAACCTCAATGACTTGGCCCTCTTAGATCAACTGATCAAAAAATCTAATATAGTAATTTCCTAAGTTCTGATGGCTCTCCAACCCAATCCAATGGCTCTGATGGCTTTCATCTTCTCCTAGAAAACCGCCACTAAATTTGGAAAACAATAGTTAAACTTCCACCTTCCTCCAATTTCAAAGGTATGCCAATTAAATATTAAGTGGATTTAGTGCATTAATTAATCATGCTTAATGTTAATCCAACGCTCAGGTGAATCCAAATTTAATTTTGGATTAGTGCTTATTAAATATGTCTTAATGTTAATTAAGCGCGGTTATGGTTTGTTAATACTTCGTGCTTAATGGAGCTCCTACCGACAGTCATAGTTGGTGGCCCCATGGACTCGGTGTTGGCCCTCTTTTCCCCTGCCATAATCTTTGATTGAATTCAAATATAAACAAGGATAATTTTAAGGATGGAAAATTATCTTGAAGTTTAAAAAATTGGCGAATGTCAGTAGTCTCTAATATGCAAACTATAAAAATTTTATTGATATATTTGTAGAATTATTCAAATTTATAATGATATTATATATAATGTCTATTTAATGTTGGCGATTTTTAACGTAAAATAATTTTATATTGTAAAATTTGGGCGAATCATTTTTATAAAAAAATGGAAATTGATGAATCTTTTTTTTGGAAAAACCTTGGAAAATTAGCCCACCTGCGAATATTATCCCCTAAAATTTTCCATGAATATAAATCAGGTGCATAGTATTGTAAGGAACATGTGATAGGAAAAAAGGTAACATGTTGTGTTGTGTGGTGAGGTCGCAGGGTGGACCCTGACCTCCACCCATCCACCATATATAATTTTATTCGATCATTCCTTAGTCCCATTTCGACCATTGGGAGGGGGGGATGTGGTGACCCCTGGGTGCACCACGTGTCCTCATCCCATTGGTTCATTCAAAAACCAACCAAAATTTGCCATGTAGCCCATAAATTTAGTCCAACCACAAGCTAACAAGTGTCAACACACCATTGGCCGAAGAAAAACCCATTTTGACCAAAACTTGACACCTTTGACCCTGTTTGACTTTTTTTTCTTTTAAATTCGTGTGTTTGGCAAAGCGGACAATAGGATCTAACTTTCTCATACGGAATCAGTTTTTGATGAAATGAAGTGAACTGGAATCAAGAAGGAAAGACCTATATGGGCGTGCAAGTTCTAGTCCATTCCGAGAACATTGAATTTTTAGCAAATCTTTGCCCCCAATTCAGTTTATGATCACTCCTTCCCACTGAAAGGCTTTTCGACCCACAAAAGTTGTTTATCCAATTATAGTTTAATCCTCTTCACCTTTCCAAGTTCTTTCAACTTGATTCTACTTGGAAAAATCCTCATGACAACCACTTTGGT
The DNA here is from genome assembly GCA_034641835.2 of Pinus albicaulis. Taxonomy (NCBI): domain Eukaryota; kingdom Viridiplantae; phylum Streptophyta; class Pinopsida; order Pinales; family Pinaceae; genus Pinus; species Pinus albicaulis. Next base: position 1,258,592,313 of record CM076580.1, read on the forward strand.
TCCTTGACTTACCTAGTCTTGCAAATGGCTTGGTACTTCAATCAATGTCCTCCTTTCGCGGTTGACCCTTGTTGGGTGCTTGCTGACTAATGAAAAACATCTCGTTGTAAAAAGGAAATCTCTTTCTTCTTGGAAAGCTTGACTGATGGCCTTCCCACTGAAAATATTTTTCCTCCTTTGCATAAACATGCACTTGACGCAAGCTTCTCCTTGGAAAATATTTTCCAATTTAAGCCTATATGGGTGAACTAGAACAATGAATTCGAATATCAATAATCACTAGAAATGGAATGACCATTATTTTACCTCCACGGTACCAAATTCCACATTTGGAAGAATTCCTTCGCCATCTCTTTTGCTTCTTGGCATCATGCATCATATGGTCTACAAAAAGGTTGTTGTTTTTGCTGCAATATTTTTTCATCTTGTCCCTCTTCCCGCTTCTTCATTCCATCATCGCCCAACATTGGCATGTTTCTCATACCATGATTTGAGAATGAAGGCTAATCATGAGCCTCTTGCTCAAGAGTGGACCTTCCAAAATCTTGAGACGTCTTGTAACAAGAAAAACCATTAATTTGAAAAACACATCATGCAAGAAACACAACTTGATGACCTCTTCCTTTTGCTCCTTCAAAGCAAAAAATGTCACATCTTGTGAAAATCTCCATGCATTCTTACATCTTGGTGTACGAACCCATCGACCAAACACAACTCGACATAGCATGCGCCTTCAAACCATTGAATCTTAAGTCAAACAAAACCATGTACAACACTTGACAGTTCTTTTCCCAAAAGAACAACAATTTCACATCTCATGAAACAATTCATCAACATATCCCTATCATCCTTGGAGACTAAATCAACTCTTCCAAGTCGATAAGACATACATGTAACAATCAATTGACCAACACACGTCGATCACTCATACTTGTTAACAAATAAATCAACCAACACAATTCAATCACTCATGCATGTTCAAGCACAACGAAACTATAAAAAATTCCACTGTTCACACACAATCACTCTCATGGATGTATAAAATTCTCAACTCTCTCGCAAGTAAAATCACAAGTACAAGTATCCCATTGGCATGTATGAGCACTTAAAGAGATGAAATGACCATTGTGAAGTCCAAACAATCCTTCCAATCAAAAATTTGGATAGGCACATCACTTTCCAATCCCCACACCTTAGCCCTTGAGTTCACTTCCTTGACCTCCACATCCTTTGGAATAATATGCAATCCAACTTCCCGTGCTAAATTGGTCGTCATAAAATTATGTGTGGCACCTGTGTCCACCAAAGCTTGGACGGTTCTACCAAGAATCTCCAAGTCAAGAAACCCCAAACTGTGTAACCAGCCTTTTCTTACCCCTGAAACACTGGCCTGCATACATCTCTATTCTTTGCTACACTTACTTGTATTATCTCTGATACCAATTGTCATTTCCCCAAGTTGATCATTTTCCAATTTACACTAATCCAACCCTCTAGAAATAATTAACCACCAATTATTTATTTATTTATTTAACTTAGAAAAAGGAAAAGGTCCAATAACTAGACTGCGGCACAATATTAAGAGATTGCATCGAATAATTAAACTAATATTGGTTGAATTATTTTCACATACCACTCAATTCAATGCAGCAAAGAAAAAGGTCCAAGAACAAGATGACGACACAATATTACATGATTGCGTTAAATAATTAAATCTAGTCTTATTTATGTATTTGTTATGTGATTTTTTTCATATGAAACATATAATTTAAAAATTCACGAAATAATTTACATTATTCTTATCACATTTAGTTCGAGCGTATAAATCTCGAGTAAAGGCTTTGCATCATGCAAAGCCAAAGAGCCATGGCACAACCATTCTTGAATAATAAGAAAGGGTGTTCAGTGTGGAGAAAAGGAGTGGAATGCTAAATTTATAGGAAGAATTGGATAAGGCTTATCCTGCTGTAGTCAGGGATATGGGCGGGAAATTTTTTGATTGGGGCAACGATTTTCTCATACTTTATGATTGGACGTCGGACATGGATTATCTACAGTGTCCAAGCAATGAGGCAAGTAACCGAGGGTTGGGAGGACGACGTAATAGTTGCATAATAGCATAAGAAAATTGGTAGCAAAATCCAATTATTCCAAGGTCGAGAGGCGGGGTCCTATGCCATCGTAGTCACCCCAAATTGGTAGTTCGGTGGTCAAAACGTCGAGTGGTGGGGAGGTTAATTTTTTATTTTTATAAAATATTTCCGGATCCAATCTCTGACTTAAGTCTTGAAAAAGAAAAAGGTTTTTTTCTTTTTTTATACATTTTGTGATCCACAAAAGAAAAAAGTCCTCCTGGGTGAAAATGTGAAGTTGGGTTACACTTTTTGCCCTTTTTTGAGAAAAAAATTTCATTTTTTTCGGTTCTTCAACTTTCTGCAAACTATAACAATTTTTCTGTGTAGAATTTCATTTTGCGATAAAAATAAAAGTTGTAAGAAATTTTGTTAGCTTTCTATTACTTATTTTTTGAAATTTTTTTATGCAGATTTGATATGTCAACTTAGCATTTCTTTGAGTGTGTGTTTCTTAACAATCAAAGAATTTTTTATGCAAATTTGATATGTCAACTTAGCGTTTCTTTGAGTGTGTGTTTCTTAACAATCAAAGAATTCATAAGAAGTCATGTTATGTGGCAACGTTGTATTCATTGAAAATTTGTGTTTTTGAAAATACAAAATGTGTTACAACAATCTAGACAGAGTCTACTTTGGTTTCGTCATATTTACAAAGCCAATGGATGCATATCATAATTACTAGAATTTTTTGAACTGGTCCAATACGAAAAACTGCGTATTTTTGATATGTTTCGCGTGGCAACAAATTTCTTATCATATAAGTTATAAACTAAAAATCTAAAAGCTACCCATTAGAGTCAACGGACCAATGTAATGTCCAATAATTTTTTCAATTTTTTTTACAATGTATTTTGGGAGACACAAAATTTTGATTTCACTGAATCACGATGACTCTCAGAAATTGTTTGCACTCATTTTATTAGAAAAATAATTAAAATTAATAAACGTTTATGAAATTCCATAAAAGTTATATTTCTTGAAAGTAGATTCAATTCTGAAAATGCTTGTCTTGGTTCCGACAGTTAATTAACAACATTTCATGGAGTTTAATCAGTCCAAAGTTGCAGAACCGTTTTCAGAGCCTGGTTTTGCGTAATTGGTGACGCGTTGGTTCGGCCGAACTATTAGTGACAGTTCGGCCGAACTATGTTTTCCGCTTACGAGTCGTTAAAACTAACGTCTTAATAGTTCGGCCGAACTTCTTATCAAAAGTTCGGCCGAACTATTGTATAATTTTCCGTCGGCCGGAAACTTTTGTGGAGCCCCCTACAAAACACATATTTCGCGTCAATATAAATTGCCGCGAAATTATTCACAATTTTCGCACATTTCGCACTTCATTTCATTTTACAACTTGGTTTGAATTCAAAAAATTTTCTTCAAAGTTTGGGTTTAAAGAACTTTTTTGGAAGACATTTTTTGGAGGCGGCGTGATTTTTCTTGGAGGTTCAAAGTTTGAGTTTAAAGAAATTTTTTCGAAGACATTTTTTGGAGGCGGCATGATTTTTCTTGGAGGTATGTACGTGTTTTGTGTTGAAATAAATCTTTTGAGTTTCTTTGTTCAAAAACTTTTCTTCAAATTTTGGATTTAAAGAATTTTTTTGGAAGACATTTCTTGGAGGTGGTGTGATTTTTCTTAGAGGTATGTACGTGTTTTGTGTTGAAGTATGTGTTTTGGATTGGATTACGTATTTTTTAGAAAATATTTTTTTAAATTAAATCTTTTGTGATATTGTTTGTAATTGAGTTATTGTCTAATTTTTTGAAGGAAATTTTTTGAACCTCATACCCTATTATCATGGGAAATCAAAGAACTTGTGTGAGAAAATATGATCGAAAAAGAAAGCCTGAGGAACGTAGAGAAGAGATGAGACAATATCGCAAAAGAAAGTTAGAAGCTCTCTCAAATATTGAAGAGGAAAATCAACCTCAAGCAGAAATTGAAGCAGGTATGTAAATGTAAATATTACATGATATATTGATATATATTTAAAATTTTCCTAATGTAAAATGTGAAGCTTAATTTTTATTTGATGAACTAGTTTGAAAAATATTTTGTTTGATGTAAACAGACAGAGATATTTCTCAAAATATTGAAGAAGAAAATCAACCTCAAGCAGAAATTGAAGCAGGTATGTAAATGTAAATATTATGATCTATTGATATATTTTTAAAGTTTTCCTAATGTAAAATGTGAAGCTTAATTTTTATTTGATGAACTAGTTTGAAAAATATTTTGTTTAATGTAAACAGACAGAGATACTCCTCAAAATATTGAAGAAGAAAATCAACCTCAAGCAAAAATTGAATCGGGTATGTAAATGTAAAAATTATGATCTATTGATATATTTAAAATTTCCTAATATTTATTGACATATTTATTAATTTAGTTATTTATTGAATATGTATTATTTTTTCGAATATGTACAGATGAAATCACTATCGATAATGAGATGTTAGAAAATGTCGACACTCACACATATAGAGATAAAAAACCTGACTATGTTATACGATATCGTGTCGATAAAATTTTTGAAATGTTTTTCAAAACTGAGCAAGTGACAGTTCAAGCTCAAATGTTGAAAGGTCTCCTATCATCAAAGAAATTAAAAGAAGCGACGACACTATTGGGTATTCGAAAATCAATCAAAGATAAAAAAATGAAAGAAGAGGTGATAAAAAATATGAGTAGTGCTATAGAGTCAATTAAGAGATCTAGAGATAAAGATGTTTCAAATATACGTAGAGGAATACAAATGGAAATGGTTTCACCAAGTACTCAAGAGAATCGTTTGAATCTAACATCTATGGCACGAGCACTGGGAACCTCGCGGAAAACTCTGCACAAACATCGAAAATTTCGACTGCAAATAGACGTAAATGATGAACTCGCTTGTTGGAGAGCTATTTGTAGGCAACCATACAAAGATAGACTTGGAGAAGATGTTAAAAAATAATATATGAATATTGGAAGAACAATTCGCGTGTTTCACCCACTGCAAGACATGTGATGCGAAGAAGAATAGCACGAAATCAATACGAAGAACATGAAAAACATCTCTTGGAAACCACTCAAATAGAGTTATTCAACAAGTTCAAAGAAGAGAATCGTCAAATTAAAGTTTCACTCAGTGCTTTTGTTCAACAAAAACCATGGTATGTAAAACCTATCACCGTACGCGACACTTGTTGTTGCCGTTATCATGTGGAAATTGAGTTATATTATGACACATTCCTTGATTTCGGTAGAACATTATGGAAGGATTCACCTCCTCCTTCCACTATCCGTGAATTCATATCTCAAATTCTATGTGAAAGAGAAAGCGATGAACTATTTTACAAAAGAAATGTGTTGGTGGTAAAAAATGCGATGATTGTGGAAATTTGACTAAATTTCAAAACAAATATCGTATTGATATAAATGATCAATCATTGTCCAACATGAAAGTGAAATGGAAGAGATATGAATATATCAATACATTGATTCAAGGTGAAAATAGTGTTAAAAGAATTGAATTACTAGAAGACAAAATTTTTCTGATAGACTTTTTGAGAAAGTTTGAGGCAGAAATTTACAAATACACCAAGCATTCCCATAGAGCTCGATGGCAAGACTTGCAATTCAAAAAATCTCGTGAAGTTTTTCCACCAGGGACCATTTTGTCAGTGATTGATTTTGCATAAAACTACACATTTGTTCCACAAAAGAAATTCAGAGTGAATACTATCACTCTGACCAAGTCTCCATGCTCGTCCATATTCTATATAGACATGCTGAACAAAATGTCGATCATATAGAAAGCACGAGTGAAAATCGACATATCATTAAAGAATATCACTTTTATATCAGTGACGATCGTTCACATGATACATGTTTTGTACAACATTGTTTTGGAAAAATTTATGATTCATTGAAAAATCGTGGAATAACATTCAATGAACATTGGATATGGTCTGACGGATGCGCAGGTCAATTCAAATCTGCACGATCATTCTTTTGGTTGTGTTGTCTTCATAAGAAAACTTGCATTAAACATTGTTGGAATTTCTTTGAGACTGGCCATGGAAAAGGAGAACATGACGGTGCAGGAGCATGCATAAAACGAGTACTTTGAAGATATCAAATGAACCACTTTGCATGCCGACTTGTGAACGCTGAAGAAGTTGTTCAATGGTGCAAAACTGCTCTAAGCCATGAGATTAACCCATCAAGAGAAGTGCGAAGGTACATTCAATTTAATTTATATTGGAAATCTAATTTTAAACATTGTACATTTATCATGCAATGATTATTTTAATTGTATTTTGATATCATATTTACAAATTCTTTTTCTAATTTTCCATATAAAGATTTTTTTGGCATATTGGAATCGGAGACGTAAATAGATCAATTGGAAATGACGTTGAAACAATAAAGGGACTCGAAAATTGCATTCAATTCAAACAAAGTTGTCCACAAATGTGTTTGCATTGGATAAAAGAAAATATTCTTGTTTTTGTGATGTTTGCATAGACAACACAAAATCCAATGACGTCTGTGAAAACAAAATGTATGTGAACGATTGGAAACATATAGAGCTAAATAAAAAGGGAAAATGTCTGTTGCAATGTTTGAAGAAATGCAATCAGAGGAAACTACAATGTCATCCGATGGTGATCGAGTTTCTGATCTTGTTAGAGAAGGTAACATTTGAATTACTTTCTAATGATTTAAAGATCTACAAATAAATTTAAATATGCACAATTAAATGTTAAATTTATTTTATTGTGCAGGAGATGTTTTTGCTGTAATTGCACCTATTGACAACGATGAAAATGTGAAGTATTATTTGATGCGTTGCACTGAACGAAAAATGAAATTATTACAAGACTATAATGATCACGGATTTCAGTATGACAGAGGGTCTATTATAATGAAAGGTTATTTTTTCAAACAAACTCATCAAAGTGGAGACTTTGTTTACTTTGAAGACTATGAACCTGATTCCATAAGTTGTCAATATAGTCACTTGGTGTGTGTAGCACGCATAAAGTTGATAGAAGTTCAATCAAAGAAAAAATCAAAAATTAAGAAATGGAAAATGTCAAAATCCGATCATGAACGGATTATTGAGGATGGAATTCCATTAGAATTTTTTTGAGTGAAGTGTCCAACAATATATTATCTTTGGATTAAATATGTTTTAGAACTTCCAGTACTCAACTAAAAATTGAGCTACTTATGTTATTTGTGGTTTGCACATGTTACAAATTGTTTGGGTACAAGCACGTGCTCTAGTATCAACTGAAAGTAGTTTTTCTATACATGTGCATTGATTAAAAATGTTATATATATATATATATATATTCTAGAATGAAATTAATTGTTCTTGTATATGTTCTCCGACCATATGGTACAAATTATTTCACTTTATTTTGTAAAGTCAGATTCGGTCCCCATATGGCCTAGCCTCCAAGGGACGAGATAACAAGTGGTTGTCCCCACTTGCCCGAATCTCAACTTTTAAGTACAATTTTACTGTTTATGTCAAGCATCTTACATGATGTCCGAGCCAAAGATAGATTCTCTTTGTTTCAAGTTTTCCAGTAAAAGTTGTCACCGAATGACCTGCTCGAACTCTTGTAGTAAACACCATACCTCATCTCTCTTGTTCTCCAATATTATTAGGTTTAATTATTATAACACAAAAATCGTTCTACATTGTCAATAATTTTTTGCGCTTACACTAAAATCAATGAACACTATTAATCCAATGTCTTGACAAGTAATGTACCATCATACATGCAATTATATCAAATTAGAAATCAACATATACAATGAAATCAATGGGGATTGTCTTGTTACAAGTAACATAATTTCAATTTACCATATGTGCAAATGTAGGTTGAAACCATCCAAAACTTTAAGTTGTAAATTGAAACCATCCAAAACTTTAAGTTTTAAAACCATTTTGATTATATATTGTGCATCATTAAAACATTTAACATTTAAAGTTCATTAAATATCACATGTAAAATGTAGATTGAAACCATCCAAAACTCGAGTTTTAAAAACTTCACATGCCATGCCAATTATAATTCAAAAATCCAACAAAAACATTTAACAGATTAAATATCACATGCCAAAGTCGTTTCAAGTTTCCGGTAAAAGTTGTCACCGAATGACCTACTAGGATATTATAAATACTAACTTTGTAAGATCATTTGGCATTCGGAAAAATTTGAAAGTCTTAGACTGTCAATCAATTTAAAGTATCATTCACCCTAGGGAGTGTAAAATATTCAATGTAGGTTGGTGACGATGCTCACTCCTAGCTTGAAGCAGCTCCAATGACCAATTCTTTAATGAATTCTAATGCACTAGACCAAAGTTGGTGACCTACTTGGTTTTTCACCCAAGAAATTCCACGGATTAAATTTTGGGCCTAACTATTGAAATTGAAAAGCTTGACATGGAGATACGACAAGTGAACAAAGACTTCAAGAAATCTTTATGGAAAGGGCTCACTTGAAGGAAAGAAGCACCACGTTGTAGGCTAAAGTCAAGAACATGGAAGATAAGATCAAGAGGGACTTTCTTGATCCGAAACCTATTGGTTTGAAGAAAGAAAATGCATGTGTTGGCACACTTGGAAAAGAAGACGACCACACTATGAGGATTGGTGCACTTCATTTGGAAGGAGTCAATATATGTCGTATTGGAGCAATTAGACAGAATTCGAAAAGGAAAGAGCTTGAACCAATTCAAGCAGACCCAAGATCGAATTTTTCTATGGAGCTTCATGAGAAGAGATATGTGAAAATCACTGTTAAGCCAAGGGCTAGTTCGAAAGACATATTGGAAGAGGAAATGTTGAAGAAGATTGCGGAAGTAAGGCGCAAGACAAGGAGGAGGAATGATGATGAAAGTTCCTTGGACTTGAGATTCATGTATACAATCGTACATGGGAAAAAGTCCTCTGCTTTGATAGACACGGGGGCTACCCATAGCTTCCTAAGTCGAAAGGCAGCTTCATCTCTTAGAAATAGGAAGGCTAGCATCGAGAAAGAGTTGAGTGCTTTCAAGGCATTCAACTCGAGGATGAAAGCAGTGACTGGTGTCATGAAAGGCACACATGTGAGAGTAGGGTCACGGTTTGGAAAGATAGACTTAAGAGTCATTGACATGGATGATCATTCTATGGTGTTGGGACGAGACTTCATGGTTGCAGCATAAGCCATACCAATGATGGACCGAGACATTCTCTTAATTCTTGTGATCAATCTTAAACTATTTTATGAAAGATAGATAAACCATTTAAATATTTAGCTCAAACTCTTGTATTAAACACCATACCTCAAGTCTCTCTTGCTCTCCAATATTATTAGGTTTAATTATTATAACACAAAAATCATTCTACATTGTCAATAATTTTTTGCGCTTATACTGAAATCAATGAACACTATTAATCCAATTACTTTACAAGTAATGTACCATCATACATGCAATTATATCAAATCAGAAATCAACATATACTGTAATGAAATCAATGGGGATTGTATTGTTACAAGTAACATTTCAATTTACCACATGTGCAAATGTAGGTTCACATTCTATCATTCATGTAGTTTTAAAAACTTCAGATGGCATGCCAATTATAATTCAACTAGATCCAACAAAAGCATTTAACATTAAATATCACATGCCATGCCAATTAGAATTCAACTATCCAACAAAAACATTTAACATTAAATATCACATGTCAAATGTAATTCAGATGACAACATTACTTCACATTCACATGCCAAAAGTACTAAAACCATCCAAATAACACTGAAATCAATGAACACTATTAATCCAATGACTTTACAAGTAATGTACCATCATACATGAAATTATATCAAATCAGAAATCAACATATACTGTAATGAAATCAATGGGGATTGTCTTGTTACAAGTAACATTTCAATTTACCACATGTGCAAATGTAAGTTCACATTCTATCATTCATGTAGTTTTAAAAACTTCAGATGCCATGCCAATTATAATTCAACTATCTAACAAAAACATTTAACATTAAATATCACATGCCATGCCAATTATAATTCAACTATCCAACAAAACATTTAACATATGTCCAAAAATATGTCCAAAAAACTTATTGTAATAAAATATGTCCAAAAATTGTAAATCTTACTCAAGTATCAAACTGTATCAAGTTTAACAAATTTTAAAACCATCTAAATTTTGAAATCAAATCAAATCTACTGTAAATCTTGTTCATCAAATGGAGGATCTAGCCTCTGGGTCTCGGTTAGCTCCCTATCCTGTAAATAGGAAACCTACATACACAGTGCACATGTACTTGAACATTAAAATTTGAAGTTTTAAAAATGAATGAGAATATATATATCTAGAACTTCATGTAAAAAACAAAATATAACAAAAAAATCACGCAATACCTCGTAAGGTTGCCTCTCCATTTGATGAACATGATCTGCCATAGAAACATCTCCAGTGGTAACCTGTACAATATACATGTATAGTTAAATATAAATATATATATATATATATAAATAATTTATATAAATTAAAAACTTTCAAATGAAAATGCACGTGTACATATATAAACTTATTTGAACAATAATATTAAAAAAAAGAACTAAAGACAACTTCTTCAAATGCTGTGGATGTTTCTATCTCCATCGCTAAAGTCCTCGGATTAAAAAAATCTTCTATACGAACCTAAATTCAAAAAAATTTAAATAACTCAAAATATAGATCTCTCTCTATATATCTCAATTTTTAATGGAACTTTTTGAGGTAACATAAATTTTGAACTTGTGGAAAATTTTCCATACTTGTACATCTCCCAATGAAGTAGAAGGTATATCTCCTAAGGAAGAAGAAGGTACCGCCATCCCAAAAACATCAGACGGAATCGGTACCTGTTAAAACATTTTATCAAATTATATATATACATACATGTATATGTGTGGCAACAATTATTTATTTTAGAGTCACTTAAAAAACACTAACATTTGCCAACATATCATGATGGTCAGACCCATCTGCATCATTTGAATCGGAGGTCCCGAACGTGATATTAACATTTTCGTCACGCATCATGCCTGAGAACTGCAAATGGTGTTTTAACATATAATCATACATTTTTGTTAGATTAATGTACACATACAAATAAATGTATACATGTACATACACATGTATTTATTACAAATTGTGCACATGTATATGTAAATATAATTTCAAACCCTAAGGTCACTAACACATACCGTTCCGGTGCCCTCTTCCTCACGAAAAATTAGGTCTTGCAGACCATTGCGACAATTTATTACGTATGTTCGGAGATCTTCAACATTCATGTTGTAAATCTCCTCATCTGTATGATAAACAAAATTGGCACGTGCATTTTCACGTGCTCTTTGTCGATTTAAGCCAATATTGACTCCACTCAATCCACTATGAACATTTTCGATCATAACATCTCTTGCTTCACGACTTATTTGAGAAGTCGCATCCATCTCTGATCGCAGGGTTTCGACTCGAGACGGTCGACTCACCAATGGCGGCTCAGGGCGAGGCAACTCCACATCTCACTTAGCGCCCTTACGTTGATATAATCGACCTCTCCCTGGGCCAAAAAATTCTGAAGGAAGGTCATTGTAGTCGGGTTTCATACCCAAAAAAAATTCTGCATAAAACATTTGTGCAAAATAAAGAGGAACCTCATCGTTCCATGAAAGCCTTCCAAAGGCCGCAAGATGTCGACTATACAAATATTGTGCTTTGTCTGGGTGCTTGAAATACTGCACCTTCAACATTTTTCTTTTTGGCCCTTCCTTATAATTAAACATTGACTTAGCATCATCTCTTGAAACTCTTTTTTTTATGTCCTGCCATTTATCGGGACCTATCACTGTTTCTTTTCTCTTTCTCATCACTTCTACAAATGAATCAGTCGTTGGCCCCAAATCTTTTTACACTTTTACCATTTCACTCAATGAATGTGTAACTATTTCTAGGCTTTGTCTACTCTCAGCAGGTAGAGACAAAGACTCAAGATCTCTTTGCAATTTTGCATGAAGGCTTTGACACCTTTGTAAGGTGCATTCCGCCATGTTCGTTTCCCATGGTATATCAGTAATCTCAGCCGGATAAGTTGTGGTGGGTTGACAACCTTCTTCTTCAATGTAGCATGCTGCCCTGCGTCTTTTTTGACCACTGGCTCGAACATTTTCAGCCTCTGCATCAATATATATATAATTTCGTATATTAGAAAAAACACGTGTAAAAAAATTTGTACAAATTTAATGAAAAAATATTGAAATTGATGGCAACCTTGATGTTGTTGGTTAACATCATCTCCAACATGACCCTACTGAGAACCAAACTCCTTAATACCTTAATAATGTCACAGAACACAACTCCATGTAGTGATTCTCACAAGGAGGCCTGCAATGTTGATTGCTGGCTTCTGGGAATAAATATCACCTCTTCCCCGCAACCTCAAATTCACTGCATCAAATGAACTGCCACGCTCCGTTTTTTAAGTGTTAGAAATTTTCCTCTTGCCTCCTAAAAATTAAAATATGAAACTTATTAACAACTAATTTCACTCACAAAGTTAATAAAAAAATCAATTCCATATGTACACACATGTATGGAGATTTAAGATTATATTTAAATACTGTGAACATCCTCCGATCCCTGAACCTCCATATGGGATTCGGCTGATCTTCGTCTTTCATCCTCCATGATATATATCTATTGGTTGACATTCACAAAATAGATTTCAAAAAATCAATACCTCAGAGTAAAATCCAGTTTGGGGCTGTTAAATCCAGTATGTTCTATATTTCTTACATTTCAGCCCTCCTATTTTTCTTTCCAACCAAGGTTTATAAAATAACATGAGAAGCAACATGAGACTTAGAACAATCATTTTCATTATCTATATGGAAGGCAAGAATGATTATATCCCCTTAAGCTTAAGCTTATGTAGTTTGTCAATTTTTATCATATATTTTTTGGTAAGTGTAAATTTTTTTTTATCTATAGTACAAGTCATGAGTTCCCCAATTTTACCTTATGTAAAGCATGATTCTAGGATTACTAAAATTTGTACTTGGTTTTTTAAGAATATATCAAATAAATTTTTTGAGAAGCAAATATGGCTTGTTCCTTAGAATTTGGCACTTAGAATTTCCATAACGCTTATAACCTCATCCTTACAATTTTTATAATTTCCATGATGAGACATTTGAATTTCCTTCCCCATATTTCTTGTTAATGATTATAACCTTAAAATGGCTAATATTGGTTTGTCATCATCATCTAAAAATGACTTGGCAAATGAAAATTTACCATGTCAATCATCATCACTTCACACCATCTCATACATGACCCCTTCTACATATTATATGCATGAATTTTTGAAATGTCATCCTCTCTACCTATCCCATGAATGATTGTGACAACAAGTGAATAAAATACAATTTATAAGCAGAAGATAGTTTCTAGCTTGTCCTCCTCCATCCGCCCCATAGCTAGTGATTTCTCAATTTTCCACTTCCAACTTTCTATTCTCGAAATTCATTAGCAGCTAATATTATCGATAGCCACACCACTATACATATAATTATTATATACACTGTACTACATTAATGAAATCTACGTTGTTTGTTATTGTAAAGTCCAATAACAAACAATTTTAATTCATTTTAGTAGTGTATATAACAATTTATTTGACTTCCAGGTGTGTTGTGACTATTAGTAGAATTAACTACCAAAATGAATTTCCAAAATAAAATGTTGGAAGAGAAAAAATAGGCAATCACTAAATATGGAGTGGGTGGAGGAGGACAAACTTATAGTGTCCCTTCCTTATCAAATTTCCTTTATTCACCTAATATCACAATCAATCATGGTCTAGATAGAAGGGATGACCTACCATAAATTCAATCATATAATGTGTAGAAGGGTCATATGTAGATGGTGTGAAACGATGATTACAAAAATGGTAATTTTTCATCTACTAGGTCATTTTGAGATGATGATTACAAACCAGTGCTAGCCCATTAAAGGTTATAATCATTGGTGCCTAATGTGGGGTGGAAAATTTAAATCAAGTTCGTATCAAAGTACAATTTAGCTCATTTTAGTCAAGGTTAGTTAGAAGAATTAGTTATTGGTTTCTACCTTCAATTTCCTCTGAAAATGAATGTGTACGTGCTTTTGAGAGACATTAGAGACATTAGAGTACCTTCAATTTCCTCTGAAAATGAATGTGTACGTGCTTTTGAGAGACATTAGAGACATTAGAGGAACAAGGTCCAAATTTTTGATGAAAATGTGCTATGAAAGTAAAGGGTTTTAAAGGCAAGCATGTAAAAGGCATAGTTGAGCCAAATGTTCTTCAAGAAGGGCCTAATTATTTGGGTCTTGGTTATGGAAAACATGGAAAATGCTCCAAAGCCAAGGAGGCTTGTGAGGTTTGTGTTCATGATGAGTGGAACATGTACATAGTTTACCTTAAAGTTGTTGTATTTTATGGATATTAAAATGAAGAACTTCTATTTAGATCCATTCCAGAGATTGACTGCAGGGGCATTTACTAGATATGTCACCTTTCATAAAAGATGATATCCAGAGGCTACCTGGCCCTTTACAGACTCTACCTATAGAACTTGTAGAAGTAAACACTAGAGGCATTAACAATATCAAAGAACGTTTTCATGCTCAGACATGGGAATGTGTCTCTTTCCCTACGCAAAAAAATAGTTCTTGAGGTAGTTAATCTTCATAGACATGTCATCAAGCAAGTCAATGTGATCATCCCTCCTTCTCTCCCTTCTAAAATAATTATGTTTTTCGGGGTCAGAAAGCCAAAATATGGAGACAATTATCACCAAATCCAACGTACGATTATGCATGATGGAGAATATCTAGCGCTTTCCCTTGTTAAATATATTAACAAGGGAAAGCGCTAGAGATTCTCCATCATGCATAATCATACGTTGATGCTTATAGAGTGAAAAAACTGAAAGAATCAACTTGTAGGGTCATTTTAATGGGGGGTGGAGAATTCAGGTCTTTGCAAATTCAAAGTATGGTGCATGTTGCATGAAGCAAGATGTTGAAAGTAGAGTAATGTTAGACACACTTAAATGCAACAAATATGGAAATTTGTACATGAGCTCTATTATTTGACTTAAGAGTCAGTTGTTTGAAAAGGCATGTTTTGTCAACTTGTGCTTGGTTGATGGTTTTGTACACCAATATGTAAGAGTACATGGAAATATTCACATGATGTGAATTTTTTTTTTCTTTGAAGGAGAAAAATGATGTGTTTTCAGTTTGATGGTTTTGTTTGTGACAAGACGTCACAAGATTTTGCGAAGGTCCACTCTTGAGCGAGAGCCTCATGATTACAACCTATCCGTGAGAATCAAATGGGAGTGCATCCTTATTTTGAAAACAAGTAGGATTCTAAGCTACTTAGGACTCAAACCATCATTTTTAAATTTGAAATATAATGGTGTTGTTTCAATGCCTGAATCCACAACCCTAACACATGAAATCACTAATCTAATTACACATGAAATAAATAGTTATTTTCTCCAAAATTAAAAATATAACGAAAAATTAAATTCAACATAGTTGAAAGAAAAAGAAGCGCCATTGAAATGGTTTGCTGACAAATGGTTAGATTTCTTATCCAATTAAGGCCTAGCATGTATTTTGATGTTTCATTAATTTCTTTGCAAATTCAAAGTATGGTGCATGTTGCATGAAGCAAGATGTTGAAAGTACATGAGCTCTATTATTTGACTTTAGAGTCAGTTGTTTGAAGAGGCATGTTTTGTCAACTTGTGTTTGGTTGATGGTTTTGTACACCAATATGTAAGAGTACATGGACATATTCACATGATGTGAATTTTTTTTTTCTTTGAAGGAGAAAAATGATGTGTTTTCAGTTTGATGGTTTTTCTTGTGACAAGACGTCACAAGATTTTGCGTAGGTCCACTCTTTAGTGAGAGCCTCATGATTACAACCTATCCGTGAGAATCAAATGGGAGTGCATCCTTATTTTGAAAAAAAGTAGGATTCTAAGCTACCTAGGACTCAAACCATCATTTTTAAATTTGAAATATAATGGTGTTGTTTCAATGCCTGAATCCACAACCCTAACACATGAAATCAATAATCTAATTACACGTGAAATAAATAGTTATTTTCTCCAAAATTAAAAATATAACTAAAAACTAAATTCAACATAGTTGAAAGAAAAAGAAGCGCCATTGAAATGGTTTGCTGACAAATGGTTAAAGATTTCTTATCCAATTAAGGCCTAGCATGTATTTTGATGTTTCATGAATTTCTTTGCAAATTCAAAGTATGGTGCATGTTGCATGAAGCAAGATGCTCAAAGTATAGTTATGTTAGACACACTTAAATGCAACAAATATGGAAATTTGTACATGAGCTCTATTATTTGACTTAAGAGTCAGTTGTTTGAAGAGGCATGTTTTGTCAACTTGTGTTTGGTTGATGGTTTTGTACACCAATATGTAAGAGTATATGGACATATTCACATGATGTGAATTTTTTTTTTCTTTGAAGGAGAAAAATGACGTGTTTTCAGTTTGATGGTTTTGTTTGTGACAAGACGTCACAAGATTTTGTGAAGGTCCACTCTTGAGCGAGAGCCTCATGATTACAACCTATCCGTGAGAATCAAATGGGAGTGCATCCTTATTTTGAAAACAAGTAGGATTCTAAGCTACCTAGGACTCGAACCATCATTTTTAAATTTGAAATATAATGGTGTTGTTTCAATGCCTGAATCCACAACCCTAACACAGGAAATCACTAATCTAATTACACATGAAATAAATAGTTATTTTCTCCAAAATTAAAAATATAACTAAAAACTAAATTCAACATAGTTGAAAGAAAAAGAAGCGCCATTGAAATGGTTTGCTAACAAATGGTTAAAGATTTCTTATCCAATTAAGGCCTAGCATGTATTTTGATGTTTCATGAATTTCTTTGCAAATTCAAAGTATGGTGCATGTTGCATGAAGCAAGATGTTGAAAGTAGAGTTATGTTAGACACACTTAAATGCAACAAATATGGAAATTTCTACATGAGCTCTATTATTTGACTTAAGAGTCAGTTGTTTGAAGAGGCATGTTTTGTCAACTTGTGTTTGGTTGATGGTTTTGTACACCAATATGTAAGAGTATATGGACATATTCACATGATGTGAATTTTTTTTTTTCTTTGAAGGAGAAAAATGATATGTCAGCGAGCTATGTTTCTTGCATGATGTGTTTTCAGTTTGATGGTTTTGTTTGTGACAAGACGTCACAAGATTTTGCGAAGGTCCACTCTTGAGTGAGAGCCTCATGATTACAACCTATCCGTGAGAATCAAATGGGAGTGCATCATTATTTTGAAAACAAGTAGGATTCTAAGCTACCTAGGACTCAAACCATCATTTTTAAATTTGAAATATAATGGTGTTGTTTCAATGCCTGAATCCACAACCCTAACACATGAAATCACTAATCTAATTACACATGAAATAAATAGTTATTCTCTCCAACATTAAAAATATAACTAAAACTAAATTCAACATAGTTGAAAGAAAAAGAAGCGCCATTGAAATGGTTTGCTGACAGATGGTTAGATTTCTTATCCAATTAAGGCCTAGCATGTATTTTGATGTTTCATGAATTTCTTTGCAAATTCAGTATGGTGCATGTTGCATGAAGCAAGATGTTGAAAGCAGAGTTATGTTAGACACACTTAAATGCAACAAATATGGAAATTTGTACATGAGCTCTATTATTTGACTTAAGAGTCAGTTGTTTGAAGAGGCATGTTTTCTCAACTTGTGTTTGGTTGATGGTTTTGTACACCAATATGTAAGAGTACATGGACATATTCACATGATGTGAATTTTTTTTTCTTTGAAGGAGAAAAATGATGTGTTTTCAGTTTGATGGTTTTGTTTGTGATAAGACGTCACAAGATTTTGCAAAGGTCCACTCTTGAGCGAGAGCCTCATGATTACAACCTATCCGTGAGAATCAAATGGGAGTGCATCCTTATTTTGAAAACAAGTAGTATTCTAAGCTACCTAGGATTCAAACCATCATTTTTAAATTTGAAATATAATGGTGTTGTTTCAATTCCTGAATCCACAACCCTAACACATGAAATCACTAATCTAATTACACCTGAAATAAATAGTTATTTTCTCCAACATTAAAAATATAACTAAAAACTAAATTCAACATAGTTGAAAGAAAAAGAAGCGCCATTGAAATGGTTTGCTGACAAATGGTTAAAGATTTCTTATCCAATTAAGACCTATCATGTATTTTGATGTTTCATGAATTTCTTTGCAAATTCAAAGTATGGTGCATGTTGCATGAAGCAAGATGTTGAAAGTATAGTTATGTTAGACACACTTAAATGCAACAAATATGGAAATTTGTACATGAGCTCTATTATTTGACTTAAGAGTCAGTTGTTTGAAGAGGCATGTTTTGTCGACTTGTGTTTGGTTGATGTTTTTGTACACCAATATGTAAGAGTACATGGAGATATTCACATGATGTGAATTTTTTTTTCTTTGAAGGAGAAAAATGATGTGCTTTCAGGTTGATGGTTTTGTTTGTGACAAGACATCACAAGATTTTGTGAAGGTCCACTCTTGAGCGAGAGCCTCATGATTACAACCTATTCGTGAGAATCAAATGGGAGTGAATCCTTATTTTGAAAACAAGTAGGATTCTAAGCTACCTAGGACTCAAACCCTCATTTTTAAATTTGAAATATCATGGTGTGTTGTTTCAATGCCTGAATCCACAACCCTAACACATGAAATCACTAATCTAATTACACATGAAATAAATAGTCATTTTCTCCAACATTGTGTTATATGAACATAATTGGTACGCATATCTAAAGAGTCCAAATGCTCATTCAAGACCATATGTAATCCTCATCTAGCTTAGCCAGGGATTTGCAATTACTATATTTGAGTTGGCTAGCTCCATTTCAAGATATTATGGTTATCCGAGAGGGGATATAAAAAATGAAAAGAAGGATGTTGTTGTAGGTTATCCAAGTCAAACATAGAACCAGTGGAGAAACCTAAGGAAAACCTATGTTTCCAGGTCGAACCTTTGTAGAGGTTCTAGTACCTAAGAGTAAAATCCAATTTGAGGCTGTTAAATTCTAATTGTACTGGTAATTGTGCTAGGGGGGAGAAATAGGATGCAATTTCCTCTTCTCATGGTTGGGAGTCTTGTTTTTCATGTGGATTCAACCAAACATATTGTACATATTAAATGAGGAAATAATTATTACACATTTTTAATTTACATTCAAATGCTTCTTTGATTTATCTCCTATAGCTCAATGTATTATGCTAGATATATAATTTAAATTGAAGGCCCATGAGATAAATATGACTTCTATGTGACATTTGTATTGAATCATCTATTTTTTGTGTTATATGAACATAATTGGTACACATATCTAATTTAAATTACTTTAATATGTCATGCTTCTTTAATTTATCTTTTATAGATGACTGAAGCATCCCTTTTTAATCTATCCCTTTTGACTTCGGATATGTGGGGAATATTCATCTGCATATTTTTCTATTATAAAGCAGTGAGTAAAATTGTATTCCATTTGTGTCAATGTTAAGGTTAAGCACATGGATTAAAGTTTTATATATTATATGAGTACGTTATGTATTACATATGGTCTTGAATGAGCTTTTAGACTCTTTAGATATATATCTAAAGAGTCCAAATGCTCATTCAAGACCATATGTAATCCTCATCTAACTTAGCTAGGGATTTGCAATACTATATTTGAGTTGGCTAGCTCCATTTCAAGATATTATGGTTATCCAAGAGGGGATATAAAAAATGAAAAGAAGGATATTGAACTGTAGGTTATCCAAGTTGGACATAGAACCAGTGGAGAAACCTGAGGAAAAACTATGTTTTCAAGTAGAACCTTTGTAGAGGTTCCAGTACCTGAGCCTGCCATTTTCAAATTTCTTTTTAAGGCTATATTTCACATGGGCTAAAAATTTAGGGTCACAACCAATGAGTATAAAGTCATCAACATAAAGAACAATTATTATGACATGGTTACTACTTTCTTGGTATAGGCATTGTAGTTATAATTGCATATATAAAAGTAAGTATTAAGAAGAAAGTTGTTCATTTTAGCATTACAAACATGAGGATCTTACTTAAGTCCTAGAGAGATTTCTTCAGGTGGTAAACAAATATAGTCATTTTGAATATAGTTAGGAGGTTATTCCAAGTAAATTTGTTCTTGCAATCCCCATGCAAGAAGGTGGATTTAATGTTCATTTAATGGACCTACAATTTATATGAAATAATAAGGGCTAGAACAGTAAAAAGGGAATTAATTTTTGCTATAAGGGAAAAGGTTTTATTCTAATCAACCCCTTTTAGTTGAGAAACTTTATCAACTATATAAGTGTTATGTCTTTCAACACTTCCATCTAATGAACACCTAGTTCTATGCACCAATTTACATCTAACACGGTTTCCTCCCGGAAGAGGTATTAGATCCCAAGTATCATTCACCACTAAGGAAGGAGGAAACCTTGTTAGATCCTTGGAAGTTTCTATAAATATTTTTAGATCACAAGCCTTCGAAAACTGATCTAAAAGAGAGAAGAATATGTTATCACTAAGCTGGAACCAATTGGGTTGTTCAATGGTCAACCTTATGTAACTATTTCAAATCACTTTGGACTGAAAGTTAGCCCTTCTAGTTAGAGAGGGCTCTCTCAAAGAAAACAAATGAATACTCAAGACCAAATTTATATTGCAAATGGATAACTCTTTTTGTGTTTTAAGTTATTTTGCTGGTGGAAGATGTATGAAAGGCTACCAATAGATTTTTGTTACAACGGTCTGCCACCTAGGCTAGACTTCGATACTGACCTAGAGACCTAATTCAAATAGGATTACATCACTTTTGAGGAAAAATAGGGGTATTTCAATTTTAATAGAGTTGGTAATAAAAGTGCCTATTCTTTTTGTTAACATATTCACTTCCATTATATACTCCTAACTTCTAAATTTGATGTCCTAATTTTTTTTCTACAAGAACATGTAAGCCAAAAAGTTCACTCTTAAGTTTAAAAAAATAAATCTCGGTGTCTCTGGAGAATCTATCAATAAAATTTAAGTAATTGAAGCTATAGAAATAAGTAGAAGGAAGAGAATCACAAAAATCACTATGAACAAGCGACAAGGGGGGAAATTAAGAGGAATAATTTTATTTCCATGGTAACCTAGTAAAGTCCCTACTTCTTGTATATCCTCAATATATAATTTCCATGAAAATTAGTTTTAATTCGTAAGTAGGAGATTACCTAGACTAGCCATATTACAATATGCAAATAAGATTATTTCAAAAGAAAAAATTAATTGTTTAGAAGGGGAGTTCTCTAATAAATGGTTAGTTTTATGAAAATGACACTACAAATGTAATTTGGATGTCAAAATTATACCATTTTGAAAAAATATATAAAAATGAACAAAAGTACTATGTGGGAAGTGGAGGTTGATCAATGCAATGATGGTTGTACATTGAGACTATTGAGTTAATTTACAAACCCAAAAATATATAAAATAAACAAAAAAAAAAAAAAAATCATTTCTTCTCTAAATTTCCTTATAAGCTCACATTTACAAATATACAATTAGTTACTTGTATTAATGCAAGTGACTCACTTTTATAAATAACTGAGAAACATGTTTACAATAAGGTCACTTTATAAATTAAAGTCATATGAAAAAAAAATAGAAAAAAAATATAACATATAAAAAAATTTCAAAAAAAAAGGTGAAACAACAACCGCAACAATTTAATGAAAAAGGAACTACTTGTAATTTAATAAAGTAAATTTTAACCTATTGAATTAATGCATATATAAAAAAAATATTAGAAGGATAAAGGATGTTGTTTTCTTTTTCTTATTCTCTAAGTATGTGTTTGCCTAATGCTTATGTATTTGCTTGCAAAAAACTTCAACATGGTTGCATGCAAAAACAAATAATTTTAAAATTCAAATAAAAAAAATTGAAAACTTTATAAGCTTGGGGTTAGATTTAAAATGGTCTACGCAAAAAAATAAATACCAAATTTTCTTTTTTTATTTGTGATTTATCAAGATCAAAAAGAGTGAAGGAAAAGAAAAGAATACACACAAGCCGAGAATAAAAAAATAGAAAATAATATAATAGAAAAAATATAAGAATACACACAAAGCAACAAATGGGGGTGTACTCATATAATATATAAAACTTTAATCCATGTTCACTGCTTTATGCATAAAAGAATACACACAAACCGAGAATAAAAGTACTCATATAAGTTTATGCAAAAAAAACTTTAATCCATAATCATTGTTTATGCGAAAAAGAATAAACACAAACCGAGAATAAAAAAATTGAAAAATTAAACCGAAATATTAGAACATAATGATTTATATTTTAAAAACCATAATGAAACTATGGACGAGTTTTACAATGGACGAGTTTTGACAATGGACGAGTTTTACAATGGACAGCTTTTGACAGATTGCAGTGGGTAGAAGTCTCATATGGTTTCAAAATCTTTCTTTGACTTTCATGGATAGTTTTCATTGGACGGTTTGATTTGAATGTTGTGGGTCGAAGTCTCATGACTGGTTTCAAAATCTTTCTTTGACAGTTTGACGAGAAATGCACATTTCGTTTACAAACCGAGAATAAAAAAAATAGAAAAATTAAACTGAAATATTAGAACATAATGAATTATATTTTAAAAACCATAATGAAACTATGGACAGTTTTACAATGGACAGTTTTGACATTGGACAGTTTTACAATGGATAGTTTTGACAGATTGCAGTGGGTCGAAGTCTCATCTGGTTTCAAAATCTTTCTTTGACTTTCATGGACAGTTTTCATTGGACAGTTTGACAGAATGTTGTGGGTCGCAGTCTCATGACTGGTTTCAAAATCTTTATTTGACAGTTTGATAGTAAATGCGCATTTCGTTTACAAGAAATTGATGAGATTAAGGAACTGTTAGAGAGGGAGGCAAAGATAGAGATTGACTGGGCCCACGAGAACAGATCCATGGGTGAGTGAGTGAGGAGCCCTGAAAACATTGTTTGGGACCGCTGCAGGTATTCGCCGGGGAGAACCAACCATGAGATTGACCCTTGACCCTGATTCTGATGCTAACAAATGGATTGGGTTCCGGTTAGGTTTCAAAGTAGAAAGTGTCGGTGTGTCTGCTGTTTTCACCTTTGTTGCTCCTCTTGGTAACGGGAGGTAGGGAAAATAAATGCAATGAAATACATATACAATACCATGACTGTAGAATTGTTTCGCCTCCGTGAGGAGGTGGCTAAACTACGTGAAGATCTTAAACATAGTAAACGTTGGACGTAAATACATACCCGAGCGCGGACGTAACAGCAGAAACAGAGCCCGAGCGCGGACGTAACAGCACGAACAGAACCCTCTAAGAGAATTGTTTTCCTTGAAGAAAAAAATAAAAAATTGAACTCCTCACAATTCACCAAATTAAATTTATAGTAAAAAACTAACTTTCTAATATCAGAAATAACCTATTTCATAATTTGAAACTAATATAAAGCATAAACATATATTTTGTAATCAAACTTAAATAAAATATTTAAAACAACAAAACACAAAAACTTGTTATACCCGAGCGCGGACGTAACAGCAGAAACAGAGCTCGAGCGCGGACGTAACAGCACGAACAGAGCCCAAGCGCGGACGTAACAACACGAACAGAGCCCAAGCGCGGACGTAACAGCACGAACAGAGCCCGAGCGCGGACGTAACAGCAGGAGCGCCAACGCGGAAAAATGACACAGAGCTGCAAAAATCACGCCAACAATGAAATCAGTAACATTCGCAGGAGATATATTTATAAAAAATAGTTCGGCCGAACTATTTTCATAAGTTCGGCCGAACTCCTGTTGCCGGTTTTCCAAACCTCCGGCAAAAATTCTGTTTGTTGCGCCGTCACTGTGCCATCAATCTAAACGGACTCAAAAGTTCGGCCGAACTTTATAAAATGTTCGGTCGAACTATTGCCGAAAAAAAATTTCTGCCCCCAATTCTCACAAAAGTGTAACCCAGCTTCACGTTTCCGCCCTCTCCCTAAAGACCAGTTTTGCTGCTACATGAACTACCTCGAGCTAATCCTCTCGATTACATCCTACTGTCAAGGATTCATTCCACTTCTAGATCTCAATCAACACCTCACCACTCTATCGAATTCATACCAAGATGTTCCATGGCATTACACCTTATGAGCTTGGGTGATAGCTACATTGAGGAATTACTATCATGTGGTGCTTCTCTGCTCACATAGCAGCGTAGGTGCTCCTGCAGATCTTATCTGACAGAATCCTGACGCCACGCTACAACTGGGTTACACCTAACATGCCAAATGCCAACTATTCCATATTTCTCAAGAACTCTCTAAGCAGCTCCTCGAGACTTCTCATGGGTAGCTTGGGAATTTGGCTATTGACATGGGCTTGTGAACTTGATTGCCAAGCTCACTATGGCGGGAATGGATGCTTGTGCACAACAAAGGCTAAAGCCTATGGAAGTACCACAACAAGACATAATTGACCCGATAACATTTGCTTGACCTGTCACATATTTTTCCCGTGTCAACACATTATTTTGTAAAAAAATATTACGATGTACACTTTGACCGACTCTGTCAAACAAAACGTCTTTGTTACAAATTTGTACATTAATACAAAGGGTCTAAAAACCCAGTTCTTTTGACTGATCTTGTTTTTCAATTGGAATAGATCATTGATTACTATATCAATTTTACTGTAGAAAGAAAAGATAAATATTGTGTGATTACTATTCGCAATTAATGGGTTATGTTGCATTGTCGTTGTAATCGACATGGATAAACAACAATTGCAATATTTTTTGTTTTGTATACATCTGTGATGCAACAATGAAACTGTATTTCTGTGATTTGTATATTAATAGTGGTTATGATTATGCATGGCCATGTGTGTCCTATTCTTGTATGAAAAAGTAAATAAGTTAATATAGTAAACAATAGTAATTACAAAGTGTCGCAAGTTCAGATTGTATAAAAGTCCTATAAAAGTGTTGCCTAAAAGCTTACTGATGTCATAAATAATTGAATAAATGAAGTTAAAGACCTCACAATATTTATCTTTTTATGTACATTAAGATTGACTATGGCCCTCTATCCACATCCTCTCTTCCAATTTTCTCTCTTTCTTTTGGAGCAAGCTTCATGTCCCTCAATTACTAGTGCATCCTTGCTCTTGCAATCACTACATAAAATATAAATCTGGTTGGCAGTAGCCCTGATATAATAAAAATGTAATTTAATTATTGGATTTTTTTCCTTTTGCATAATCATTTTTATCTAAAATTTTAGATTTTAAATGTTAATTAAAAAATGATAAATATATTTATACAATACAATCTCAATTATATCTATTGAATTATTTTCAGAATCTCAACCACGGAAGTAGAAATCTCCATTGAATTACTTTTGTATTCTCGTTGACAAAAATAGAAATATACTAGTAAGACTATCTGGATCATATTCCATAATAGTTTTGATGATTTTAAATATTGTGATTGCATATTTATTCATCCTTGAGGTGAAATGTGTGTTTACTTCGTCTCAATCAATATTTGTAGGATGGTGAGACCATAGAAAACATTGCTGGGTGCTCTTGATTACAGAAAAAGGAGAAATCTAAATTATGAATTTTATTGCATATCGGTTGACAACGAAGAAGATCGGTGGACACAAATGTATATGATGGCGGGGGGGCGCCTGGCCATGATGACATTTGTTTTTATTGCTTCTGAAAATATAGCCCATGAGATGTGATTTCTTCGTCACATACAGAGATAGAGACAACCCGGCCAATATGAGACATCAAGTAAGTTTCATGAGATCCTCTAAGCTGATAGGAGGGACATAGGATGAATTGGAAAAGAATTGATCAACTATAATTTTAGCGGCGCGTTGAGTTGGATGAAACTGGTCCCACCACACATTGTTGCCCCTATCTGGGCACACATGTGACAGGGAGGTGCAGAGACCAATACCGTTGTAGCGTCCTTGTCCGCAGCACGCATTTTTGGCATCCCCAAGCCCTGAAAAGAAAGAAAGAAATTAAGGCATTTCTAATTAAGTTGTTGATTAATTAATTAGAACAAGAATCCAGAATTCAGTAAGAAAAGAAACATTACCAAATGCTTGAGGATTTGTGTACAAGTTCATGTAAATTGGAAACATTCCAGATATTGTATATATCGGAGTAGGAAATCGTTTATTGAGTCGATCGATTGCGGATGTTAGTCGATCATAAAAAAGCTGCGTGGCTTGCTGTAGCACCGGCACGCATTCACCATTTGTGGGCCTCAATGCCCTCTCCATACGAATACACCCCAAAGGACCCGAAGATATAACCAGAACCCTGCGTGCTCCCAGCTCGTAAAATTACCACTTAATTTACAAATAAATTACCAAAAGCTGAATCAAATGAAAAATAATTATATTACCGCCAGAATCTTCTCATACTCGGAGACGATAAAATCACTATAGGCAGGTAGAGAGAACTGCAGTGATCTCACTGTTACAGGTAGAAGGTAGTAGTTATTGACGTAATCATTTCCTCCGAGGTCTATGGAAAAAAACCCCTCTGCAACAAGTTTATTGGTCGCATTAAGTCCTATGATTTTTGCAACTCTGTCTTTATAGTGTTGGAAAAGCTCGAATTGGTGAGGCATCCTTATAATTTCACCCTGTATGGCGCAACCAAATTCCCATCGTTATAATTCGACAATATTTTATCAATGTGATCTCCAAATCATTATGAAAATATAAGATCATGTGGAGTTTAATGATGCTTACAAATTGAACGCCCGTATCATTTAGAATGCCAATGCCTGAAGAGGCGAAGTTGGCACCTTTCAGTAATTCCTTGCCCTTCAGTGAAGGATCTAAGTAGGGCAGCACGAGGTCGGATCCAAGTTTCAGGCCTGATCAAATGCATATATATTTCATTCAAATTCTATACCAATCAGAGCAATAATACATATATTTCATTAAATAGCTCCTACTTTATATAGATATAAGTTTCTTATTTTCCAATAGATTTGTAAAATGTATACTCTGCATAATTTAGATGTTTTAAGGGTTTTTTTTTAATCTGGTAGAGTCAGTTTTCAGAATTTCTATTCTTTAAAAATTCTGCAGATAGTTGACTATAATAAAATATGGCATATACATAATTGATCAATATATAAAATTAAGGATTCCTAGTTTCTTTTTCTTACCTCCATTCCTATTTTAAAATTACAAATTCTCAACTTGACAATTTTAATTACTATCAACTTATTAATTATTATTTAATTTTATCCGGGCAAAAACACATTTTAAATCATTTTAAAAACCCAACCCAACCCAAACTTACATTGCTATTGCCAAATTCCAATAAAAGATCTAAAATAGTTAAATAACATCTCAATCATAATCATTATTGCTAACTCTATCTCAAACGCTAACCCCTGAAATCCGATATTTACGACTATATATATATATATATATATATATGTAAAGTCAAAACACACTAACAGATCAAATCGGCGAGATTTAATCCATTGGAAAAACGCCCAGTCGGTTTACGGTTGGGAAAATCAATCCCGTAAGGATGACGGTCCGCCCTAGCAATGGAAGCGAGATAATTGTTGTTGCCATTATCGAACAACAGTCTCCGAAAATGAACTGTGCTGGAGGCGCCGCAGCCGCCGTTGTTACAGAGAGAGAAATTACTAGCAAGGCCAGAAACGAGCAAGTATAGAAGTCCATTCTCTGTTGACGAGAAAGATGGAACTAATTTGTGAGAGAGGAGAGGAGTTTGAGTGATAGTGGAAGATGCAGGCGGGAAGGGAATGTTATGTATTGAACGCATGACGACAGAATTGATTATTGCATTTATTGGAAGCAGCGATAACTCGTTCTCGTTGTTGCTGGCTAACATTCATTGATCATGTGGGTGTTTAAATTAGTCAATCGCTCTGCATTTGGGATGTTATTAGTCATCTGTCTAGACACCGACTGCCTTAGCTCGCTTCTCCAGCGTAGCCTGTTTGTGAGAGTTTGGGATGTTGTATTTTACTAAGTTAATTGGATAAAAATTGTTGAAATGGGAGATCTCCGTTATTAGATCGGTATAGAATGAGTATAACGTGGGTTTCCAAAATTGTCCATGAGGGTTCAAAATTGAAATTGGAGGGCATAAAACTATATTTTTGTTTCAATCAATGAAAATTACGATTTTTGTAACACCCTCCTCCCACATCTACCTAAGTAACCGAGCAACCAGAGTAAACATCTGATAAAGAGTTACTATGATATGATTCAACTCCCTATGTATCAGTTAAGGAAGTCTACCTTCTACACATCTAATAGAAACCCCACGAGCCATCCAACCCGTTTAGGTGACCCTGAGACCAACTGACCTTTTGTTGTATTAGGGCCTCAATCGCTCCCTTTAAATGGAAATGATGCTACAAGAGATGGATAATGAAGACCAAAGTTGTGCATGGGATCTAAACAAAAAGATGCAATGGCATATTAGCTAACTATATTCCAGGAATTTGAGGCACCTATTGAGTGCTCAATTGATCAATGGAGAACTCACAATATCTGAGTATGGCGAGGACGAAGCTCACTCTTATGAACTAGAGAAAGGATCATTCCTTAAAGGGGAGGATGAGGAAGATGTTGTGGAGAGACTTAATGAGAGTCTCATGTATCGTTTGAAGGATTCATATCAACATGAAGATTTGAAGGTACAGGTTAGGGGGATCTGTAACTTTGGAATTGATATTTTGTGTATGGTTGTAGGTCGCAAGAATGATGAAGCTGGACACTCATCCACAACTTTCATGAGACTAGAAGGGGATAAAGGACTTCCTTTCCAAAGCATTGGATAAGGACTAGATATAATACTTTTCATAATGGGATATGACGCAATATTATCTCATAATGGAAACCAGAAGAAGATCCATACTGAAGGGGAATTAATGATGAAGGCAACAAGAGGGACTAGGAGCATCATGTTTTTAAAACTAATAAATCATATGTAAATGTAGGCTTCGAAGACTAGAAGCATGGAAATATTATCCAAAAAGAATAGCGTAATACAAAGTTGCTTCAAGGAGACCAAGGGAAAAGGAACTTAGTAGTGGATATATAATCCTTGAAGATTTCCCCAAACGAGGAAGCAAAGACACAAATAATTTTTCAAAATTAGAGGAAATATGGACTAATATTTTGTCCTAAAAGTGGTTAAAAGGAATCCTAAAAATAGTTGACAAAGATTTCTTCCGAGGGATTCTGATGTAGGAGAATCAACCCCTATTCGGCCATTTTTTACTAGACCAAAGGGGGTCATAAAATTCTCCAAAAGGTATGAAATTCCCTCAATTGTAATTTGTGTAATATTAGGATTTTGATACAAAAAAAAGTGTCCATATTCTAGAAGAATATGGGTGGTTAAGTTGTTTTGATGAGTTTTTTCCAAATGAGCCTTTGTAAACATGGAAAATATCAGGATGAAGTGCTACGTAGTTTCAAGGAGTTGGGACATATGTCCCAATAATATATATTATGTTAGGATATTTTATAGCTAGTAGAAAGATATGCATGGAGAGTAAAAGAAGTTTTAGAAGAACAAAACAACTGGTATTTTGTATTAAATTGTGATCCCAGTTACATCATTCAAGTGTCAATAGTGCAATATTAAATTCATTCTTGTGAAAAATAGCAGATATCCAAAATAGTAAAATAGAGGAGAAACAACAATACATTTCCAGTTGATCAAAAATAACATAATGTTTTTGCAAATATGCCACAAAAAGTTCTCTAAACAATATCTAGCTCAGTGACTATATCTTATACTAATAACCAGAAAATACTTATGGTAATTACAATTTTCCTCATGCATCTAAACACCATCCTTTGTAGCAGTGATGAATATGAATATAGCTAGGTCGTTGATGCCGCATTTGGATAGTTAATCAGCTACTCAATTTGACTTGCGGTAAATATGGTGGATTGAGTAGTTGTGGAGTTGCTTTAATAGGTTCCTGGTGCGCATACCCCAACCATGAAGGTCAGGAGGATCAAAATTTGTGCTTAACCCTCATGCGTTATAACAGCTTTGGAATCCTCATGAATGTTTAGTGTGTTGATCTGCAGTGAAACGTCGTACCAATGTAGTCCCCAAAAGGTGATTAATTATGCATGACAATTGGTGCCACTACCTCCATGCCAATTTAGATTTTGTACAACCTTCTCATTAATCCAAATCCATGTTGCACATCCACATATACCCCTTTGTGATGCCCTGTCAAAAAAATAGCGAGGTTTATTTGAGGAGGATTGATACGGCGCAATAAGTCAGTAGTAGTCACACTTACAGGGGTATAGTACTCCAACCATGACAATGCCTTGGAGGAAATAGAAATCAAACAAAGAGGAGTACCACTAAAAATGAGACGGTTCCAAGCCTTCCAGATCTCTTATATAGTATACATTGGTATAAGCATAGTCCCCCCATGGGGAGATTCCCCAATGGAGGCAATGTTCCAGTGATAGGAAGGTGGTTTGTGGAATGCTACAAAAATTTAGTATACGAGACCATATAGATAAAGAAACAATGTAATGTAACAGTAGCTGAGATAGTGATTCATGTGTAGAAAAACAGAAAGAACATTAACTTGTTCCAATCATTCCCCTCCTACACAAATTGTCCCAAGTGAGTATTATATTCTTCGACGCCAACCATGAAAAGATAATGATCTTAATAGGCACCCGGGACTTCCAAATGTGTAGGAACCAAGGAGTGGCATGATATCCCATGCCTAGATGTGAGATCAATCATAATGTTGAGATAGTAGAACCGAACTGCGATTTAGATGCCCACCCCAGGAAAATGTATCTCTATAACTATCATGACATAAGCCCACATTTCGCAGCTGTAGGGAATAAGTTTACTACCTGGTGGAAAAATGGGTAGGTAATCCAATACATCAGCATTATTCTAGACAAGGATGCCACCCTGCCAACCCTTAATTAATTGTGCAAGAAAAAATATCCATCTTTGATGTAGAGCATCCACCAGGTCATTATCTAGGAGAGCAGCTAAAGCCACCCCCAATACCACATCTCTATTAATGATAATCTTATCGCTGCTACCAAAACACCATATAATTTGGAAGAAGAAAATGTCCTGAACTTTCAAAAAGCTACGCCAAATGATGGAGCCTCCTATAATTCCAAAGTGCTGCATTTGAACATAATGAATGACTAGCCCATCTTGACAATATTTGTGCTTAAAAATATGATGGAAAAAACCGGAACCAGCAAGGTAATGCCACATAGATCTTATTTTCAGGTATTTTCCAAAATATTTTAGATCAAGAACCCCCCAATTGCTTAAATCATAGGTTCTAGTCAGATCCTCCCAGCGAACCAGATGGTATTTTCTTACCCCACTCAATCCGAACCATAGAAATAAGGCCATAATCGCCTATATATTTTGACGGACTCATAGAGGAAGAGAAAATAGATGTAACCAATATGTGGTGATCTGTAGTAGAGATGACTTCACGAGGATGAGATGACCCCCCAGAGACAAATATTTGTGTGACCAGTTTGATAATTTATGGTAGATTTTCATGATTAACCAATCCCAGACTGCATATTTATATTTATTTGGATGGTGGTGCAAGCCCAAATATGTGTTCCCATAAGAGAGGGGCCGAAGACCAACTTCAAATAACTCAGCAATCTTATGAATGTTGTAAGTGATATGAACAACGTACAGGAGGATAGATTTATTACCATTATCCACCAAACCTGAGGTCAATCCAAACCGCCTTAAAAGATGAAACAGAGTCTCCCATTGTGGAAGAGATATTTTATCAAACATCAATATATCATCCACAAAAATAGATAAGTGACACATACCTCCAGACTCATCCTGATAGCATCGAATGAGCTACTAGCCTTTTCCCAAGTAATCTAATGGTTGATCCCATCCATAATGAAGATGGATAATAGTGGAGATAGGGAACAACTCTGTCTCAACCCCCTACCATCATAAAAGAATTTAGTGGGAAGTCCATTAATAAGTATAGCTAGCCATGAGTGGGACACAAATGCCATAATCCATTTGATGATCATAATGGAAAGTTCAATCTTTTGTAATACCAACTGGAGGAAAGTCCAATCCACATTTTCATATGCTCGATGTATATTGAACTTCATAACAGGAGCCTTATGTCTCTTAGCCTTAACTGAGTGGAATGATTCTTGTGTGATTGTGATCGCATCATGGATTGATCTTTTTGGTAACAAATCAGTCTGTTCTAGAGAAATAAATTTAGAGAGACAATCTTTGATACGACCAACAATCACCTTAGATATTATTTTGTATGTCACATTACACAAAGAAATAGGCCTGAAATTAGAGAAATAATGTGGGTCGGAAATCTTGGGATAAGGGAGATGAATGTTGACTTGATAGAGCCCGAGATGTGTCTTTTGGTACGGTATTCCTCCACCATCTCCAATAGTTCCTTTTTTATGATATCAAAAAATGCTATGAACAGTTCCACGATCCACCCATCTAAGCGAGGACAATGATCCTTGGAGAAAGACTGCAATGCTGCTAGTAAATCATCACAAGTGACTGGTCGATAGATCAATTCATTTTCAGGATCATCAAACATGACTATATAGTGCTCAATCCTCCTCATCAAGTTTTCAATATGGACATTCAACCGAGCCTCAAACATCCACGAGAAAAAATGGATTGCCTTCCGTCAAATTTCCTGATCAGAAATAGTGAGTGAGCCATATCAATGTTGAATGTCACAAATAGCATTGCAGTTGCGCCGATGGTTTGAAAAATTGTGGAAAAATTTTGTGTTTTGGTCGCCTTTGCGAATCTAAGTGGCCTGGCTCTTTAAATTCCAAGTATCTTCCTAAAATAGAAAAATGTGCTTACGACGCAATTCTAGCGACTTGAGCTAGTCAATGATATATTGGGGGGAGATGTTGATGAGAGAAGGCCACCGAGAACATTAATTTCCTCCTAAATTTGAGAAATTTCTAATAATTTTTACCCTCTTTGACACACTCCCATGACCAGACCCAACTTTTGAGCAGCGAAACATTATTGGAGAGGTGCTCCATGGGGGAAATATGACCTCGAGCGTCAGAAGAAATCTATGTCACAGTGACATGTTGATGAAATGTAGGATCCTAAAGCCAAGTCCTAATGAACTTGAAGGGGATATCCTTTTTGAACAATTCTATCCTCGACAACAGTAATATTGGGAAGTGATATGATATGAGGGACATTTCCACCTTGGATAAAAAATTATCGAAAAACTTCACAGAGGTATTCATGGACCAAAAAAATTCCAATATTTTCCCAATGTACTGTCCAACACTTATACGTTCCTCCATGTTGGGGCTAATGACATTGGCACAATATCCACAAGGTTATAATCATAAAAACGTTCCAGTAGTCTGGAGGAGATGGGATCCACTTGACAGTCTGAGTCCCACATTTCCGAGTGGTGCAGAGTCATGTTGAAGTCTCCACCAATGATGAGGAACCCAATCCCAAAAATTCCCGAGTCCTGAATGTGTTCCCAGAAGGTCACTCTATTTTCATAAGGCACATAAATATTCTATATGTGAATGAGGTTTTCCATTCCCCAAAAATGTCCTGAAAGAAGTATACCTGCAAATAAACCATATGTAGTGAAATGAGCCTAGGAGGGGTCCCATGGTGCCACCATACCACCTGAAAGGCCCACCGATTCCATTTACACAACAGATTAATTAGGTAGGAAAGGGTGGAATACACAACAGACCAGGACATGGAGATCATGGATTCCTAGATGACAATAAAAAAATGACGGAAGTAGGATATTAACAGATAGAGGGACATTTTTTTGGGCAAGTCCCCCAACCTGCAAATATTCAGAGACAAGATGGCAATTTTTTACGAATCGATGATGGGAAAATGCTCAAGGGCCCCCAGAAGAAGAAGAATCCAAGATGGAAATATTTTGTAGACCAGAGAAATCACACATAGGTTCTTACCTCTGTGTTTCCCCCGACGACGTGGACAACCCCCCGCCCCCCCCGAGTGGTGGTAATATTGTGTGCCGAGTTTGGACAAATGATTGGGTTGGAAGGCTGACCCAAATCTTTATTGATAGTCAAAGAAGATAAACATATTGGAATTCTAGTGAAGGAATTTAGCGTCTCTACCAACTGAGTTGTGAGGGGAAGAAATATAATTTTCAGTCCTTAGAGGTGATGAGGGGAATCGTGATATTGCAATATGGGGGAAGAGGGAAGGTGATCAAGGGGGTGGGAGGGGAGATTAAGGGGACTAGAAGGCACGATAGTAACCGTAGAAGGAATTGTGGGATAAAAAGAGTGATCTGAGGTTGAGGGAAGAGTGTGTGAGACCCGAGTGGGTTAGCAAGGGCAGCAAGGGAGGGACGATGTCAAAAGGGGGTTAAGAGGGAAAGCAAACATAGTCTGGGACAGAGATGTAAGGACAATATGGGGAGAGAGCAGATGACAGGGGGGAGAATGATATTGTAAATAAGAATATTCAGACGAAACATAACTAAATGAGCCATTTTCCGAGGGAGGTGCAACAACTGGAACATGTTCCATATCAGAAGACAGTGGATTTTGATGGAGGCACGGGGGACACTGCTCTAGAATATGCCCCATTTGGTTAAAAAGGAGGAATTGAAACAGAATTCCCTAGTAATCAATTCACTAGAAAATGCACCTTGAATCCCATTCCAGAATGAGGTCTTCAAGAAGTCCCCCCCCCCGAATAATTTACCTTGACTAATAGTCAAGCCACTCGCTTGTTGCAGGTGCCAAGTATGCAAGGGTCCATGTAAAGAAAATGACCCATAGTATTCCAAATCACCATAAATGCATCCTGAGTACAATATTCCAATGGAAAGGTGGGGAGCTTCATCCATATTAGAAATTTCTGAGGTGTGTCAATAATCAGATTAAAATTGATGTAGTAGTTGCAGAGTTGAAGAAAACCTCGGCTGTGCACACACGGTTGCACTCGAATTTTCTCCATGTACTCATGATCAAGGGAATGGAAATAATACAATTTGTTCATAATTTGGATTAATTTTAGAGTATATCCCAACAATGGAATCTACTATGAGGCAACCCACTTCACCATGTCAATATTACGAAAGTCTGCACAATGTCAATGCCCAACCAAGGCCCGATTTTTCATGCTTGTGACACGGTCCCAAAGGATATTGTGATCGAAACTACATAACCTTGACTCATCCAAGCCTCGAGTATGATTTTTTCGACGACTAGCATGTAGTGAAGCAGGTAGCTAGGAGCCAAGGTGGCTCATAGAATCCGCATGACCAAAAAGCTTTGTTGAAGAATTGCTAGGTGGAAAGACAGTAGGAGTACCATTAGATGGTAAGGTTGCAGTGTTGTGTGGATATGCCTTTTTAGTAGATAAAGTGGCACGTATGAACTATTTTTGGAGTGATAAATGGACATCTAGTGTATCACCGGAGGTCGAGCTAGTGCCATTCGAGCTCCCATGAGTAGAGATCAGAAAAACGCCAGGGAATAAACAATGCCACTAGAAAACCTACCTACCAAATTTGGACATAAATGACAATATCTTGGGAACCCAAAAGAGACCAACCTTGAGAGAAAATACCTCGATATATATGGAAGAAGTACACCCCTTATGAAGAACATAAATGAGAATTTATTGTTGAAATGACGTAAGCAAAGAGAATGTTACTATAATCAGATGATCATGACTTAGGACAGTACAAAAAGAATAATCTTCAATCCAGAAATGCGAAGAATGATGGAAAGATTAATGAGACCAACAACAATATAGAAAGAGTCAAACCCTTGAAGGTAGCCAGCGCAATAGTCGAGAGATCGATAGCAGGGAGGATCACACTAACCTCCACTCTAGATTAATGCACCTATCTATTACTATGAAAGACAAGTAGTTGGAAACTGAGAAAACACCGAGAAAATGAAGAAATCGGGATTAGATATCCTAGATAAACTAGTAGCAAGCCAGGCCAGGATCGAAATATCTAGCACCCAAGCCAAATGGGACACACAGTAACTACTTCATCAAGTAAAAATGACAGGAGGACATATATCCCTTCATTGACAACAACAACATCATCACCAACCCTTAATCACCCACCAATAGCGACATAAACAAAAACTGGTACTTTCACATGACTTGGAATGATGAAAGAGTCCAACCATTTATGCCAAAGAAGTGGTAGTGTAGAAGAATTTTACTTTAAACCTTTCACGATGTCCACACGCTTAGTGTTTTTAGCTAAATACTTATGCAACCCTTGCATTTGGCCTTCCTAGTTGGTCTGATAAGTGTGTGTTTTGAAAATGTTGGAAGAAGATATGATAGAGGTGATAGACTGCAACCATAAAAAGAACAATAATCTGGAAAGCCTTAAAGTGGAGTAACGACCAAAAACCAGGAGTCATTAAACTCGAAGTAGTCTCCTGACGACAAGAGACCCAACAATTGAGTAAGTATATAAATATAAGAAAATCACTACAATATATAGGTCGATAGAGAATAAGAAACTCCATATATAAGAACCTACATCTAATAGTAGTTTTGAATCACGAACAGTTAAAATTAGTCAAAGCACCCACAAATAATGTCTGATATAGATAATGTGCATGCCTTGAGACTGCCCATGGTCGAGATGATGCCGCACACCACCACTACCAGTCTCCACTTCTTCTCCTTGATAAAAATTGCAGGATTAAATTAATGAAAGAAATACTGGCTATCTCTACTATGAGAGACTACACCAGGAGGGACTATGTCGGTAGGTCACTCTACATTCTCATTACAAATCAAAAAATATATAGCTTACATGCAAATAGGGAAGTTAGAAACAATACCTAAGAAATAGGAACAAAATCCTAAACTAAGGTTCTGGTGAACCGACTCTCTCTAATCAAGTTTCTCCATTACCTTCAACACTCCCCCTTAATGGAGAAATGGTTCAAAAATATTCCTAAAATTTCCATAAACATCTCAAATTAATTCTACCAAGAGGCTTAGTAAAAATGTCGAAACAATTATCACAAGTATTACAATATTCGACATGAATTTCTTTTGACTGGAATTTCTCCCTGAAGAAGTGGAACTATGTATCAATGTTCTTAATGTTTTTTATGAAACACTGGATTGTTTGAAATTTTGATGCAGCTTTGGTTATCATATTTGATAATGGGTGCATCTAACTTTTCTTCTCTTGTATCTTGCAAAAGTCGCCTCAACCAAACTGCCTCACAAGTTGCTGTACACATCGCTTGGTACTCAGCTTCCACTGAAGACAAGGAAACTGTGTTATGATTTTTACTTCTCCATGCAATTACCCCAGACTTAATGCTAAATTCATATCCTGTTATGGGTCTCATGTCATCTACATTTCCAGCCCAATCGGAGTCTGAAAAATTTTTCAATTTAACATCACAAGAATCAATATATAAAATTCCATAGTCGAAGGTTCCTTGTAGATAACTTAAGATGCCTTTTACTGCAATCCAATGGCTCTCAAGTGGCTTGGACATAAATTGGATCAATGCACTGACTGCATAATCCAAACATGGTCTAGTAGTGCTCAAGTAGATTAAACTCCCATCAAATTGTTTGTACATTGTTGCATCTGCCTCCTTTGAACCATCATCACTTTGAAGTTTTGTATTCTACTATAATGGCATTGTTTGAACCTTACACTTATCCATCTTACACTTTTTCAGTAGACTTCTGACATACTTACCTTGTGATACAAAAGTTTGCCCTAAATATCTCTAGATTTCTAGACCCAAACAGTAGAGAAGCTCACTGAGGCCTTTCATCTAAAAAATTTGTGACATCTACTATTTGATTTCTTCAATGAGTTTATCTGCATTTCATGTAATGATGAGATCAGATACATATAAGGAAATCAAAAAAATTCACCCCTTTTCATCAAACACAATATAGATATTGGGGTCATTTTTGTTTCTATTATAACTATGTTACAAGAAAAATAAATCAATTTTATCGTACCATGATATGGGAGCCTGTTTTAGTCCATATAAAGCTTTCTTTAATCTATAGACTAAATTTTATTTTCCCTGTTTAACAAATCCCTCAGGTTTCTCTAAATAAACTTCCTCTTTCAACTCCCCATTTAAGAAAGAAAATTTAACATCTAGATTGTGCATCATCCAATGATATTTAGTATTTAAGGAAACTAAAATTATGATTGTATTAAGTTTAGCTACAAGGGTGAAGGTTTCCTCATAGTTTATACCTTCTTTCTATGAATACCCCTTTGCAACCATCCTAGTTTTATTTTTATCTATGCTCCCATCTACTTTAAATTTGAGCTTGTATAGCCATTTTCAACCTATAATTTGTTTTCCCTCAGGTAATTCAACTATCTCCCAAGCTTTATTTTTAAGAATTGATTCATGTTCCTCTTCCATGGCTTCCCTGCATTCACTATATTGACTGGCTTCTTTATAACTAGAGGATTCAACAACATTTAACATGCTAGTTATAAAAGAATTCTCCCTATATCTTGCTGGCATTTGTGTTTTCCTACCTGATCTTCTAAGTGTTGGATTGGCATCCAACCTATTTTGATTATCCTTGATGGAATTGATTTGAAGATTATATCTGTAACATCTACTTCTTCCTTTTGTTGTTGTTGCTGCTCATGGATTTATCTTGTTTCAACATTTCCTTCTTTCCCCAACAAAGGAATATCCCATTTATCATTGTTGTTATCATTGTTTCCATCATGAACCTATTCATGAAAAACTACATCTCTACTCGTAAAACATTTATGAGTTGAGGGATCAAACAATTCATAAGCTTTAAATTATGTACAATACCCAACAAAAGTGAATTTGATGGCCTTTAAATCCAGTTTATTTCTATCCTCCTTTGCCACATGAGCAAAGGCTTTGGATCTAAAAATTCTTAAATGTTTAACTACAGGTTTAAATCCTAATAAAGCTTCAAAAGGAGTTTTAAATTCAAGACTCTTTGTAGGAATCCTGATTTTCAAATACACTGTAGTATTTATCGCTTCAACCCAAAATCCATTAGTAATATTCTTACCTTTCAGCATGTTTTGAGCACACTCCACAAGGGTTTCGTTTTTCCTCTCTACAACGCCGTTCTACTGAGGAGTGTGGGGTATTGTAAATTGCTTCATTATTCCATGGTATTTGCAATATTTGTTGAAATCGACCTTCATGTACTTCCCCCCTTGATTCGAGTGAAGAATCTTGATGAATTTACCTGTTTTCTTCTCAATCATGATTCTGAACTGCTTGAAATATTCAAAATTATGAATCTTTTTGCTGATAAAATATACCCACATAAATATTGTACATTCTTTAAGAAATAATAAGAAATAATAAGCACCTCCCAATGATATTCATTGCATTGTCCCACATAAATCAATGTGGACTAACTCTAGTATATCTCACTGTTTTCTATTTATATTAACAAGAAACTAATCTCTGTGCATATTCCCAAGAGTACATGCTTCGCAATTAACATGAATATGCTTTAAATCATGAAGAACACTAACCATACCTCTTTTCTGAAGTAAAAACAAATCATTGAAATTAATCTGGCCAAATATTTGATGCCATAAATATTTTGTTGGCATACCTAATGATTTCAAAGCTTGATGTGGCACACTTCTCACATTTAGCTTGTAAAGACCGCCCATACAAATCCATGTTGCAAATGTCTTCATAGAATCCAGCAAATCCTTTACAACAAAATATGATTTAAAGAATTATACCTTAAGTTTTTGATATGTTATCATTGAAACATAAATCATATTCTTATTAATTCCGAGTACATACATAACGTTCTAAATGTGCCTAATATTTCCCTCAACGAGAATTACAGGAACATTACCATGTCCTTTGATTAGGTACCCTTTGTCATCGCCAAGGTAAATTTTTTCTCCAATGCTGGTTTCTTTTTAGTCTTCAATCCATTGTCTGTTACCTATCATGTGGGTGGACACTCCTAAATCCACATACCATGTATATTCTTCATCCTTCTCATAAGAGTTAGCCATGAACAATCGGAGGTCCCGGTTATAGTCATCATCTGCAAAGTGTCATTCATGTCTCTTGCATCTTTGCTGACCTTCATGAAATTTCTTCTTTCGACAGTGTTTAGCCATATGGCCAATTTTATCACAATAGAAACATTTTAATGGTGAATAATTCCTATTTGGTGGCATACCTTGAGATTGATTCGGCTTTTTTTGTGCTGTACCTCCACCTCTCTATTCTCCAGTTGCTTTCCCTCTGAAGGGCTTCTTCTTCGCCATTAACACAAGATCTGAATTCAGGGGTTTCAGTGTCATATGCATTTCTTCCTCTTTAATGAGAATGCTTGTCAATTCTTCAAATTTTGGGGCCTTCTCTCTCGCATTTAAGCCTGTTATAAACATTTGATATTCGTCAGCCATAGCAAATGTTCATAGTAATTGTTTCTAGATCAAAATTACTTACAACCTCTCCTATGTCGCCAAGCCTGTCTTGAAGGTCCTTGATGTGTGATATGGATGCAACTAATTTTTCATTCTCCTCCATTTTGATGGAGAGAATCTTGCTTTTCAGGAACAATCGGTGATTTGTATTTTTGATTTCGTACATATCTTTGAGAGTTTCCCAGATTTCGTTTTCTCACTTGCAATCTAAGATGTGAGGGATGATGCAGTCTTTCACTGCCATTTTCAACATATTTTTTTCCTTTTCCTCCCTCCCACTCTTGTACTGTCGCATATGTTGTACCTCCTGCAACTGTAGATTTTACTTCATTTCCATTCACGATATCCCATGCACTATGCCCTTCCAACATAGTCTGCAAATTTAGTTTCCAATTAGAATAATTGAAATTGTTGAGCTTATTTCTCTCCTTCAAGTATAACTCCATCATATTATTCAATTTGACACTTAAAAGAAAATGACCTCTAGCAATTGACAGAAAACTGGATCTAGAAAAGGATCTACCCTAGATCCACAAAAAACAACAATGTCAAGAAACCGAACTACCTAATCTTTGACCACTCTAGCAAGCTGCAATGCACATTACACCATGGGCTCACGGGCTCCTCTGCCGCGACCTCTTCTGTTGTGAGCTCACGGGCTCCTCTTTCACGGATCACACTTGAAGCGATCCTCAGACTTTACTAGTGATTTTCTGCTACCTCTGCTACCTCATATCACCACCTCCTTTGACACAATCTCACTAGATCTACAGGCGTAAGCTCTTTGGTTCAACAGGCACAAGCTCTATAGCTTCAATCATCAATCCACATCATGAGCACTCTGTCTCTAGGGTGCTTCATAGCATGAGTTCTCTGGCTCCTCCAACACAAGCTATCTGCCTCAAGGACATTCCTCAACCACTTTGATCTCAACAACGCTCCTCAGCATGAGCTCTTTAAATATTCCAAAACGAGCACTTTGGCTCCTTCAACACGAGCACACTGGCTCTTCTTGGATGAGTTCACTTGCTCAATTAGAACTCCACAATCATCCAGATTCTATGTTGGTTTCATTGGGAAAAATATCAGTAAGGAAATCATAGATCATCGTTACTTTTCCAATCAACTCTATGATGATTTTAGAGATCATCGTTGTTCTCTGGCACAATTTCATGCTGAAAAATGCTTCTCTGCCACCAACGAACGCGTTGATCGACATTTTCTCCAAAAACAATAGCCTCACTCAGGCCACATTTAGGTCATCAGGGGCTTCTCTTCTACCACATGGATACTCACAGGGATCAAAGCACTCTGGCTTTTATTCAACCTTGAAGCTCTTCTTGGGGTTCCCGTGTTTTGGCCAGATTGGCAAGACCAAAAGACGAGACAACATCAGAACCACTTTCAGACCTTAGGATCTAGCCCTCCTAGCTCCAGAGAGGGATCTCTCTATATGAGTCAAAGTATATATGTCTTTGAAGCTCACAATAAGGTATTAGGCTAGGTATGAAGCATAGGGTTTGTTTGTTTAATTGTTTGTGTTTGGTTGTTGGGAATCAGGAAAGAAGGGTCCAATATAAGGCAAGGATGAGAAAAGAGGAAATTTAGGCAAAGGTAGATAACTCAGAGAACATCAAGGCCATTGGGCAATGGAGTCAAGAAAGGATTTACCTATAATCAATGTGCAAGCTTTCAGTAGGGCTAGTCGTCTAGAGCATTTGGATCTTAAAGGATGATTGGTGAAATGGAACGTTAAGGACTAAAAATGAATGAAGGAGAACCATCCAATTCTATCTATAGATTAGGTCAGAGGTCATTTAACTCCAGACCTACTTGGAAAAAACCAGAGGCAATACAAGGGATCTTAGAAAGGCTTAATTGAGATGGAAATATCCTAGTGAGGCAGAGACAGGGTTCTAGACCTCCCATTGGTCTCAACTCATCCAACTAGATCCTAACAAGAACATCTAAACATAGATTTCATTAATTCATACATTAGAGAGCAGGAAATAACATCCACTACACTGGTTAAATCAATTGAAACCAATATTCAGATACACATATAAGCAGAAAACATAACAGGCTGGGAGAGCAGTAACATAAGGTACCTATCAAGGGTAAATATTATGCCAAACTTCTGATGCGAGCCAGTAGAAATGGAATGAAATGAGATCAAACATAGAGATAGGAAAACATCACCAGCCGCTTTAGATCAGGATCCAATGAAATGTTCTTTTCATATTAAAAACAACACCAATCAGGTACATCATTTCCCACAGCTTGAACATTCAGTATAAATACATCAAATCTTAGCCTATCTTACAATATTACAAAGAGAACTTGTCTCAAGAGGAAAATGCTTGCATTTCTTTGATATCTCATCAACAACCAATACAATATTTCTCTCTGAGTTTTATAGCTGAAGCGAAACAGAAGAGGTAGGTGAAGAACTAAATGCAGTATTAAACCCAGAAAAGGAAAGAGGGTCGAAACCCACTCCGCTTTAATGCTAAGTATCTAATTTCTATCACATTTGTGAAAGAGCGATCTTCTCCGAATATGATTTTGACATCTTTCGGCTGTGATGCTGTACTTGTGGTAAATAAACAAAACGAAAATGAACTACTGAGAAGTCTTCTTCATAAATGTTCTAATTGCTTTGAACTGCTGTTAGGGTGGAAATTCCTTCAGGGACATGGTGCATAATTAAAGCTGTGTGGGTGCCCTATCCTTTATGAAGAAAAACATTTTGCTGGTGAATAAACCCTGATATTACCTTTCATTCGTGCTCAGGATCTTTTGATCGATCCTCGGGGTCTTCAAACTGGTGCTTTGCCTCTTAAACCATTGATTTAAGGCTTAAGATCTTCATTGACATGCTCTAATCTCTCTGTCTTGCACTGAAACACTTTGTTGCTCCAAATCTATCTCTGTCCATGCATTTCGAGCTTTAATGGCACTGGAAGGTTTTCCACAGAGTTTAAACCCTGTCCTTTTTAATGAACATCCCGTCTTCACCTTCCTGGGTCATTTTTCATAAATTTTTCCCCTGTAAATGATCTTCTTTGATCTCTCTGTCAACAGAGACTACACATTATGGTGGTCTTTTATCATTTACAACCCTGCAAAACAAAAAAACTATGAAGAAAACAATGTATGGGGTGGCAGATGACGTGGATGATGAGCATGATTGTGCAGATGGTGTCATGGTGGAATAACGATGGACTGTGGCGGAAGAATACAACGTGAAATGGAAGACAGGAAAGATGGCGGAGGGTCGGTGGAATACAGAGCAAATATACGTGAAAACCTTAAAAAAACCCGACCTTGAACATTATATGCAACAGAATGAATGGGTGTATGGTGGACACACGTGGCGGGAGTGACATGGCGGGGCGGACCAAGGGGATGGTCAACGGAGGGCAAACAGATCTGGACCATCGATCATGGTGGAGATCGATGGCGGAGGGCGAT
Source organism: Pinus albicaulis (assembly GCA_034641835.2). Classification (NCBI taxonomy): domain Eukaryota; kingdom Viridiplantae; phylum Streptophyta; class Pinopsida; order Pinales; family Pinaceae; genus Pinus; species Pinus albicaulis. The sequence goes on from CM076580.1 coordinate 1,258,636,750, forward strand.
AGATGGTGGGCCAGCAGGTGCGATGGACGAGGGTTAAGCGGTGCACAGCTCAGATGACTGAAGACCGTTGGATTAGCGTTTTGAGATCTAACGGCTGACAGCGATTTCGCTCGGCATCCGTGGTCGAAATTTAATGCGTGATGAGTCGGCGGTTTTGGGGTCGTACAGAAGACACGCATCGACAGCTGTATGGAATCGCTGGGCATTCGGGGAAAACCGCCATCTGCGCAGAAGCGGTGCGATGAAAACCGACGGGTTTGGAATAGTGCGCGGTGGGGTCCACTGGGAGGAGAGGTTCCGAACCTTCAGATCTTCGTGAGAATGGACGGCGATGGCCCAGTAAGGGAAAATGAACGTGGGAGACATGGGCATTGTGGATTTAATGACCGTTGTCCGATCAACCAAGATCTACGGCTGAGGTTGTGCCCGATGAACAAATACGATGAGCGCCCTTCAGTGTCAGGGCTTGGTCACAGCGCTGGGTTTCGTGGAAGGTGAAGGAGCGCGGGGCTATCAGGAGAGGGGCTAGGCCTGATATAAGGTTCAGAGTGGGTTTTTAAGCCTTTTCAATGCATTTTGAAGCCTTATAAGGGTAAGGATAGGAAGATAAATAGTGAATTAGGCTAAACCAGGGACGTGGGTAGAATTTGAAGGGGATTTTTGGGGATTTTAGAGGATTGACAGGAGAAATAGAGGAAACAAGGGGAATTTGAGAAATGAATCATCAGAGGAGATCTGTATTAGGCATAGAACAAAGAGACTTCAAGTAGGATGGCTTTTTAGGGAAAAGGCATTCCTTGAAGGCTCCAAAACAAACTAGCCCCCATCTTTCTTGACAAGAATTTCATAGGGGGGCTAACAATGGCTCCACATGGGGATGGCTTCTTCTTGAAGGAGTAAAGAAACTAGAAATGATCTTTGGAGTAGGCCAAATGCCTGCTGTTCGGCACATCCCTTTCTTTCTTCAATTTTCAGCTGCCACAATATGTTAGATACACAAATCAGCAGAAACATTTTCTCAACCAATCTACCTACCCAACTACAGTCGTAATATTTTCCCTTCTTTTAGGGTGCATTTGAGCTAGCAGACCCTTTACATCATTTATTTTTGAAGCAGAAAACAAACCTATTCTAAATCTACCCTTATTTCTCCATGAGGCTAGATTAAACTGTTGGCCTCATATGTTTCTCTACCTAATCTACTACCTGTTGGGATTAAAATGTCCAACAGGTTTCTTCTCCTACATTCTAAGACAAGAAATTCAAAACAGCCAAGCCAGGATTAAACTGTCTGGCTTGTTGAACTTTGCAGAAATTAAAACAACTAACTACTTGCTCACATGCTGAGCTTTATTTTAGAATTCCTACCTACCCTACTCTAACTTGACATATTTACAAATCTAGCTCACAAATATTGTCTTCCAATGTAACCAGTCCACCAAGTGATCCCATGGCTAGTCTTTCTTGCTCAACTCCTTGAGCAGGCTAGATAGGTAGGGCGGCTCCCACTCTTTTTGTTCAATAGCAGCAGCTTTGAAAATTTTCCTTCCTGTCTGCAACATGCTGCTCAAAAATACCTTTGATCCTTCTTCAAATGTGTGCAGGAAATGTACATAAGGATCATGAAATGATACCTGGTTGTGAATATCTGGCAGGCAGGCTTCAACCAAGATTTCTTCTTCTTCCACTAGACGGAGAAAAAGACTCTCTTGGAGTAGAGTGTCTCCTTCATCTTCTGAACTGGAGGACTCATCATATATTGGAGTTGAGTCCTCCTGGAGCTCTGATATGTTCTGCTCTGATGTGCTGATCTTCGTGAAAAGATCTAAGCATTCTTGAGCAGTGGTTTGTTCCATTGTTTCCTCTTTTTCAAGAGAAGGCTCATTGCTTTCATTTTGCTCAAGAATCTCTTCTTTGCCTTCCTCCTCTTCTTCTGAAAGGAAAGGCTGCTGGCTTCTAGTCTCTCTGATGATCTGTAGTAAAGCAGAATGAAGATTCAAAGAATATTCATCAGCTATTATACTATCATTGCTCTCCCCATCAGTATCATAGATAGGCCGGCTGGTTTCATTACTCCCCTGAAATTGCTGGCTCTGATTTTCCTCCCATGAATATAAGGATGATGGTCCTACAAGCTCAGCTTCCCTTTGAAAACACTCATCATCAAACAGATCATAAATAGGAAAATCATAACTGTAAGTAATGTCACCCACCAAACCTTCTGGATTTTCAGCAGGTCTTTCTTCATCCCGATCCACAGAGGAGTCTTCTGGATTTGTATCATCAAACTCAAGAGATGACTGAGAAGGAGCATGTGTTCCATAAAATATTTCGGAGGTGGACCGCTGGTTTAATATCCGATCAATCTCTTCTTCTATCAAAAGAGGGGTTTCCCTTTCATCATGGCCAGAAGAATAGCAGTCCTCATCCTCTTGTATTAGCTGACTGGGAGGCGGGATGTTTACTTGAGATTCTTCTTCCACACCAGATTCTGCCTCCTCTATATGGTCTCTTGTTTCCTCCAGGCAGCGTTCCCCATTAGCTTTCACCATTAGGTCCTGATATTTCCTAGTCAGCGTAACACAAGACATGGGTGAGCAATCAGGCAGTTCCTGATCACTTTCCTCCTCGTCTCCTACAAATTCTTGAGCATCATACATGTCTTGCTCATCTTCTAGGTCCTGAGTTTGTTCTTGTTCTAGAAGATGCATGGGCTGCTCGAAATAATCATCATTTTCATTCAGGTTAGCCATGTACATTTCCAGCACTTTACCAAATGTTTCTGTTAATTCATTTAACTGATTATACAGAGCATCATACTTTGTACTCTGTCCATGTTTGGATTCATGCTTATGCAAAGAAGGCTACTGCTTCTTCTCAACCAGTTCAGAGTCTTCTACCAGTGGAGGCATTTGGTCTTTTGGGAGTTATAAAGTGTGGAGTCGCCAGGTGGATGTATATGAACATTTGAAGTATGATGCTGCCCACCGTCAGCAGTGTGAATTCCAATCTAACCAGAGATTCTGGGTCTATGAGTGCCTAGGAATGTTTAAGGTGAAATGCACTGTTTCCCCAGCGGAGTCACCATTATGTTGGGGTTCCCGTGTTTTGGCCAGATTGGCAAGACCAAAAGATGAGACAACATCAGAACCACTTTCAGACCTTAGGATCTAGCCCTCCTAGGTCCAGAGAGGGATCTCTCTATATGAGTCAAAGTATATATGTCTTTGAAGCTCACAATAAGGTATTAGGCTAGGTATGAAGCACAGGGTTTGTTTGTTTAATTGTTTGTGTTTGGTTGTTGGGAATCAGGAAAGAAGGGTCCAATATAAGGCAAGGATGAACAAAGAGGAAATTTAGGCAAAGGTAGATAACTCAGAGAACATCAAGGCCATTAGGCAATGGAGTCAAGAAAGGATTTACCTGTAATCAATGTGCAAGCTTTCAGTTGGGCTAGTCATCTAGAGCATTTGGATCTTAAAGGATGATTGGTGAAATGGAACGTTAAGGAATGAAAATGAATGAAGGAGAACCATCCAATTCTGTCTATAGATCAGGTAAGAGGTCATTTAACTCTAGACCTACTTGGAAAAAACCATAGGCAATACAAGGGATCTTAGAAAGGCTTAATTGAGATGGAAAGATCCTAGTGAGGCAGAGACAGGGTTCTAGACCTCCCAGTGTTCTCAACTCATCCAACTAGATCCTAACAAGAACATATAAACATAGATTTCATTAATTCATACATCAGAGAGCAGGAAATAACATCCACTACACTGGCTAAATCAATTGAAACCAATATTCAGATACACATATAAGCAGAAAACATAAAAGGCTGGGAGAGCAGCAACATAAGGTACCTATCAAGGGTAAATCTTATGCCAAACTTCTGATGCGAGCCAGTAGAAATGGAATGAAATGAGATCTAACACAGAGATAGGAAAACATCACCAGCTTCTTTAGATAAGGATCCAATGAAATGTGCTTGTCATATTAAAAACAACACCAATCAGGTACATCATTTCCCATAGCTTGAACATTCAGTCTAAATACATCAAATCTCAGCCTATCTTACAATATTACACAGATAACTTGTCTCAAGAGGAAAATGCTTGCATTTCTCTGATATCTCATCAACAACCAATACAATATTTCTCTCTGAGTTTTATAGCTGAAGCGAAACAGAAGAGGTAGGTGAAGAACTAAATGCAGTATTAAACCCAGAAAAGGAAAGAGGGTCAAAACCCACTCTGCTTTAATGCTGAGTATCTAATTTATGTCACCTTTGTGAAAGAGCGATCTTCTTCGGATATGATTTTGACATCTTTTGGCTGCAGTGCTGTACTTGTGGTAAATAAACAAAAGGCAATTGAACTACTGAGAAGTCTACTTCATAAATGTTCTAATTGCTTTGAACTGCTGTTAGGGTGGAAATTCCTTCAGGGACATGGTGCATAATAGAAGCTGTGTGGGCACCCTGTCCTTTATGAAGAAAAACATTCTGCTGGTGAATAAACCCTGATATTACCTTTCATTCATGCTCAGGATCTTTTGATCGATCCTCGGGGTCTTCAAACTGGTGCTTTGCCTCTTAAACCGCTTATTTAAGGCTTAAGATCTTCATTGACTTGCTCTAATCTCTCTATCTTGCGCTGAAACACTTTGCTGCTCCAACTCTGTCTCTGTCCGTGCATTTCGAGCTTTAATGGTGCCAGAAGGTTTTCCACAGAGTTTAAACCCTGTCCTTTTTAATGAACGTCCCGTCTTCACCTTCCTGGGTCATTTTTCATAAATTCTACCCCTGTAAATGATCTTCTTTGATCTCTCTGTCAACAGAGACTGCGCATTATGGCGGTCTTTTATCATTTTCATCCCTGCAAAACACGAAAAATATGAAGAAAACAATGGATGGGGTGGTGGATGATGTGGATGATGAGCATGATTGTGCAGATGGTGTCATGGTGGAATAACGATGGACTGTGGTGGAAGAATACAACGTGAAATGGAAGACAGGAAAGATGGCGGAGGGTTGGCGGAATACAGAGCAAATATACGTGAAAACCTTAAAAAAACCCGACCTTGAATGTTATATGCAACAGAATGAATGGGTGTACGGTGGACACACGTGGCGGGAGTGACGTGGCGAGGCGGACCAAGGGGATGGTCAACGGAGGGAAAATAGATCTGGACCGTCGATCATGGTGGAGATCGACGGCAGAGGGTGACAGACAGTGGGCCAGCAGGTGTGATGGACGAGGGTTAAGGAGTGCGCAGCTCAGATGACTGAAGACCATTGGATGAGCGTTTCGAGATCTAACGGCTGACAGCGATTTCACTCGACATCCTTGGTCGAAAGTTAATGTGCGATGAGCCGACGGTTTTGGGGTCATACAGAGGACACACGTCGACAGCTGTATGGAATCGCTGGGTATTTGGGGAAAACTGCCATCTGTGCAGAAGCGGTGCGATGAAAACCGGCGGGTTTGGAACAATGCACGGCGGGGTCCACTGGGCGGAGAGGTTCCAAACCGTCAGATCTTCGTGAGAATGGACGACGATGGCCTAGTAAGGAAAAATGAATGCGGGAGACGTGGGTGCTAGGGATTTAATGACCGTCGTCCGATCAACCAAGATCTACGACTGAGGCTGCGCCCGATGAACAAATACGATGAGCGCCCTTCAGTGTCAGGGCTTGGTCACAGCGCTGGGTTTCGTGGAAGGTGAAGGAGCGCGGGGCTATCAGGAGAGGGGCTAGGCCTGATATAAGGTTCAGAGTGGGTTTTTAAGCCTTTTTAATTCATTTTGAAGCCTTATAAGGGTAAGGATAGGAAGATAAATAGCGAATCAGGCTAAACCAGGGACATGGGTAGAATTTGAAGGGGATTTTTGGGGATTTTAGAGGATTGACAGGAGAAATAAAGGAAACAAGGGGACTTTGAGAAATTAATCATCAGAGGAGATATGTATTGGCCATAGCATAAAGAGACTTCAAGTAGGATGGGTTTTCAGGGGAAAGGCATTCCTTGAAGGCTCCAAAACAAACTAGCCCCCAGCTTGTTTGACAAGAATTTCATAGGGGGGCTAACAACTCTGATACCATGATAAAAATGGCAGGTTTAAAGTAATGAAATAAATATTGATTAGCTCTACTCTAAGATACTACACCAGGAGGGACTGCGTCCGTAGGTTGCTCTGCATTCTCATTACAGATCAAGTAATGTATATCTTACATGAAAATAGGGAAGTTTGAACGAATACTGAAGAAATAGGAACAAACTCCTAATATAAGGTTACAGTGAACCAACCCTCTCTAATTGGGTTTCTCCATTATCTTCAACAGTCCTCCCTGCTCTGGCTCCTCTAACCTTATTACCTCATTCCTAAATGGTGAGCCCAATTTTTTTTGTCAATCTAGGAGAGTAACTTAGGGGGCACGAGCCCAAGAATGGGGCCCAAGAGCCTGTATCATGAAATGAGAGACTGTTACATTCTTTGTATATATCAAGTTATGAATAATTAATCGAAATGGGGATTTTCCTATATGTCTCCTTTGCGTTTAATTCCTTGTACGTGACTGCTATGTAAATTTGGTCTCTTTGAATAGAAGTGCATGCACCATGAATATATTTAACATATATTCTAGTATTGTGCCAGTATCTTGTGCTATGATTGAACAATTGATTGTCCTGTGATCGAGTTAATATTGAGAAAGAGAGTCGACCATTGATATATTGTCAATGTAACATTGTTGGGCCAATCCTTTGTGAAGTTGACGTGTCTCCCTATCACATATTGTGTAGCAAGCAGGCCATTGTGATGATAAATTACTAACATCTTGAAGCCCTGTGACTTGTCGCCCTGCTGTCAGGTCCCTATATTACTAGTATAGTCCCTTGTTTTTGTTAGTGTAACCCCCTTATTTTTATTATTGTACCCTTGTAACTCCCATATTGTTATTATTGTGCCCTTAAATTATTATTGTTAGGTCGGCTAGGATTAACATCGTGGCCCACTAGGATTACATTATGGCCCCATGGACTCCTATATATAGAAAGGAGGTTTTGTAAATTGTATCATCCAAGAATTGTGCATTTATGTAATGTATTGGAGGTTGCCCCCTCGAAGTGGCTTATTTCTAAGGCGTTTATATCTCTTTTTTTCTATTTTTGGAGTTGGTTACTCAACATTTGGTATCAGAGCTTTGGATTCTAGGTTTTGCTGCTCCAAACAGGTAATCGTGGAATTTTCGATATAAATTTTTTTCTGCAAAGTTTTAGAAGTTGATATTTTTAGGGTGCGAAGCCGAAATCCTGAGGAAGATCGTCTAAAAATTTCATATCTTGGTTCGAAATATTTTCGGAGATATGATCTGTGGAAGTTAGGTCTTTTTTTAGGTTCCTAAACAGGTCATCGTGGAATTTGCGCTATAACTTTTTTTCTACGGAGGTTCAGAATCTGAAATTTTTAGGGTACGAAGCCGAAATTTTGAGGAAACTTGTCAAAATATTTCAGATCTTGGTTTGCAATATTTTTGGAGATATGATTTCTGGAAGGTAGTGCGTTTTCAGGCTTCAAAATTTCATCTCAAAGAGGTGATCATGGGAAAAGATTCATAAATCTCTCTCTGAGCATCGGATTGGAGTGCCGTAAAAAGTAGTCGCAAGTACACGGACTGTAGTTTCTTTTCTATGAATTTTAGAGTCAAAGGATGAAACCGTGACATGTGACAATTCGTACAAGTTCGCTCTACTGAACTAGTCCATAATTAGGTCATTGTGGGAGATCGCATACAACCTTGTCCTGGAGAATCCAAATTAGGTTAGACCTATGGCATTCAAAAGAGAACTTAGAGGGCTACGTTGGTACCAGAATTCAAATATTGAAGTGCTGCAATCACAAAGATAATCCAATTTCAATATCGAGCTCCTCAAAAGCAAGAAAAAGGTGTGTATTTTTTTTTTTCCGAATTGCATGAGTCTTGTTTGAAGAATCAATTTGAATTGATTCCAAGGGCATATTGTAGAATAGATATCAGTATTTGGTTCTAAAATATGCCCCATAGAAATAACTCAACACCCATTAAGCCTTCATAAGGCTCTACTATGACTCATGAAGATGAAGAATTGCAACATGATCTATCTAAATTACAAGAGCAAGTGCACCATATTTCGCTCTCACAAAGAGCAACAAAAAATGAAATGAAAGTTTTGAAGAAAGACATGGAAGCTAAGATGGATGGAATGGAAGATGGCATGGAAGCTAAGATGGAAAACATGAAGAATTATCTAAAATTAGACATGGGAGGTTTGACAAAGTTGATACAAGAAATGTTTCATAATGGTGAAAAGATAGTAGAAGAAACTCATGATGAGAACAAAATAAATATTAATCGTGATTTCAAAAACTCTAATTTTGGTGGGAAGAACCACCATATTCCAAAAATGGAGATGAGGAAGTTTGATGGAAAGGATACTCTAACATGGATACTACAAATGGAGCAATATTTTGATCTCCATAATGTGCAAAACACATAAAATGTATGCATTGAAACTTTACATTTAGAACAAAATACATTTGTATGGTATCGATGGCTTTGCTCCCGTAAAAAAATTGTCACTTGGTCAATTTTTATGGAGGAAATCATAGCACATTATGAGGATACAAAGAGCAACACCTTCTTTAGCCAATTGATAAATCTCAAACAAAAGGGTTTAGTGGGGCAGCACATTGAGGACTTCCAAAAATTGAATATAAGGGTAACCGATATTCCAGAGGAACACATGATTGATCTCTTCATAGGCACTTTAAAGGATAACATCCAACATGAAGTTCACGTTTTGGAACCTGATTCATTGGAGAAGGCATTCAGGTTGGCAAGAAAAATTGAATGTAAAATTATGGCGACAAGGAGGCCTACCACTCACTTCTATAAAGAAGGAAGTGTTGCTACGCCTAGATTTCCACAACCTACAAGGTTGACACCACAACAATTGGAAGAAAAAAGAGCAAAAGGGCTTTGCTACAGTTGTGATAGAAAATACACTAAAGGTCATAAGTGTGCTGAGAAGAAATTATTTTACATGTATTGTGAAGAGGAAGAAGAAAATGAACAAGAAGAGGATATACACCAGGAACCAACCCTAGAAGAGGAAGAAATGAATCCGACCATATCGTGTAATGCACTGGCAGGAATTACCACTCCTCAAACTCTCAAGATAGAAGGACAAATCAAGAAGAAAAAGGTAATAGTGTTTATTGATTCAGGTAGCACCCATAATTTTATTCATTGTAAAGTAGCCAAGGAATTAAATTGTTTCCTATACCCAGCACCAGAATGTCAAGTGATGGTTGCAAATGGAGGAACTATAAATTGCTCGGGAAAATGCCATAATATCAAGATAACCATGGGGGAATATGTATTGACTAGTCCAATGCTTTCCATTCCTATGGGAGGTGCTGATGTTGTACTAGGAGTACAATGGTTACAATCTTTGGGGACGGTAGCTTTAATTTTCAAGAACTTTTCTTGAAATTTTTTTCAGAAGGAAAGGAAGTCGAATTACGGGGTATTGAAGGGAAGCCAGGAAGGATAATAAGCTCTAATGTCATGACAAAGCTTCTAAAGAAAGAACAACGAGGCGTAATTGCACAATTATGCTCTCTAGAAGTCCCGACATCAAAATCATCTCTTTCTGTAGATCTCCAACAAGTCTTGACAATCATTCCAAGGTGTTTTAAACTCCCAAAGGACTCCCACCTATTCGTGATCATGATCATGCTATTCATTTGATTCCAGGAAGTGTTCCTCCAAACATCAGGCCTTATAGATATCCTTACTTCCAAAAGAGCGAAATTGAACGTATGATTGCAGAAATGTTAGAGGCGGTATAATTCAACCTAGTCAAAGTTCTTTCTCTGCTCCTGTAGTATTGGTACACAAGAAGGATGGATCATGGCGAATGTGTCCGGATTATAGGGAGCTAAATAAGCTCACCATTAAAGATAAATTTCCCATTCCTGTGATTGATGAATTATTGGATGAATTACATGGAGCAATTTATTTTACCAAGTTGGATCTTCGTTCATGATATCATCAAATTAGAATGAAGACTAAAGATATTCCGAAAACAACATTTCGAACTCATGAAGGTCATTATGAATTTTTGGTCATGCCTTTTGGCCTTACCAATGCACTTTCTACATTTCAAGGGTTGATGAATTCCATTTTCAAACCCTTCCTTAGAAAATTTGTGCTAGTATTTTTTGATGATATACTAATCTACAACACGTCTTGGAAGGATCATGTTCAACATGTTGACAGGGTGCTCAAACTATTGCAGGAGAAAAAATTATATGCAAAAACATCCAAATGTTTCTTTGGAGTACAAGAGGTGGAATATCTGGGTCATATTATATCTCACGAGGTTGTTAAAGTAGACCCTAACAAAATTAAAGCTATTAAGGAATGGAAAGTCCCCAAGACAATAAAGCAGTTGCGAGGATTTCTCGGGTTAACAGGCTACTATCGCAAGTTTGTTAAGAATTATGGGAGAATAGCAGCACCTCTAACAACATTATTTAAGAAAGATGCATTTTCATGGACTCCTGAAGCAACTAAGGCCTTTGAACGTCTTAAAGAGGCAATGTGCCTAGCACCGGTCTTAGCTACACCAGACTTCACAAAAACCTTTATTGTGGAATGTGATGCCTCAGGAAATGGAATTGGTGCAGTTTTAATGCAGGAAGGAAGACACATTGCTTTTGAAAGTCGTCCAATCAAAGGAAAGTATTTACAGAAACCTATTTATGAGAAGGAAATGTTAGCAATACTGCATGCACTAAAGAAATGGCGAACTTACCTAATGGGAAGACACTTCAAGGTAAAAACTGATCATGATAGTCTTAAACACTTTTTGGAACAAAGACTATCTTCAGAAGAGCAGCAAAAATGGTCACAAAGATGTTGGGTTATGACTTTGAAATAATCTACAAAAAAGGAAAGCTTAATGTTGTTGCAGATGCACTCTCAAGAAAGAATGAAGAGGTGGAAGCATTGCTTTGTGCCATTTCTATTATCGAACCAGATTGGATAACCGAAGCAAAAGATGAATGGAAGAAGGACAAAGATGTATGGACACTCATTCAAAAGTTGCAGCAAGATCCTAGTACATCTGATACATTTAGTTGGAAAAATGATTCCTTATGGTACAAATATCGCTTATATCTTTGTAAGAATTCCCAACTAAAACAAAAGATTCTTCTGGAATTGCACACTTCTACTTTAGGAGGACACTCAGGATTTTTAAAAACTTACCACAGGGTGAAGAAAGATTTTTTTTGGGATGGCCTTAAATCTGATATTCAAAATTTTGTGGCGGAATGTTTATTTTTCCAACAGAATGAAGTTGAGACAATTAAGACTCGGGACTTCTACAACCTTTATCCATTCCAAGTCAACGTTGGGAGGAGATTTCAATGGATTTTATCACAGGTTTACCTAAGTCCGAAGGAAAGAGTGTCATCATGGTCGTAGTTGATAGACTTACCAAGTATGCACACTTTTGTTCATTATCTCATCCATTTAAAGCAAGTACAGTTGCTACTACATTTATGGATAGAATTCAAAAGCTACATGGAAGCCCAAGGGTTATTGTGAGCGACAGAGATCCCATTTTTACTGGAAATTTTTGGACGGAGTTATTTTTTTGTTTGGGTACTCAATTAGCTCATAGCTCATCTTATCATCCTCAATCTGATGGTCAAACTGAGATAGTAAATAAATGTTTGGAATGATATCTTCGTTGTTTTGTATCTGATAAACAAACACAATGGGTCAAGTGGTTACCTCTCGTTGAATGGTGGTATAACACTTCCTTCCATACCGCAACAAAAATGACCCCATTTATGGCACTTTATGGATATCATCCACCATCCATCACATCATCTTTAAGAGAAAATTCGAAGGTTCAAGCAGTGGAAGATCACATCGAGCATCAACAAGAAGTTCTCCAACTCTTAAAGGATAACCCGAATTTGGCACAAAATCGAATGAAACAACAGGCAGATCAACATCGCAGCGAGAGAAGTTTTGATGTAGGAGATTGGGTATTTTTACGGCTACAACCATACAAACAAATGTCCCTCAAGCAAGCTAAGAAGGATAATAAATTATCGCCAAAGTACTATGGTCCTTAGAAGGTGTTGCAAAATATTGGTACTATGGCATACAAATTGGAGCTTCCTGCTTCTTCGCGAGTACATCCAGTTTTCCATGTTTCATGCTTAAAGAAGGTTATAGGTGAAAATCTTCCAGTTCAAACAATATTGCCAGAACTTGATGAGGAAGGAAAATCATATTGGAACCTGAAGCGGTCATGGAAACAAGAACTCGACAACTACGGAATCGATCAATTTCAGAGTATCTCATCAAGTGGAAGAACTTACCCACTGAAGATTCTACATGGGAGGATGGGAATTTTATACAGAAGCACCCAAAGCTACTCAAGCGTTGAGGACAACACTTTTTTGAAGGAGAGGGGCATGTTAGGTCCCTATATTACTAGTATAGTCTCTTATTGTTGTTAGTGTAACCCCCTTATTGTTATTATTGTACCCTTGTAACCCCCATTTTGTTATTATTGTGCCCTTAAATTATTATTGTTAGGTCGGCTAGGATTACATTGTGGCCCACTAGGATTACATTATGGCCCCATGGACTCCTATATATGTAAAGGAGGTTTTTTAAATTGTATCATCCAAGAATTGTTCATTTATGTAATGTATTGGAGGTTTCCCCCTCGAAGTGGCTTATTTCTAAGGCGTTGATATCTCTTTTCTTATATTTTTGGAGCTGGTTACTCAACACCTGCTTATTTTTTAGAAGGGTTTAGGAGAGGCATCGAGAGAAGGTACAATCACGATGTTAAGGAAATTCGGTGTTGTGGTCGAAAACCAAAATTTTTGGTTGTTCATTGAACCAAACGACCTATAAAAATTGTTGGCCCTAGCCAATAGTCTAATTCAAGTAGGAAGGAAGGAGACTCGTTTTAATTTGAGGGTGAAATCTCAATGTGGAACCCCAACCTCTCCTCATCGGCCCCAATGCGTCCATGTAGTGCACGAGAGTCGTGGATATTTCCCTATGAATCCCCATCGTCAAATCATTTTGTGGGCCAGAGTCGCCACCCTTCCATTGGATCTGGTCGCCACAATCGGACCATCGAGAAGAAATTCGACCCAAAATTATTGAGGAACTGGTCATGTGGAATAATGAACAGACTGTGGGCCAGCTAATAAGAGATGAAGCTATCGAGTGATTAGACATGAGTGTTATTGTAGCATTGGGAGGCAAGGCAAACTGTTGTGAGTGAGAAGCTAGGTGAAAAAATCTTGGCACAAGGAAAAACCCACTTTGCTTGTTGTGTCAGAAGAATAATAGTTTTATTGTACAAAAATTCAATGTATTTGAGAATTTGGCATCAAAGATGTGAAAAATTAGTTGGTGTTCTTAAATGTGCTCTATAAGAACTATATATATTATAAGTAAATGATCCAATTGAATTTTATTTATATAGTCTTCATATACACTGTAAGCAAATCATCCTATTAAATTTTATCTGTATAATTATTGTATAGACTATAATATAATTCTTGTATAGACTATAATATCATTGAATTAGTGTTGTGTATGTGCTTGTGTTGAAGTATACTTCGGACCTAGCTTGAATATAAGATCTTCATTTGAGGTAAAAAAAATTGACACAATAGAATTGATATATGAGATATGCATAAAATTTTAAATGATTTTTCATTTTCATATGACATGAACAGTTTATTTTAACTTCTTAATACTGGAAAGTTAAAATGAAATTACTTTTCAAGTTAAAAAGTTGTCTTTCTCTTAAAATTTGATACACAATGGGACAATCAAAATTTTGAATTAACTTATGGATTTAAAATAGTTTATTTTTTTATATATATAAGAATTTGGTGAAACAAAGCTTTTGAGTGATTTTGTTCTTTCACTTATATTTTAAAAATAGAAATATAATTATTTTTTATTTTTTAATACATAGTAAAGATGTAACAATTTAAAATTACAATTTATAAGGATATTTATATATATATTAAAAAATCGTTTTAAAAAATAAAAATAAGAATACAAATATATGTGTAACTTACAATAATAATAGTCCTCGGGTTAAAATAAATATTAATCATTTTAAAGAGATGGGAATTGTATATATTAAAACATAAGCCTAGTGTAAAGAGACGAGTTGCCTTTAGTGTGACTTTTTTGAATCTTTTCCGGTGTAATTTATCTAAAACTTATGGAGAGGCCGACAGGTCCAATCTCCAACATTCCAAAGAAACAACATAGGTTAACTCATTTTATAATTTAAATAAAATTTAAATTTTAAAATAACTATTAATTATTCTAAAGAAATTGGCTTTGTACATATTAACGTATAAGCCTAGTGCAAAGAGTCTAGTTAACAAATAGCGGATAAATTAGTTCAGAAAATAATGGAAATTCTAGTAAGACTATGATAAAATCAAATAAATTTTTTAAATCTAAGTTAGAATTGACGCTGAATTTATTTCTACTATAAAAATACTAAAACACTCCATTTTAATTTTTTAAAATATTTTTTTATCAAATTCTTAAACAAAAAAATATATGGTGCCTGAGCGAATTTGTGATAACAGTAGACTACCGTTAAACAACATCGCATAAGCATATACCCAGCCCTCACTTTCAATAATTTCTCTCCACATCGTAGGTGACGCAGTGGCTGCAAACTTTGTATCTGTTTCTTAAGATAGGAAATATTTTGGTTAGGTATTTAATATGTTAGGTATTTCGAGTTATTTTATGGAGATCTAGGAATACATACATACATATATTTCTCTTCACATTGTGGGCCCCAAACTTCGTATAAGATAGGAAATATTTTGGTTAGGTATTTAGAGTTGTTTTACGGAGATTCAGTAATATATGTGTGTGTGGAGGTTGAGTGTATATAGATGTTATTTTTAATGTTATATAGAATAATGATTTATTTAATTTGGGATGTTGTTACTAAATTATGGGAGACTCTATTGACTTTGAATATTTTTTGGATAATATCTATCTTTGTAAGTGATTCTCGCCCTTAGTTTTTTCCATGCTTTTTTTTTTGACATTTACGAAATCAAAATTTTATATAAATTAATTATGCTTCATAATAAAATTAAATAATAAATAATTAGAATTATAAATTATTATATATATATATATATTAAAAAAAAATGAATGGATGTGTTTTTTATATGATGCCATTGCTAAGTGGCGGGTGCTATTACCATCTTAATGGGGCATGACTCATAAGATGAGGCCCCTCACCACTTCACCCCTTGGCACACCACAATATTCCAAGGAGGGAGGCGAAAGCTCTCAGGTGCCTCATTACTTATGTTCCATTGTGAGAATTAGAGTATCAACAATGTTTCTGTTTCTCGGAAACTTGCTTGCCCTCCTATTTTTCTGTACTCTTCTCCAACTACTCCCTCCATTATCCATGATCTTCAATCATTGTGTAGTGTTTTGATTGTGGGGATCCTTTCAAACCCCTCTAGCTTTCAGTCCACCTCTAGTGGCTTTTTCAGAAGACAAGGGACTTTCCAAGAATATTTCAGTGGTTTAATCCTTCTAGCACAATTTATTAGTTAAAATTTTCCATCATCAACTTTAGTAGCTCGATACTCAACTCTAGTTAAGCCTAGTTGTTTCTTATTTCTTCTTGAAACAATGACATACTAGCACACATGTTGCAATAAAGAGGTAATATGAGTGATGGGTGGCTCTAGAGCACGATTTTCAATAAGCCTTTGAGAATATACCAAATCTGATATTACATTTCATATGAAAAAGTATTCTTATAATGTATTTTTAATTTGTTTGACTTTGGGAAATTGATTTGAATTTTAAATCTTATAATTTACACAATATTCTATATCATGGAAATGGTTAATTGAAATATCCACTAAATTTATGTTAATAAAATTACAAGTTAATTAAAATTAAAAATAAAAATTAATTAAAATATCTTGAAAAAATATTAATCATTATTTTAATAAATATTTAAGAATGTATTGACAATTATTTAAAAAAACATACATATATTATTTCAAAAGTAATTTTAAATGTATATCTATATATTATAAATATTACTGTATTTTAAATTTATTAAATATATTTTTATAAATATTTATAAATATATAAAATAAAAAATTTAATTATTTATACTTTTAAAATATTTTCATATTTATTAAAAAAAAATTAACCATATTACATTGGTATCTTAATCCATATCCTAAAAAGATATGCCAAAGCGGTACACAAGATTTTAGAGGATGAAAAATACTCGGTTGTTTTAGGAGAGGTTCAAATGATGGTGTGAGAGAGTACCATAAATCATGTCAGGGTCTTATATATCTAGTCAGGGTCTTATATGGAGTAGTTCGAAAGTCAGGGTCTTGTATATCTATTTTATGGAGTAGTTCAAATGTCACCGTTACTATGCAATATTGCAATATCATGTCGCGTTATATAATTAATCTATATAAAAGACATCACTATTTAATATGATAACATTTTAGGCTTCAATTTTTAAGTGAATGTCCTTTATGGCTATGCGAATTTAGCTAAACAACTCGAGTGGTCAACTTTAGATGTTGAGAGTTAGGTTATTGTTCATTATCATGTGAATTAAGGTTAACGTGTACAAATATTTGGGCTCTAACAATTGGATTCATTTTCTTCAAATAATGTAGAAAAAAATTAAATAAATATATTGTATTTTGAAAAATAAATTTTAAAATATTATAAAATTAAAATAGGAGGATATATAATTATATTATTTATTTAAATTATTAAAAAATAGTTTAGATTTATTTTAATTTTAGATGTATTAAGATTGGAGAGGGATTATTTTTGAGAAAACATTTTTTTAAATAGAAAATTTTAGGAAATATTTGTGCCTCCAGAAATTTAATGTTTCTTTAAACTTAATAGATCCAAAGTTAAAATGGACCTAGATTGATTAATAATATTAATATTATTAATGCCTCTTGGAATGCTTCAAAAAAAAGTGGGTTGCTAGCCTAAGTCTATCTTTCAAAGCATGTTTTCATTAATCTAAGTGCAAATAGCTTGTAAAACTATAAAAATCATTCATCCATATCAATTAAAAACAAAATGCTATCAAGTTTTTAATTTTTCTATTTGTTATTAATTATTATAAGGTTTATCATTTCCCCTCCAATCTAGCCCCACAGCCATGGATGAATAAGAAGGTAGAGCTTTTGTTATTAATTATTATAAGGTTGATTATTTCCCCTCCCATCGAGCCTCACAATCATGACTGGATCAACCACTAGGGTTTTTTTCAACAAACATTACCTCTGCAACATATGTGAGATTGGAATTGGATCTAACCTTTGATTTGATTCACACCCACTTCATGAAGAGTTGTTAAACAACTTAGACAGGAACATTCAAATGAATGAGAGTAGAAAAAGCTAAAAAAATTGCATTATGTCATAGCTATAATTAAGAACATGCTAAGTAATTATTATCAAATGTCAACATGAAATGTGCTACAAAGACATTTGAGGATTCAATGCATTTATACATTAAAAAATTCAGTCACATACGCAAGTGAAACCCTCGGGAGTTTCAAATCTCTAAATTTTTCTCTACAATATATTGATAAATTACACATGCATGCTTGTTATTATAGTCATTGCATTTTTAGAAATGAAAAGTAAGTTGAAATATTAATATGCAATATTTATGGTTGTTATTTTTCCAAGAGGTGTGAGCCAACATTTATCATTTAAGATTATAATTTCTAATTATTATAATTCTTAATATGATAGTTTTAATTTTATTAATTAATAATTATAATTATTATTTAATTATAGTTTATGAGCCAACATAACATAATATAAAATTATATATCATTACATGAATTTAGAAAATCTCCCCCTTACTCAGATGTAGAGCACCTCTTGACACAATAAATTTTGCTAGTTTAATTGGTTTCGCAGAGTTTTATTTATACGAAGATTTAAGTTTAGAATTTTGAATAAGATACTTAAAATTTAATTGATTTGTGAAGTCCAAAATGAGATCTTGAGATATTTTGAGTAATTTTGATGGTTTACATATTTTTGGGTTGTAATTTCTTAAACTATAGGCTAGTTAGTCAAGTTAGTTATCGATAATATAAAATAAATAATAACAATTATTATGGTATCATGTTTTGTAATATATATAATCACGATGATTAACGTTCATTGATACTTAACATGGTGTATAAGAGATTAAGAAGGTAAGATATTACTATGAATGCTTTATAATTTTATTTCTATGTTAAAAGAACAACATTAAGAAAATCCTTCCAAAATAATCATAGTTTTGTTTTGTTATATTTTGAAATTTACATATAAATTGAGTATATGTTAGAAATTTCTTCTCATTTCCAATATTATTATTATCACAAAGGTGGTCAACTCTGTTATCCCATAATAGTTTAGTAAATGTCCAATACACAGTTTCACAATAAAGCTTATAAACAATTGTTGTTATTTTAGCAACACTTATTTTATTTTTTGCACTATTTAAATAAAGATATGATTTATATTTTTGAGATTTTTTCTTATCATCTTTTTTATCAAATATTAATTTAGATTTAAAGAGATATTTTTTATTTTCTAGATTAGTATTTATAATGTCCTTATCATACCTCAATTTACATTTTCCTTAAATTATAGTATGATAATATCTTTAATATTCTTTTTATTCTATAAATTGATCTAAAGTATAAATATAAATAAAAAGAAAAATATTTTCTCCTACCATATTTGTATTAAATTTCAATCTAAAAATTCCCTGATCGCGGTGGTAACAAATAGTTATGATGCTCATAGGGAGGCGTTTGATTCCTCCCCCACACAACATTATAGTATGATGAGACGTGTCAAGGACGACTCCGCTGGTGAGCGGGAGCTGAAGGTTTTGGATAACTTCATGAGTATATTTTGTGTTTATTTAATTGTAGGTTCCTTTTTTTGAAAGATTTTTGTGGGGAATTCTTCTTTAGGTTTGTATGGTATCTCTCTATCTCATTCATCTCTTTCCCCTTGCTCACTGAATTCTAAATTCTTCAGTATTTCCAGCATATATGGTGTTGTGTTCATGGTGGTGGTGGAACTGGGTGTAATTGTTTGGGACCCAAATTCAGAATGGCTTGTTTAAGCTCATCCAAAACTTTGGAAATTAGGGCATTCTGGAACCCAAGTAGGGTGGGCTACTCTCGCGTTAGCTCTCATGGTCTCTGTCATCTCCATCTCAAAGGTAAAATTTTCTAGCTTGGTTGTTTTTGTTGTTCAAGAGATATTTTTTGGGTGGTCTAGCATTGGTTTTCTTCAGAGACTTATTGGGTTCTTAGGGTTAACTGGAGGGTATGTTAGAGATGGAAATAACCTCTCAATGGTGTGTGGTACCCTTCTCTTTATCAATTCATCTCAAGTGTTGCAGTGGAGAGTTGTGTCTGATTCCCTAATGGGGCTTCCTCAAGAGGATGAGTCTAGGTACAGGTTGTGTCTCTCACTGTTGGATTATGGTAAGAGTCATTATGAGTCTCACCTAGTTTGGAGGTTGAAAGGTGTTAAATTTTCTCTCGGTGGATTTTCCTTTGTATCACTTGACATTTATTGTACTAGTTTTCTTTCTAGGGACGTTTCCTAGGCCGCTTATAGTTTTTTCCATTTTTTGTGCATGTCTATACCTAAATTAGGTTAGACAGACATCCAAGGGTTGATGCAATTCCAACAAGGACATGAACATAGGGGAAATTTCCCTCAAGGTTAGGGCACAAGCCACTAAGTGGAATTTATGGGATTTTGTGAGGAGATAGATCAATAGCTTGGAAATTCACCAAGGAGAGTTGATTTACCCCCTCCTTTCGATTCGTTGGAACCTAATATTCATCACATTACATCATTGGTGGAAAAAATAGCTCGATATAGGCACAATGTTGGAAACAAAGTTATAACGCTCATTAATGAACTTCATCACAACCAATGGCACATGATAGATATGATCGCCTCTCTCTATCATTTCCAGAAATAGATCTAGGATAGAAAGGACCGGATGGAAGGTGGGCTGGCTCATATGGAGGTTGATGTCCATGAAGCTTTTTGTCTTCCCCAATCACCTGGAAATAGACCAAATGCTACATATCTAGGTAATTTAGCTTATCGAGGATGATAGTGGATTTCATTTTCGTTCTTGGAATTTTTTGTTTAATTTGGGATATTTGCAAGAGGTCTCTCGCTTTACTTTTATTTTTGTCATTATTTTCTACATTATCTTTTGGCCAACAATTCTGGTAGGAATGAGGCTAGAAGTATTTTGAAGGAAAAATCCTTACGATGTAATTTTTATATGATCTAATAGAAACTATGGACTTACAAAAAACCAATCAATTTAAAAATATATACTTATATTAGTCATATAAATTAAATGACTAGTAAACACGAATGGTATGAATCCATGTTAAACAATAAAACACATACTTATGATACATCTTACATTTCCAAGATTAAGAAAAAATAAAAATTAACTAAATTATAACTTTTTTTTTAATTATTATTATTAATTATAAAAAAATTTAATATATGATTTTTTTCTTGTGGCTCAAGGACCTCCACTTGAATTACTTCACTTCTTGGAATTTTTCTGTCCATAAAATATTTATACTAGGAAATCCACCTAAAGGAATCAATTCTTGGAAGCTCAACCACACAACCTAACCAGAAAAGTGTCAAGAGAATTGAACTTGAGACCTCTCAATAGAAAATTTTCTTTAACGACGAGGACTCACCTAATTGAGATAACCTTCAAGGCTTAAGAAAAACATATGTACATTTGAAAAATAATGTAACAAGATTTTAAACCATGGATATTCACTCCCACTTTACCATAGACAGACTTTGTTCCAATATCATGTGCTAGTAGTATGTCTTATCAATACCAGATGCTCAAAAAGCCATAACTTATTTCATACTTATTCATATGATACTTTTTTTAATTAATTAATTTAATTAAAAGTGAAGAAAGAACATAAATACTTTAAAATAAATATTAACCTTTGATTTATAATTGTTACTAATGATATTTTAGAATATTTTATGGAAGCCAATATTTACCATCCATCTAATAATTATTAATAATAAAATAAAAAATTTGAAAAACAATTTACAAAATAAACACATGTATTACACAATAATATTATTAATAACACTTACATAAAATTTTAATTTTAAATATTTATAACATCACAATTATAAATCACAACAATTAAAATAGTACCATTTTTACGTAAATAATACAAATTTTAAAATAATTAAAAAAATAAACTAATATCTATTTTAATAAATATTAACAACGATCATTCACCTTTATAAATCAGCTTACTTTAATTACACTGAAGGTGTTCCCTCTATGGATTTGGTTGGGCAAACACTATTCAGCACAACCAGTACCCTCTTTCCATTTGCATCATCCTTCATCGACTAAAAAACTAACAAGTGTAAAATTCATTACTCGGTCGCCTGCCCCTTCACTTGGTACATGGTTCGAGTTAAAGTTTCCCCAAAGCCCAGAAATTGACCTTTCTATTCACTACTATGATTTTATTCATCAGGTGGTTCACTGTTTGTTAAGGTATTGATCTCACAATTTATGAAACACTGACCTCACAAAGGGCACGGAAAATATTTGAAATTAAAACATGTGTTGTACATCGGTGAGTATAGGGATTTGAGTCTGAGCGCCATTAGACTGTAAAAATAAAATTATCTTGTTGATCCAACAATGCTGAAATAGTGCCTTGGAAACAAATTTTAGGCCCTTCATGAAAAAACGATCTGTAAATATGTGATTATATTATGTGTTTGCATATTTACAATAGTGATCACACTGTCACATTTTAATTATCCAACTAGATAGTGCGATGGAAGAAGGGGTCTATACATGTCGACCGACGTTGTAAGTCAAGGTTTTATCAATTATAATAAAATTTCATGCATCTGATTTTCTAGAACTCATACAATAATTTTTGTATATTTTGGATATGAGATTGATCACATAGTTTTTATAAATAGATTTCAATGGTTATTTCCATTGACTAGTATTTTAATCTCCTGTAGAAGGAAAAGTTTAATTCGTCTGTAATGTCATTGATTTAGGAAGTGTTATGAGCAAGGATTCAATGCCAAACAAGACTGTGATAATCACAAAAATATACATAACTTGGGCAGATCAAAACAATATAATATATTTGTACTTCATCTTTCGAATCGATGAAGGGATGCAACATTTATTAAGTCATCTCCTCGTCGTTGTTTTTAACCAAGAGGAATTCAAGCATTTCCAACACATTCATCTACACTTCTATATTTTGGGGAAGGATTTGTATTCAATGAGAAAAAAATGAGGAAACAATATATTGTGAAATTTTAATATTATTATCTTTTTGTATCTAAGTTATTCTATACGCACGGGAACAAACCAAGTCAAAGTATCTTATAGAAATGTGAATTGATAGGTTTGTCATGAAGATACTAATTGCTTTTACAGAGAAAATAGTGTTATGAAACTAGCTCCAAAAATAGAAGAAAAGGGAGATCTACACCTTAGAAATAAGCCACTTCGAGGGGGAAACCTCCTTTACATTACATAAATTAACAATTCTTGGATGATAAAAATGCTAAAACCTCCTTCTATATATAGGAGTCCATGGAGTCCAATATAAGCCTAGCCGACCTAAAAATAATAATGTAAGGGCACAATCATAACAATATTGGGGTTATAGGGGTACAAAAATAACAATAATGGGGTTGCACTAACAGAAATAAGAGACTATACTAGTAATATAGGGACCTAACATGCCCTTATCCTTCAAAAAAGTGTTGTCCTCAACACTTGAGTAGCTTGGGATGCTTTTGTATAAAATTCTCATCCTCCCATGTATAATCTTCAGTGGGTAATTTCTTCCACTTGATGAGATACTTTGAAATTGATTGATTTTGTAGCTGTCAAGTTCTTGTTTCCATGACTACTTCAGGTTACAATATGATTTTTCCCTCCTCCTCAAGTTCTGGAAATATTTTTTGAACTTGAAGTTTGTCCCCTATAACCTTCTTTAAGCACAAAATATGGAAAACTAGATGTACTCATGATGAAGTGGGAAGCTCCAATTTGTATACCATAGTACCAATATTTTGCAACACCTTGTAAGCACCATAGTAATTTGGTGATAATTTATTATCCTTCTTAGCTTGCTTGAGGGACGTTTGTTTGTATGGTTGTAGCCGTAAAGATACCCAGTCTCCTACATCAAAACTTCTCTCACTACGATGCTAATTTTCCTATTATTTCATTCGATTTTGTGCCAAAATTAGGTTATCCTTTAAGAGTTGGAGAACTTATTGTTGATGCTCGATGTGATATTCCATTGCTTGAACGTCAGAAATTTTCTCTTAAAGAAGATGTGATGGACAGTGGATGATATCCATAAAGTGCCATAAATTGGGTCATTTTTGCTACAGTATTGAAGGAATTGTTATACCATCATTCAGCGAGAGGTAACCACTTGACCCATTGTGTTTGATTATCAGATACAAAACAATGAAGATATCCTTCTAAAATTTATTCACTATCTCATTTTGACCATCGAATTGAGGATGATAAGATGAGCTATGAGCTAGTTTAGTACCCAAACAGGAAAATAATTTCGTCCAAACATTTCTAGTAAAAATGGGATCTTTGTCACTTACAATAATCTTTGGGTTTCAATGTCGATTTTTAGTTGTTTCCATAGATGTAGTAGCAAATTTACTTTCTTTAAATGGATGAGATAATGCACAAAAGTGTGCATATTTGGTAGGTCTATTAACTACCACCATGATGACACTCCTTCCTTCGGACTTAGGTAAACCTGTGATAAAATCCATTGAAATCTCCTCCCAACGTTGAATTGGAATGGATAATGGTTTTAGAAGACTCGGGGTGTTAATTGTCTCAACTTTGTTTTGCTGGCAAACCAAACATTCTGCCACAAACTTCTGAATATTACATTTCAGGCCATCCCAAAAAAATTCTTTCTTCACCCTGTGGTAAGTTTTTAAAAATCCTGAGTGTCCTCCTAAAGGCCAGATAAAGTGTGTGCAATCAGAACACCTTTTTTGCTTTCAGTTGGGAATTCTTTGCAACACATAAGCAATATTTGAACACATGAACTCATTTTCCAACTAAATCTATCATATGTACTAGAATATTGCTGAAACTTTTGAATGACTCTCAACACTTCTTCATCCTTCTTCCATTCATCCCTTGCCTCGGTTATCCAATATGGTTGGATAATAGAAATGGCACAAAGAAATGCTTCCACCTCTTCATCCTTTCTTGAGATTGCATCTGCAACAAGATTTAGCTTCTCTTTTTTGTAGATGATTTCAAAGTCATAACCCAACATCTTTGTGACCCATTTTTGCTGCTCTTCTGAAGATAGTCTTTGTTCCAAAAAGCGTTTGAGACTATTATGATCAGTTTTTACCTTGAAGTGTCTTCCCATTAGGTAAGGATGCCATTTCTTCAGTGCATGTCGTATTGCCAACATTTACTTCTCATAAATAGCTTTATGTAAATACTTTCCTTTGATTGGACAACTTTTAAAAGAAATAGGTCTTCCTTCTTGCATTAAAACAACACTAATTCCATTTCGTGAGGCATCACATTCCAGAATAAAGGTTTTTTGAAGTCTGGTGTAGCTAAGATTGGTGCTATGCACATTGCCTCTTTATTATGTTCAAAGGCCTTAGTTTCTTCAGGAGTCCATGAAAATGCATCTTTCTTCAATAATTTTGTTAGAGGTGCTGCTATTCTCCCATAATTCTTAACAAACTTGTGATAATACCCTGTTAACCCAAGAAATCCTTGCAACTTATTTATGGTTGTGGGGACTTTCCACTCCTTAAATGGATTTAATTTTGTTAGGGTCTACCTTAACACCCTCGTGAGATACAATATGACCCAGATATTCCACCTCTTGTACTCCAAAGAAACATTTGGATGTTTTTTCATATAATTGTTTCTCCTCCAATAGTTTTAGCACCCTGACAACATGTTGAACATGATCCTTCCAAGACTTGATGTAGATTAGTATGTCATCAAAAAATACTAGCACAAATTTTCTAAGGAAGGGTTTGAAAATGGAATCCATCAACCCTTGAAATGTAGAAGGTGAATTGGTAAGGTCAAAAGGCATGACCAAAAATTCATAATGACCCTCATGAGTTTGAAATTCTTTTTTCGGAATATCTTCAGTCTTCATTCTAATTTGATGATATCCTGAATGAAGATCTAGCTTGGTAAAATAAATTGCTCGATGTAATTCATCCAATAATTCATCAATCACGGGAATGGGAAGTTTATCTTTAATAGTGAGCTTATTAAGCTCCCTATAGTCTGGACACATGCGCCTAGAATCAAATGAATAGCATGATCATATCACGAATAGGTGGGATTCCTTTGGGAATTTCAAACACTTTGGAATGATTTTCCAAGAATTTTTGGAAATATGGGGAAATAGATGATTTTGATGTTGGAACTTCCAGTGAACATAATTGTGCAATTACGCCTCATTGTTCATTCTTCAGAATATTTTTCATGACATTAGAGCTTATTATCTTTCCTGGCTTTCCTGCGATACCCCATAATTTTAATTCCTTTCCTTTTGAAAAAAAATTCAAGAAAAGTTCTTGAAAATTTAAAGCTACCGTCTGTTATGAAACCAACTCCAAAAATAGAAGAAAATAGAGATCAATGCCTTAGAAATCAACCACTTCAAGCAGGAAACCTCCAATACATTACATAAATGAAAAATTATTGGATGATAAAAATAATAATGTAAGGGCACATAATAACAATATTGGGGTTATAGGGGTACAAAAATAACAATAAGGGGGTTACACTAACAACAATAAGGGACTATACTAGTAATATAGGGACCTAGCATGCCCCTCTCCTTCAAAAAAGTGTTGTTCTCAATGCTTGAGTAGCTCTAGATTCTTCCGTATAAAATTATCATCCTCCCATGTAGAATCTTTAGTGGGTAAGTTCTTCCACTTGATGAGATACTATAAAATTTATCGATTTCGTAGCTGTCGAGTTCTTGTTTCCATGACTGCTTTAGGTTCCAATATGATTTTTCCTTCCTCATCAAGTTTTGGAAATATTGTTTGAACTAGAATCTTGTCCCCTATAACCTTATTTAAGCATGAAATATGGAAAATTAGATGCACTCACGAAGAAGTAGGAAGATCCAATTTGTATGCCATAGTACCAATATTTTGCAACACCTTGTAAGGACCATAGTACTTTGGTGATAATTTTTAATCCTTCTCAGCTTGCTTGAGGGACATTTGCTTGTATGGTTGTAGCCGTAAAATAACCTAGTCTCCTACATAAAAAATTATCTCACTGTGATATTGATCTACTTGTTTTTTCATTCGATTTTGTGTCAAATTTAGGTTATCCTTTAAAAGTTGGAGAACTTCTTGTTGATCCTAGATGTGATCTTCCACTGCTTGAATCTTAGAATTTTCTCTTAAAGAAGATGCGATGGATGATGGATGATATCCATAAAGTGCCATAAATGGGGTCATTTTTGCTGCAGTATGGAAAGAAGTATTACACCACCATTCAGCAAGAGGTAACCACTTTTCCCATTGTGTTTTCTTATCAGATACAAAACAACGAAGATATGCTTCCAAACATTTATTCACTATCTCTATTTGACCATCGGATTGAGGATGATAAGATGAGCTATGAGCTAGTTGAGTACCCAAACTAGAAAATAATTTCATCCAAAATTTTCCAGTAAAATGGGATCTCTGTCACTTACAATAATCTTTGGGTTTCCATGTAGCTTTTGAATTGTTTCCATAGATGCAGTAGAAATTGTACTTGCTTTAAATGGATGAGATAATGCACAAAAGTGTGCATACTTGGTGAGTCTATCAACTACCACCATGATGACACTCTTTCTTTCTGACATAGGTAAACTTGTGATAAAATCCATTGAAATATCCTCCAAACATTGACTTGGAATGGATAAAGGTTGTAGAAGACTCGGGGTCTTAATTGTCTCAACTTTATTTTGTTGGCAAACCAAAAATTCTGCCACAAACTTCTGAATATCAGATTTAAGGCCATCCCAAAAAAAATCTTTCTTCAACCTGTGGTAAATTTTTAAAAATCCTGAGTGTCCTCCTAAAGGAAAAGTGTGCAATTTCAAAAGAATATTTTGTTTTAGTTGGGAATTCTTGCAAATATATAAGAGATATTTGTACCATAAGGAATCATTTTTCCAACCAAATGTATCAGATGTACTAGGATCTTGCTGCAACTTTTGAATGAGTGTCCACACTTCTTCGTCCTTCTTCCATTCATCCCTCACTTCGGTTATCCAATATCGTTGGATAATAGAAATGACACAAAGAAATGCTTCCACCTCTTCATCCTTTCTTGAGAGTGCATCCGCAAGAAAATTTATATTCCATTTTTTGTAGATGATTTCAAAGTCATAACCCGACATCTTTGTGACCTATTTTTGCTGCTCTTCTGAAGATAGTATTTGTTCCAAAAAGTGTTTAAGACTATCGTGATCAGTTTTTACCTTGAAGTGTCTTCCCATTAGGTAAGGTTTTCATTTCTTTAGTACATGTAGTATTTCCAACATTTCGTTCTCATAAATCGCTTTATGTAAATACTTTCCTTTGATTGGATGAATTTCAAAAGTAATGGGTCTTCCTTCTTTCAATAAAACAACACAAATTCTATTTCCTGAGGCATCAAATTCCACAATAAATTTTTTTGTGAAGTCTGGTGTACCTAAGACTGATGTTAGGCACATTGCCTCCTTAGGATGTTCAAAGGCCTTAGTTTCTTCACGAGTCCATGAAAATGCATCTTTATTGAATAATGTTGTTATAGGTGTTGCTATTCTCCCATAATTCTTAAAAAACTTGCGATAATACCCTATTAACTCGAGAAATCCTCACAACTGCTTTATGGCTGTGGGGACTTTCCATTCCTTAATGGATTTAATTTTGTTAGGGTCTACCTTAACACCCTCGTGAGATACAATATGACCCAAATATTCCACCTCTTGTACTCCAAAGAAAAATTTGGATGTTTTTTCATATAATTGTTTCTCATCCAATAGTTTGAGCACCCTGTCAACATGTTGAACGTGATCCTTCCAAGACCTGTTGTAGATTAGTACGACATCAAAAAATACTAACCCAAATTTTCTAAGGAAGGGTTTAAAAATGGAAATCATTAATCCTTGAAATGTAGAAGGTGCATTGGTAAGGCCAAAAGGCATGACTGAAAATTCATAATGACCCTCATGAGTTCGACATGCTATTTTTAGAATATCTTTAGTCTTCATTCTAATTTGATGATATACTGAACAAAGATCCAACTTGGTAAAATAAATTGCTCCATGTAATTCATCCAATAATTCATCAATCATAGAAATGGGAAGTTTATCTTTAATAATGAGATTATTGAGCTCCCTATAATCCGAACATATGTGCCATGATCCATCCTTCTTGTGCACCAATACGACTAGAGCAGAGAAAGAACTTTGACCAGGTTGAATTATACTAGCCTCTAACATATCTGCAATCATACATTCAATTTTTCTCTTTTGGACATAAGGATATCTGTAAGGCCTAATGTTTGGAGGAACACTTCCTAGAATCAGCAGAATAGCATGATCATTATCATGAATAGGTG
The DNA here is from genome assembly GCA_034641835.2 of Pinus albicaulis. NCBI lineage: Eukaryota > Viridiplantae > Streptophyta > Pinopsida > Pinales > Pinaceae > Pinus > Pinus albicaulis. The sequence continues at coordinate 1,258,665,668 of CM076580.1, forward strand.
GGAGTCCTTTGGGAGTTTCAAACACCTTGGAATGATTTTCCAAGACTTTTTAGAGATATGGAGAAATATATGATTCTGATGTTGGAACTTCTTGTGGGAATAATTATGCAATTACACCTCATTCTTCTTTCTTCAGAATATTTTTCATGACATTAGAGTTTATTATCTTTCCTACCTTCCCTGTGATACCCCGTAATTCGATTTCCTTTCCTTCAGAAAAAAAAAAAAAAAAAATTCAGGAAAATTTCTTGAAAATTAAAGGCTATTGTCCCCAAAGATTGTAACCATTGTACTCCTAGTAAAACATCAACACCTCCCATTGGAATGGAAAGCATTGGACTATTCAATACATATTCCCCCATTGTTAGCTTGATATTATGGCATTTTCCAGAGAAATTTATAGTTCCCCCATTTGCAACTATCACTTGACATTCTTGTGCTGGGTATAGGAAACAATTGAATTCCTTGGATACCTTACAATGGATAAATTATGGGTACTACCCGAATCAATCAACACTATTACCTTTTTCTTATTAATATGTCCTTCTATCTTGAGAGTTTGAGGAGTGGTAATTCTTGCCAATGCATTACATGATATGGTCGAACTTATTTCTTCTTCTTCTAGGGTTGGTTCCTCATGTGTATCCTCTTGTTTTGAAGTTTCTTGTTCATTTTCTTCCTCCTTTTCACAATCTGTGTAAAATAATTTCTTCTTAGCACACTTATTACCTTTAGTGTATTTGCTATCACAACTGTAGCAAATCCATTTTGCTCTTTTTTCTTCCAATTGTTGTGGTGTCAACCTTGTAGGTTGTGGAAGTCTAGGAGTAGCAACACTTCCATCTTTATAGATGTGAGTGGTACACTTCCTTGTTGCCATTATTTTTCCTTAAATTGTTTTTGCCAAACTGAATTCCTTCTCCAATGAATCAGGTTCCCAAACGCAAACTTCATGTTGGATGTTATCCTTTAAAGTCTCTATGAAGACATCAATCCTATGTTACTCTAGAATATCAGTTACCCTTATATTCAATGTTTGGAAGTCCTCAATATGCTCCCCTACTGAACCCCTTTTTTTGAGATTTATCAATTGGCTAAAGAATGTGTTGCTCTTTGTATCCTCATAATGTGCTATCATTTCCTTTGTAAAAATTGACCAAGTGACAACTTTTTTAGGGGATCAAAGCCATCAATACCATACAAATTTATTTTGTTCTAAATGTAAAGTTGAAATGTGTACCTTTTGTGTGTTTTTCACATTATTGAGGTCAAAATATTGCTCCATCTATAGTATCCATGTTACGGGATCCTTGCCATCAAACTTCCTCATATCCATCTTTGGAATATGGTGGTTCTTCCATCCAACATTAGAGTTTACGAAATCATGATTAAAATTTATTTTTTTCTCATCATGGGTTTCCTCTACTATATTTTCACCATTAGGAAACATTTATTGTATCAACTTTGTCAAACTTTCCATGTCTACTTTTAGATCATTCTTCATGTTTTCCATGTTTTCCTTCATTTTTTATTTCATGTCATCCATCTTAGCTTCCATGCTAGCTTCGATGCCATCCATCTTAGCTTCCATGCATTTCTTCAAACCATCTATATTATCTTCCATGCCCTTCCTCACCTTTCTTCAAAACTTCCATTTCATTTTTTATTTATCTTTGCAAGAGAAAATTTTTGGTGCACTTTCTCTTGTAATTTTGATATGTCATGCTGCACTTCTTCCTCTTCATGAATCATAGTAGAGCCTTATGAAGGATTAATGGGTGTTGAATTCTTTTTAGGTGGTATTTTAGAACCCAATATTGATATCTATGCTTTATTATGCCCTTAGAATCACTTAAAAATGATTTTTCACACAAGACTTATGCAATCCGAAGAAAAAAAATACACACCTTTTTCTTGCTTTTGAGGAGCTCGATATTGAAATTGAATTATCTCTGCGATTTCGGATCTTCAATATCTGAAATTTAGCCTTATAGTAGCCCTATAAATATTCTTTCTAATTCCACGGGTCTGACCTTATTTTTATTCTTCAAGACAAATTTATGCCTAATCTCCTATAATGACCTAATTATAGACTGGTTTAGTAGAGAAAACTTATACAATGTACCACATGCCATTGTTTCCTCCTTCAGCTTTGAAATTGATACACAAGAAATTACAGTCTGTGTACTTGTAATTTTTTTTTACATAATTCCAATCCGATGCTTAGAGAGAGGGTTATGATGATTTTCCCACGGTCACCTCTTTGAGATGAAATTCGAGAGCCTAAACAATCCCTAACTTCCACAGATCATATCTCCAAAAATATTGCCAACCAAGATCTGAAATTTTTACAGGAAGTTCCTCACGCTTTTGTCTTTTATCTATACAAATTTCATCTTCTGACCCTTCTTAGAAGAAAAGTTATAGCGCAAATTTATAATGACATGTTTTAGGTGAGATTCGGGAGCCTGAAAAAAATCCTAACTTCCACAGATCATATCTCCGAAAATATTGTGAACTAAGTGTGAATTTTTACACGATGTTCCTCAGAATTTCGAATTCTCTCTATAAACATTTCAACTTTTGAACCTTCGTAGAAAAAAATTTATAGAGAAGATTTCACGATGACCTGTTTGGAGGAGCGAAACCCTAGAATCCAAAGTTCTGATACCAAATGTTATGAAACCAACTCCAAAAATAGAACAAAAGAGAGATTAACACCTTAGAAATCAACCACTTTGAGGGGAAAACCTCCAATACATTACATAAATGAACAATTCTTGGATGATACAAATGACCAAAGCCTCCTTCTATATATAGGAGTCCATGGGATCACAATATAATCCTAGCCAACCTAACAATAATAATGTAAGAGCACAATAATAACTGTTGATCAGTGGTTATCATTGATGTTAACCCAATCAACACCAGGGGCTACCTGATCTTGAATGGTAATTTTGACCTAAAAATTACTATATTCTGGGTCAAGAATATTTTTTATGTCTTCTACTTATCGAGATGTTTCTGTTGATATATGGCACGCCATGTAATTCTTGACGGTTTGAGAGATACTAATGTTTAAAGTTTATAACCCCAGTTAGTGGGATAAAACCCCATGGGGTTGTGGCATGTGTCATTGAAAAGTCAATAGTTAATAATTTTTAAGCTCCTAAAATCCCTCCCATGTTCACTTGTTGAAGCCCCTCTCAACCTAAGCATTTATATAAATTGTGATCCTCATATCCTCCTTATGTAGGGATTTCTCTACCTGAAACAGGTTATTGTGGAATTTTCACTCTAAATTTTTTCTACTAAGGTTTAAAAACTTCAATTTTTATGAGGTGAAGCTGAAATCCTAAGGAAGCTCCTATAAAAATTTCAGATCAAGGTGCGCATAATGTTTGGAGATATGATCTATGGAAGTCAGTGTTTTTGCAGGCTCCTGAACTTCATCTCAAAGAAGTGACCTTGGGAAAATATTCATAACTCTCTATCTAAGTCTCATATTGGAATTATATAAAAAGTGGCAGATAGTGCATATACTGTAGTTTTCTCTGTATCAATTTCAGAGCCGAATTAAGAAGCAGTGACACCTAGCATGCCGTACAAATTCACTCGAATGAAACAGTCCATAATTATGTCATTGTGAGAGATTGGACATAAATCTATCTTGAAGAATCCAAATTGGGTCAGACCTATGGCATTGAAAAGAAGACTCAGAGGACTACTATAGAACCAAAAATTACATATTGGGGATTTGAAATAACAGAGATACACCAGATTCAATACCGAGATCCTAGAAGGCAAGAAAAAACTAGATCATGTATTGTCAAGGGCTGCAAAGGACCAGACTTTCTAGGGCAGCAAAGAAAACCAAGGTGCAACAAAGGGTAGCATGACAAGAGCAACAATCAAGGTGCAGAATAGCAACAAGAAGTTCATCACATGAAGACATCAAGTGGGAAACATTGCATACAGTCACTGTAAAGGTATCATTGTACTAAGTCATTATAAAGACATCGTTGTAAAAATTATGCTAGTGTCTATCTACCAAGATTTGAAGAGGTGGTGTCGGGAGGTCTAGGATCATCATTAGATGGTTGTGTCATAGTTGGGGTTATGGGCTAGTGTGTCTTATTCTTCTACATCATTCTATATGATTTTAAAGTGGGCCATTTTCCTTGGTATGGGAATCCATTCTTCTTTTATTCTTCTATAGGGTGGTAGGCTGGTGCTAGGCTGGTGCATGAAGTCACTAACAGGATCAAGCCTGCGAAAAATTTAGGCTAATAGGGTGGTGCTAGGGTGAGTTGTAGCTCATTGGGTGTTGGGGCATGCATTTAGTTGACTATTGAATAATCTCGGGCGTTGGAGCATCCATCCAGTGGGAGCTGGAGAATAATGATTTTCTAGATTATAGGAAGTTGGAGCTTTACTTTCAATTGGAGTTGAATATTAAAGAATTATTAGAAAATAATTTAGCTGTATTTTCTCCTGGAGAGGGTTTCCACCTTAAAAAAATGTGTGAATTTGTGTTCCTTTTGTTTACTTCTATAATAGTACAACACTGATAATAATTGAAGATTAACTAGTGCTCTGAAATACTAATAATAATACTAAGTGAAAGGAATATTGATTCACCCCAACTCCCCCCCCCCCCCCCACCCCCCACCCCCCCTCTCAGTATTTCCAACAATTGGTATCAAAACTTGGATCCTTCAAAGGCAGTTTAACAGTTGGAAGGAGGTCATGGAGCATACCAAGAATGATGTACCTCTATTCAATGAAAATAATTATGTAGTCTGGAAAAGAAGAATGGATGGATATCTCCTGGTGCAATGTTATGAAGTATGGGACACTGTTAAAAATGGATTTACATCAACCGCGGATGAACAAGGTAAGAATAATTTGGTAAATGATGCAAAAGAAAAGAATATTATTATTAGTGGACTTATTGAATCTGCTTATGATAAGGTGATGGATTGTAAAACCACCAAAAATGTATGGTAAAAGCTTGAGAATATATATGCAGCTGATTCAAATGTTAATGAAGCAAAGCTTCAATTCTACAAAGCAAAATTTGAGCAACTCGGAATGAAAGAAGATAACAACATTGTTTCATACTTCCAACACCTTGATGAAATAACCAACACTCTGGAAGGATTGGGAGAGCCTATTGAAGAGAAGACTATTATACGAAATATTCTTAGAATGTTACCAAGGAGATTCAACCCAAAGGTATCGGTCTTAGAATATAGTGCAAATCTGGAAAAAATCAACAAAAAGGAATTACATGGATTTCTCATAGCAAATGAAATGGGACTTGATGAAGAAGATGGTACTTCGCATCTAGAAAATGCATTCACTGCATCCAAGAAAACCAATAAGGAGAAACAACCTTCAAAGGCACAGACCTGCACCTGCAAGTGTGAAGAAAAGGAAGATGATGAAGAAGGTCTTTTAGATGTAGAATATGCTTACTTTACGAGAAAACTAAAAATTGGAAGGGAAAAATCAAGGGTAAACTTCCATTAATATGTTTCTACTGTGGTGACGTTGGGTATTTTGCAGAAAAATGTCTGAACAGAAGTGATGGCAACTCAAAAGAAAAGAAATGCTTTATGAAATTCAACAAGTAAAGAAAAAATAAAGGATTTAAAAGGAACTTTCTCTCTAAAGAGGATAGCTCATCATTCGATGAGGACAATGATAGCGAAGAAGAAGCCAATGAGGAGTATTGTTTATGGTCAATGTTTGGTCAATTTAGTGTGTCCTAAATTGCTGCATTTAATTTGTCAATCCGGGAATCGTAAGCTGATGAAGTGCAGCGCACTATATGTGCAAGATAACCTATTTCTTAACTTTTTGTCGTTTTTGGTTTTCTAAGGTGAAATGGAAATTCTAAGATGAAAACAAGTTTGGTTATGTTTGCAAGCCCTAGCTCCTTATACCCCGACCTCGTTGGGGACATGCAAAGAAGGATCGAGAAAAAGCAGACCGCTCTGATACCACTGATCCGGATTTATGCAGGAACGCAACAGAATAAACACATAACCATAAATACAGAGATGCAGCGGAGATAACACTTCATTTCATTAATATCAAAGAACTGAAATTTGCTTACAGACAATGGAAATAAAACTAGCTAGGGCGCTGGTAGCTATCTCTGAGAAGAGATGTGGCGGCTACAGGCCTCTGAACTGAGTTACAATGAGGCTCGAGGGCCTATTTATTATTGAGAAACCATGGAGAACCCTAAACATCCAAAAACCTAACCCCTAGGAGATGAAGCGCCAAAACTATGGGCCCCGTTTGGGTAAATTGGTGTTTCAACGTCCCAGGGACGTAACTTTGGCCTACTATCTCCGTTTATTTGAGCGCATATGATACATGCCAAGAAATCTTCTATCAGGGACTACGAGTGGCAATATCGGACGAGATTTTATCAAATGTTTCGTTAAACTCGTGCCCAAAACATCGTTTAGGGCCTCAAAACGGCTCCGGAAGTTCGGGACCCGAAAAACTGCTAAAAATAGTAAGTTATGCCAAAACTGAAAAACTGAAAGAGACAATGGTGGGGGCCCAAGTGGAATAGGCGGGTGGCCACCAATATCCACCTGGATCATTCCTCCCCCTTTAGGAAGCAATGGTCCCCATTGCGTTAAGTTCCTCCATGAGATGAGGAAATTTCTGCTGAACTTGGTCCCTGGTGAACCACTTTCCTTGGTGCAGGAGTTGGCCAGCTTTGACAACCCGATATAGTTGGATCTGCTGTTGACGAGTGTTCTTGATTTGCATGTCCATGATACAATCTCTGGTGGCCTGTTCCATGCAGTCTGGGTTTAACTCTGTTGGTGTGAGTTGTTCTGCAATGTCCGAGGTGTCCAATAGAGGTGGAAAGTAAGGACGAAGGCGATCCACATTGAAGACTGGGTGCAGACCAAGGAATGGTGGAATACTAAGCTCGAAGGCATTGTTACCTACGGCCTTGGTGATGGTGTACGGCCCGTATCGGAGCGGGCGAAGCTTGCGGTGAGGTCCAGTGAGGCGCTCCTTCTGCAAATGTAGCCATACTTTGTCGCCCACCTGGAAGTGGTGTGGCACCCGGTGTTGATCATGGCGCTGCTTGTACTTCGCATTAGCTCTGTCCAATATATCATGAACCTGTTGGAGGATGTGTTGAATGCGCTCGATGAAGCTACTTGCTTTGTCAACTTCAGACTGGACATGAGCTGAATCGGCCTGAGCAGCTGCAAACGGCATGGCTATGTCAATGGGACATAGTGGTTGGAATCCCAAGCCCACATGAAAGGGGCTATGGCAGCTTGCGGTGAGGTCCAGTGAGGCGCTCCTTCTGCAAATGCAGCCATACTTTGTCACCCACCTGGAAGTTGTGTGGCACCCGGTGTTGATCATGGCGCTGCTTGTACTTCGCATTGGCTCTATCCAATATATCATGAACTTGTTGGCGGATGTGTTGAATGCGCTCGATGAAGCTACTTGCTTTGTCAACTTCAGACTGGACGTGCGCTGAATCGGCCTGAGCAGCTGCAAATGGCATGGCTACGTCAATGGGACATAGTGGCCGGAATCCCAAGCCCACCTGAAAGGGGCTATGGCCAATTGAACTGTGGAGAGCCCGGTTATAACTATGTTGTACATAAGGGAGGCTCTCGTCCCATGTGCGTGGATGCTTTGAATTGTACATGCGCAGAATGTGTACAATCATTCTGTTGACGACCTCTGTCTGGCCATCCGTTTGGGGATGGAAAGCTGTGGACTTGGTGAGCTTGGTATCCAACATCGACCAGAGGCTGGACCAAAATGTGCTGAGGAACCTGCTATCCCGATCTGATATGATAGACTGTGGGATCCCAAAGTGCACCCACACTCGCTCAAAGAAGAGTTTAGCAGTGGCTTCTGCTGTGATATTCTTCTTGCAGGCCGCCATAATGGCCATCTTCGAGAATCTGTCGACGACCACAAAAACACAGTCATTTCCCTGCTTAGTAGAAGGCATGCCCGACATGTAATCCATGGATATGGATTCCCAAGGTCGACTAGGGGTAGGTAGAGGAGTATATAGGCCTTGCTTCTTGATGGTCGGTTTGGCAATGGAACAAGCAGTGCAGGATCTGATGTGCTTCTCGACATCCTTTCGAAGGTTCGGCCAATAGAAATACTTCTGTAGTATTGCTACTGTTTTCTCGACCCCGAAATGCCCAGCGACTCGACTGTAGTGTGCTTCCTATATCATCTTGGCACGCTCGCTTGAAGGAACACAAAGGTGTCCCAGGTGACATAAAAGTGCATCTTGGAGGTGAAAATTTGGAACTTGCGTACCCCCCAAGAGTGCCTTGTAAGTGTGGTTGAATTCTGGGTCACTCTCATAGAGAAGTAGCCAATCAGAAGTCTCGTGCCCACAAGAGTTGAGCATGGTGGTGAGCGCCACGATCGGTGGTCGGCTGAGGCAGTCTGCAACATTATTGGTGCTACCCTTCTTGTACTTGATGTTCAAATGAATCTGTTGCAGATATGTGGACCACTTCTGATGGCGATCATTCTGCAACTTCCCTTGTGTCTGTATGAACTGCAGGGGCCGGTGGTCTGTGTGGATGATTGTTTCCTTCCCTAAAATGTAATGCTTCCATTGTCGACAGGCTTGCACAATGGAATACATTTCTTTGTCATAGGTGGGATACTTGCGAACTGTCTCAGACAATGTCTCACTGTGATATGCCACTGGATGTCCCTATTGAGTAAGAACTGCCCCAATAGCATAGTCAGAGGCATCTGTCTCGATCTCAAATGGCTGCTGCAAGTCTGGTAAGGTGAGCACTGGGGCAGAACAGAGGCGATTTTTCAATTCTTTGAACGCCTTCTGTTGAGGTTCCGACCAAAAGAATTTTGCTCTCGCTCCTCCTTTGGTGACTTGACTCAAGGGCCAATTGATATGAGAGAATCCCAACACGAATCTACGGTAGAAATTAGCAAGACCCAGAAAGCTGCGAAGCTCTGTTATAGTAGTCGGGGCTGGCCAATCCCGAATGACTTGGATCTTGGCTGGATCCACATACACCCCCCTTTCATCAATAATGTATCCCAGATATTGAACCTGGGTCATGCCAAACGTGCACTTCTCCAAATTGGCACACAACTTGTGTTGCTGCAGTGTTTGGAGGACTTGTCGGATGTGATGAAGGTGCTCTTCCCAAGTCTTGCTGAAGATCATAATGTCATCCAAGTACACCACTACGAATGAGTTGGTGAATGGCCGCAATATGTCGTCCGTCATCCTCATGAAGGTTGCGGGAGCATTCGTCAACCCGAAAGGCATGACTAGCCATTCAAAAAGTCCTTCCTTAGCTTTGAAGGTAGTCTTCCACACATCAGAGGGCTCAATTGGTACCTGGTGATACCCAGACTTCAGGTCGATCTTACTGAAATATTTTGCACCTTGGAGTTGGTCCAGAAGGTCATCAATCCGCGGGATTGGGTACCTATTCCGGACAGTGATCTTGTTCAGCGCCCGATAGTCAATACAGAGTCTCCACGTCCCATCCTTCTTCTGTACCAACACGATCGGGCTCCCACAGGGCGATGAACTTGGTCTGATGTGACCTTTCTGCAACAGCTCCTGAATCTGCCCCTTGATTTCATCATTTTCCAGAACAGAGCGTCGATAGATCGGTCCATTGGGTAGTGGCGCACCTGGGGTCAGATCAATCGGGTGCTTGACCTGGCAGTGCAGAGGAACCCCCGTGGGTGAGGTGAAGATGTCCCCGTACTCCTCCACGACCTTATCCATTTGTTGTCGTCGTGCAGAGGGGCCCTGTCTGGAGGTCGTGGCCACAGTCTTCTTCTTGCCCTGGGGGCGGATCATCAGGAAAACGAATTTCCTGGTTTGGGAAATGAGCTTACTGCATTGTTTTGCAGTAACCAAAGAGATATTCGTAGGAGGTGGTACCTCTGGTATCCTGTACAACTTATTTCCCAAAGTAATAATAACAGCACGAGGTCGAGACTCATACACAGCATGACGCTTCCACAAATATGGTTGTCCTAATAATACATCAGAAACATCAATAGGAGCAACGTCACATAATACCTCATCCGTGAAGGGCTTGATGCTATAGGGAAGGCGACACTGCCGGCTGACGCGGAGATCTCGTCCTTGGTGAAGCCACCCGATGGTGTATGGATGTGGGTGAGCTGTGGTCGACAAGCCCAACCGCTTCACGGCGTCTGCTGAAATGAGGTTCTTTTGGCTCCCATTGTCGACAATGAACTGTACAGGGGAGCCCTTTACCCACATCTGGGAATGGAAGAGACGTTCCTCCTCCTCTGGATCTTCCGGTTCCTCCTTCTGGACCTTTGTAGTGGCAACAGTGGCATTGGGCTCCGCATCAATAATCTATTTCCCTTTTTCATTCCCCTTTTCAGGTTCTGATTCGGAGTCGGAGCATGCATCTGACTCAGAAGCCCTCATCTCGGCCACTAGCGACCGCTTGGCCCGACACTCACTTGTGTTGTGAGTGGAGCTCTTATGGAACTCACACCACTTTCCCGTGTCCTTCTTTGGCTTTGTAGTGTTGTTCTTTTCATGGTTAGATTAAGCTGTCTTTAAATGCTGTTTGGAAGCCTGTCTTCATCTCAGCTTGAAGCACCTTTTCTTATTTTTATCTATCTCAAAGTCCTGTTTTCCTGGGTTGAACTTCACTTTCATCCCAAAAGATACTGCAAATAATTGCATAAGAGATAACAGAACTTTACTTCCTATAAACTGCTACATAAACTGCTAGTACTTCTTTAGCAACTGTAAAATGTTTCTTCCAATCTTCGATACCCAACTTTAAAAAGTATGGCATGGTTCTATTCACAAATGCATCCTTAATCCTCCTCAGTTAATGTGCTTAACCATTGTATGTACTTGTCCTCATAGCTCCCCACGGGATAGTACTGTTCCTTGACGACGTCTCGAAAATAATTCCAAGTTGGTACGACCGAGAACAGAGAGGGTTCTTTCTGGTCCTTGTTCTCACAGTAGGTTTCCCACCAGTCCTTAACATGGGGGGTAGCTTTGAGGAGTGTAAAACTAATCTTCTCCCGGTCTGAAAAGTCATGAACAGAGAAATATCCTTCTAATAGATTCAACCATCTATCTACGGCATCTGCGTCTATTTGACCCTCAAATATGGGAATGTCAAAATTTACTTGTACCTTAAAGGGAGTCGCAACTCTGTGAGTGGCTACCGGATGTGCATGCGCCCGCCTGGCAAGGCACTGGCTGATCCGGGGAGCAAAGCCATCCATCATCGCGTTCCTTTGTTTTTCGAGGGCCTCCTCGAGCAATATTTTGATAGGATCTCCTGCTCCCTCATCTTTCTTTTCATCCCCCATGGGCGTCCGTCGAGGTTTGCGAGGCTGATCTTGCAAAGGTTCCACCAGATCGAGCCCTAGCTCCTTATACCCCGACCTCGTTGGGGACATGCAAAGAAGGATCGAGAAAAAAGCAGACCGCTCTGAGCTCTGATACCACTGATCCGGATTTATGCAGGAACGCAACAGAATAAACATATAACCATAAATACAGAGATGCAGCGGAAATAACACTTCATTTCATTAATATCAAAGAACTGAAATTTGTTTATAGACAGAATGGAATAAAACTAGCTAGGGCGCTGGTAGCTATCTCTGAGAAGAGATGTGGCGGCTACAGGCCTCTGAACTGAGTTACAATGAGGCTCGAGGGCCTATTTATTATTGAGAAACAATGGGGAACCCTAAACATCCCAAAAACCTAACCCTAGGAGATGAAGCGCCAAAACTATGGGCCCCGTTTGGGTAAATTGGTGTTTCAACTTCCCAGGGACGTAACTTTGGCATACTATCTCTGTTTTACGCACATGATACATCATTAGAAAGCTCTTTTTGGGTAGTCCTATACCCAAAAAACGTCGTTTAGGGCCTCAAAACGGCTCCGGAAGTTCAGGACCCGAAAAACTGCTAAAAATAGTAAGTTATGCCGAAACTGAAAAACTGAAAGAGACAATGGTGGGGGCCCAAGTGGAAAAGGTGGGTGGCCACCAATATCCACCTGGATCAGAGAGAGAGTTATGAAAATTTTCCCAAGGTCACCTCTTTTAGATGAAATTTGGGAGCCTACAAAAACCCTAACTTCCATAGATCATATCTCTGAAAATTGAAAACCATGATCTGAAATTTTTACACGACATTCCTTAGGATTTTGAATTCGTGTCATACAAATTTCATCTTTTGAACCTTTCTAGAATATAAGTTATAGTGAAAATTCCACAATGACCTGTTTGGAGCAGCGAAACCCTATAATCCAAACCTGTGATACCAAATGTTATGAAACCAACTCCAAAAATAGAAGAAAAGAGAGATCAACACCTTAGAAATGAAACACTTTGAGGGAGAAACCTCCTTTATATTACATAAATGAACAATTATTGGATGATACAAATGAAAAAACCTCCTTCTATACATAGAAGTCCATAGGTCACAATATAATCCTAGTCGACCTAACAATAATAATGTAAGGGCACAGTAACAACAATAAGGGGGTTACACTAACAACAAAAAGAGACTACACTAGTAATCTAGGAACCTAACAAAGTATGTGGGTGTTGTTCAATCATTTATGGGACTTCCTAGATATTATTGGAGGTTTATAGAGGGGTTTTCTAAAATATCATATCCTATCACCTTATTACAGAAAAAAGGAGTAAAGTTTGAATGGAATATAGAATTTCAAAACAGCTTCGATAAATTCAAAAATTTATTCACAACCACTTCCATATTAAAGCTTGCAGATCAAAACAATGAGTTCACAGTTTACACAGATGCTTTTATGGAGGGGTTAGGGGGAGTTCTATTGCAAGATAATTCTATGATAGGTTATGAATCTAGGAAGCTGAAAATTCATGAGTAGAATTATGTTGTATATGACATAGAACTTGTTGTTGTTATACATGCCTTAAAGATGTGGAGGCACTATTTGTTAGGAAAAAGGTTCATTTTTATAACTAATCATATGAACCTAAAATATATTTTCATTCAACAATATCTCAATGCTAGACAAGCACGGTGGACGACATTTCTTTGTGAATTTGAGATTGACATAAAACACATAAATGGGAAGGAAAATAAGGCAGCAAACGCTTTCAACATACATGCACATAGCTTAATGGAGGTAGATATTAGTAGTATTAGTACATATGTCATAGAATATATTTGAAATTTCATAATCAATGATCCAAAATATTTGGAAATTGAACAGAAATTACAACATACTAATATTCTTGGTTATGCAAAAAATCCTGAAAAGTTGGTGATTTACAGAAAAATATTGTACATACCCAATTTACTAACCTTAAATAGATGATTCTTGATGGAAACCACAATAAACCATACGTAGGACATCGTGGGTATCAAAAGATGATCACAACTGTATTAAAGAAAAAATTCTTTTGGCCAAGAATGAAGAAGAAGGTGTTTAAATATCTATCAAAATGTTTGGAATGCCAATGGGTAAAGGTAGAACATCAAAACCCTGCAGGGTTACTGAATCCATTACCCCTGAATTGAAGTGGTAATAATCTCTTTATATTTTATTATAGGGCTACCAAGGACAAAGAAATAGCATGAATCCATCATGGTGGTGGTGGATACCTTAAGTAACGTAGCTCATTTCATGCCCATACAATCTATTTATGGTATGAGACAATTTTTTAATATTTTCATCAAAGATATTTTGTGATTGCATTGGGTACCTAATATGATATTATAAGACAAGGATGCCAAATTTACTTCAAATTTTTGGAAAGAATTGTTTGGAGGCATGGGAACTAAATTAAATTTCATTACAACATACCATCCTCAAACAGATGGATAGAATGAGAGAGTTAATAATATTTTGGAGGATATTCTCATAATGTATGTTATGGATAATCCAGAAAAATGGGAATATTATATGCATTTAGTTGAGTTTTCTTACAACAACAATTATCAAACATCTATAAGAATGAGCTCTTTTGAAGCTTTATATGGCAGAAAATTCTATACACCCCTTAGTTGGAGTCAACCACAGGATACATTGATTCTTAGATCTGATGCACTATAGGAAATGGAGAAAATAGTAAGGAAAATTCAACAGAATAATATAACTACATTGGACCGAAAAAAAAAAATTATGGAGAGAAAAAGAGAATAGAAATTCAAAGTCGAAGATCATGTTTATCTAAGAATATATCCAAGGAAAAGAACATTAAGAACAAGAACCCATTCAAAATTGGCACCTCGTTTTTTTGTACTATTTTAAATTCTATAATAGATGGGACATGTAGACTATCAGTTAGAATTACCTAGTTGCACTAAAGTTAATAATTTTTTTTATATGTATTTACTTCATAAATATGTGAATTATAGTTCTCACATTACCTACTAGAAAATGCTATAGGTGGAACCCGAAGGAGACTTTCTGGTAGAACCTCTCTATATCCTCGATCAGTAAGAGACTTGGATCCAAAATCGAGTCATTGTTTGGGTTAAAATATAGTGGAAACATTTTCCTCTTGAGGAGGCTACCTAGGAGCGAGAAGATGATATGCAAAAAATTATCCAGAATTTTTCAAAAAGGAAATAATTGGAAAATAAACACCAAGGATGGTGTAAATTAAAGGGGTGAAGAATATAATATGCATCTATTGTTTTTATATTATTTTTTTAATTAGATGAAATTTGTTGCGAAAAATACATAGAGTACATTAAAACAATTATGTAAATAAACATTTTCATTAATACATAAATGAATCGAAGTACTTCGGAATGAGACACTTAAAGACGAGACTTTTGCTTAACATATTTCTTCCATGAAAATATTATACATAATATTTAATGGATATGTTAAGGAAATCATTGAATCACTTAGTTTTGGAAAGGTGCTAAAAATCAATAAGAATAAAGAATCACGAGAGATAAAGGCAAGCTTTTAAGGGAAAAATCTTAGGAAATGGTGGTGGATGACTATAAAGCGGGACGCGGCAAAAATTAAACATCCAACATGGAAGAATATATGAAATATCATAAATAAATCAATAGAGGTTGTTGATTTCTAGGAAATTTCTCTTAGCTCGAGGGAAACTAAAGGTGCAATTCATGGTTCGATGGTTAGTGTTCTCATTAAGTACGATCTGCGGAAATTAATTTGGTTAAATTATTTGTGCATGCATTTCATTGTGATTATTCTAGTATGAAATTGGAAAAAATCCTGTAAATGTTATAAGTGGTTGGCTATGAAACCTTTGTGATTATTCTAGTATGAAGCTGAAATAATCCTATAACTACTATAAGTGGCTAGTTATGGAAATTGTGTATGAACTGTATGTGATCTTATATATAAATAAAATAGATAATTTGGAGAATGGTTAAATTGATAGGATCTTTAATTAGTGAAAGAAGTAGTGCATTAGTATAGAGAAGCGAAATAATATGTATATTATGCTATAGTCCAATGATCCTTTGAATGATAATATGTTAGGAGATGTGTTAAATAAATGAATAGGATTTTGAAATGAAAGAAGTATAACAGGTATATATAGCTTCAATGTTGGTTTACTGAGGAAACTATAGAATTATTCAATAGAAGAGGAAAATTATAATTATATTATGATAATCATGATATGTTGTAGTAAGTACTACTGACTGAAAGAAAATTTAACTCGAGTTATGAAAGGAAATTATTTAAGACTGTGTATATCTGTAATAGGGATATTGGTATGTTGAATAGGAATATTTAGTGATAGATATTAGTCGACGATGGAAAAAATTTTATGTGCAAAATTATAATAGACCATGTTAACTTAAAAAGGTAAGGAATTTTTTATTTAATTAATAAAAAGGGATGTACCCTTCTGAATTTAAAGGATGATCGTGTGGTCAAATATGCTAATTAGATATAGGGTAACGAAAATTTCAACGCATTAAGTGATGCTTCAACTGATCCATATTTATGCAGGAATGCGATAATATATAGAAATAGACATAAACACAAAGATGCAGTAGAAATAAAACTTCATTTCATTAATATCAAATAACATAATATGCTTACAGACATAATGGAAATAAACTAGCTAGGGCACTAGTAGCTTATCTTTGAGAAGAGATGTGGTGGCTACAGGCCTCCGAGATCTATGTTAAAATGAGGCTTGAAGGCCTATTTATTGTTGAGAAACAATCGAAAACCCTAAACATCCAAAAACCTAACCCTAGGATATGAAGCACCAAAACTATGGGCCCTGTTTGGGTAAATTGGTACATCAATATTTCTAGGGACGTAACTTTGGCATACAATATTCATTTAATGTGCTTAATACCTTGTTAGAAAAATCTATTTGAGGACTACAAATTTTTACGTTAGAAACAACGAAGAAACTTCCATGTTAATCCCAGTTTTCCAAAAAAACGTCATTTAGGGCCTCAAAACTACTCCAAAAGTTCATGAACTGAAAACTGCTAAAAATAGTAAGTTGTGCTTAAACTAAAAAATTAGAAGAACCGATGGTAGGGGTCCAAAAGGAATAGGTCGGTGGCCACTAATATCCACCTAGATCATTAGACCCTCAAAATGGATACAGAATTTGAGGACACTAAAAACTGGTAAAAATAATAAGTTCTGTTGAAACTGAAAAACTGAAAGAACCGATAGTGGGAGTCCAAATGGAATAGGTTGGTGGTCACCAATATCCACCTAGATCATTTCTCCCCCCTTAGGAAGTTATGGTCCCAATTGCATTGATTTCCTCCATGAGATAAGGCAAATTCTGCTAAACTTGGTATTGGATTTGTTGAAGATGTTGTGGTCCTCCTAGTGGACGTGCTAGATGCGTTCAATAAATTTGGTTGCTTTATCAGCCTTAGACAATACATGTGTGTATTCTGTCTGTGTGGTCGCATGAGGTATGGTAAAATCAGGTGCGGCGCGCATGTGTCAGATCAATGGAGTGCTTGACTTGACATTGTAGAGGAACCTATGTGGATGAGGAGAAAATGTCCTCGTAATCCTTCACGACATTTTCCATATGTTTTTTTCATGTAAGGGAGCCCTATTTTGAGGCTGTGGCAACAATATTCTTCTTGTCTTGTGGACATACAAAAATGAAAATAAACATCCTGGTTTGGGAAAAAATCATACTGCGTTGTTTTGCAATAGTTAAATATATGGAAGGAGGCAGTATTACCTCTATTATCTTGTACAGTTTATTTCCCAAAGTAATAACAACAAAATGAGGCCTAGACTCATACACAACATGTCACTTGCACAAGTATGGTTGGCCTAATAATACATCAGACGCATCAAGAGCAGCAGCATCACATAGTACCTCATCCATGAATGGCTTGATACTGTATGGAAGGCAGAACTATTGGTGGATGAGGAGATCTCTTCCTTGGTGAAGCCACCCAATGGTATATCACTGTGAGTTTGCTATGGTAGGTAGGTCGAGCCACTTCATGAGCTCTGTTGAAATGAGGTTATTTTATGTAATATTCCCAAATGGGAAAAGCAAGAATATAGTGCAAAATGTTGGAACAATATTGCAAATCATCATTTAAAAAGAAAGAGGCCAATATGGAGACCTTTCATATGTTATAACAGCAGCAAAATGTACATAAGAAATGGGCCATAAGATGCATAACAAGAAATACAAGCCTCCAATGGATAAAATCTCTCAATATGAGGTGCTGCAACTATATAGAAAAGCTGGAAAAACCCTTAGAACATTATTTTATTGGCTCTGTTATAACAATAGATTATAGATTATATCTAGGCCCGATATGTGCCTCAAAAGATAGATCTATATCATATCTCAACACTATACAAGCTCCTTTAAAGAACCCCTCAATGGTTTTCAGCAAAACACTAAGTACAAGTTATAGATATGAGATCTACGACTGCATATTTACTGAAAAATATAGATCTTGAAAGTGTGGCTGATCTGATTTGATCCATACAATAGCCTCCTCCAATAGATCCTCAAAGTGAAAGGAAGATCCCCATCACTTGAAAATCAGCTCTCTAAATGGTGTGCTAAACCACCTTGCAACTCCTCCTACAGAAATAACGCAGATCTAGAATTAAATTACATTGTAGGGACCAAAATATGGTTGGCCTGATGCCAAGATTTGAAAATAAGCTCAATGGCCTTCAATATTGTCCTCCCAATGGAAAGAAATCCTTCTCCACTGAAAATAAGCAATGATATGGCCTAGATCTAGAGATTTAATCACCACTTGCTACAACCTACAAAAACAACCAAACCCTCAATAGGATCTATGCTGTAAAAGAAAGATGAGGCTTGGCCTTAATTCTGATAGTGGACAATGTAGTACAATACTCCTCCAAGAGCTCCTCAATGGAAGAGGTGGGATTCTCGATCAGGAACGTCCTATGTTAAACAGCACTCTATCTACACTAAATAGCAAGATAAAGATATATTTCTAAACAGACCATATATTCCGAAAATCATATATCAACATACATAATGAATATGGCTACCATCCTCTTCCTTAAATAGAATATGAGCTTGCAAACCCTAAGACCCATCCAAAAATATCACTACATTTACACAAAGCATCTCCATCTAAAATTGCATTGTCCCTCATTGCTAACCACTCCTCCATGACAGTGTTGTTGATTTGGTCAAGGCTTACTAAGTCAAACTGATCCAGCCCATTTCACACCAAGGGTTCTTTAATTAAGCTGCAAAGATTTGTCTCTTTCACATTTGGCATTGATTTATTCATTATTAAGGAGAATTTTGAACCTCCTTTTCCCTCTTATCCTTTAAAAAAAGCAATAAAACAAAATTTAATATTCCAATTAGCTCATGGCTAATTGAAAATATTACATTTTAGCTTCTGCTATTGAAAACAAATTGCAATGGAGAACCCTTCACCTACATCTGTGAATGGAAGAGGCGCTCCCCCTCCTCTGGATCCTCAAGATCCTCCCTCTGTAGCTTGGTGGTGGCAATAATGGCACTGGGATCCGCATCAATGATTTGCTTCCCTTTTTCATTGCCCTTGTCTGGTTCTGACTCAGGATCACAACATGCATATGATTCAGGTGCCTTCAGTTCGACCACCAGAAACTATTTAGCCTGACATTTACTTGTGTTATGAGTCGGGTTGTTATGAAAATCACGCCACTTCTCGATGTCCTTATTTGGATTAGTGGTGTTTTTCTGAGTCACCCCTCTTTGGCTTTGAACCTTGTTCTGCGATTCGGGGGTGCCTCTCCCTGGCTTCAGATTCGCGGATCCAAAGTCTTGCTTCTTCTACTTAAATTTATGCTCAATCTTGGCGGCATAGAGATATTTCATGCCAAGTGAGGTAATGTCAAGGAACTCTATTTCCTCTTTAATGTATTTGTGCAAAAAAATATAGTACTTAAGCACAAAATGTCTCACTGGATCTTTAATACCCAACTGTTTGCATAGGGTATGGAACATATTCATCATTTCATGCACATATTGATCCCTTTGCTGCCAAAACGTGGTCCATTAGATGTACTTGTCCTCATAGCTCTATACAGGGTAATATTGTTCCTTGATTCCATCTCGGAATGAATTCCAAGTGGGTGCGGCCGAGAACAAAGAGGGTTCCCTCTCGTCCTTTTTCTCACAGTAGGTTTCCCACCAGTCTTTGACATGGGGGGCAACTTTGAAGAGTGCAAAAATAATATTTTCTCAGTCGAAGAAATCATGGACCGAGAAATACCCTTCCATAAAATTCAAGCATCTATCTACAGCTTCTGCATCTATCTGACCTTCAAATAGAGGAATGTCAAAGTTGACTTGTACCTTGAAAGGAGAGGCACCTCCACAGTCGTTGCTGGATGTAGATGCGCTATCGGTGGGCAGTCATTGAAGGATCTGAGAAAACTTATCCATCATCGCATTCCTCTATTTCTCGAGGGCCTCCTCGAGCAATATTTTGATAGGATCTCCTGCTCCCTAATTTCTCTTTTCTTCTGCCATGGGAGGTCGTCGGGGTTTACAAGACTAATCTTGCAAGGGTTCAAGCAGATAGAGCCCTAACTCCTTATACCCTTACCTCGTTGGGGACATGCAAAGAAAAATAGATAAAGACCAGACTACTCTGATACCACTAGTCTGGATTTATGCAGGAATGCAATAATATACAAAAATACACATAAACACAAATATGTAGCAGATATAAAACTTCATTTCATTAATATCAAATAACATAAATATGCTTACAGACATAATGGAAATAAACTAGCTCGGGTGCTCGTAGCTTCTATCTAAGAAGATATGTGGCAGCTACATGCCTCCGAGATTTATGTTACAATGAGGCTCGAATGCCTATTTATTGTTGAGAAACAATGGAAAACCCTAAACATCCAAAAACCTAACCCTAGGAGATGAAGCATCAAAATTATGGGCCCCGTTTGGGTAAATTTCTACATCAATATTCCCGGGGATGTCTCTTTGGCATATGATCTTTGTTTGATGCGCCCGTTTGGGTAAATTGCTACATCAATCTTCCCAGGGATGTCTCTTTGGCATATGATCTTTGTTTGATGCGCTCAATATCTCATTAAAAAGATTTATTTGAGGAATACAACTTTGGACATGAGAAACATTGAAAGAACTATTGTGTAGCTCCTGCTTTTCCCAAAAAATGTCGTTTAGGGCTTCAAAACAGCTCCGGAAGTTGACATAAAAAAATTACTAAAAATAGGGCCTCAAAACAACTCTGAAAGTTGAAGACCTGAAAAAACTACTAAAAATAGTAAGTTGTGCGTTGAAACTGAAAAACTGGAAGAACCGATGGTGGGGGTCCAAATGGTATAGGTGGGTGGTCACCAATATCCACCTAGATTATTAGGGCCCAAAACGACTCCGGAATTTTAAGACATGAAAAACTGCTAAAAATAGTAAGTTGTGTTGAAACTAAAAAACTAACAGAACTAATGGTGAGAGTCCAAATGGAATAGGTGTGTGGTCACCAATATCCACCTAGATCATCAACATAACATAACAAAAAAATTCACCTGAAGATAGAAAAGGATGGAATTCTCTAGTCTTAATGTAATGGTGAAGATAGAAAAGGATGGAATTCTCCAATCTTAATGGTCATGGCTTCCTTAGTAGGAGTAAAGAAATTTTATCGAACAATGTAGTTCCCCATAGTATAGTGGAAGGGAAAGAGCCATTCAAGATTAGCGCAAGAAAAATAGTTAGGAAATAAATAAAATTAAACATATTTAGTTGATAATAATAATAAAAATAGGCAGACACTTATTTTGTAGTTATAGATAGTTAACTAGATGTCAAATTGGTAATGGGGTGAATCATAACAGTTGCTATGAATTTATGAATGGGTGAAGTCTAAAAAAACGATAAACCTAACTCGATATATCATGTAATGTGAATATATTTTTCAGATAAGCCACAATGGCAGAGGAATATCAATAAAACCTTAAGCTAACATTAAACAACTTATAAATAAATTTAAATATGTATGCATGTATTAGAACCAGGAATGGTGACAAAAAGTTTGGATATAAACACAAACAAAAAGTAAGAGCATACATAGTGCACCAACGACGCATATTAATATTTTTTACTACAGAGAGAAATATTCTACAGAATAAAATTAAGCATTTAATCTTCTCACTAATTAAGATATTAAAACCATGCATATTAAATTTCAATATTGAAACGATGAACCAACACTGAGAAGTGTGCAATGTAACCACAAAATAAATGTTGAAGAAACAAATTTACAAGTATGTTGGAACTGTAAAAATAATTAAAAATTCAAGTCTTAGTAGTAATTACAGGAGAATAATATGTTCCAGTACAGGTGAATCAGGTTCACAAACTTGAGGGACTCAGCCAAAAATTCATCCCTTAAGAAATATAAAAACCCATAAATGGTTTCCATACCCTATTTGGGAAAAGTCTGAGCAATGAGCTCGAGATCAGTTTCGATAGCAACAAGTGCACACAGTAAGTAAATATAAAAATACAAGCGTGGAAAAAAAGTGGTTTTGCAATTAGCATCGACACCAAAACTTTACTTGACCATCCAGCACGATATGTTTATTAGCTGCAAGAATTGACAGACAAAGAAATAAAGAATTATATACGAAGTAGCATAGTTTGGTAACCACAATCTCACGAAAATTGTGAGGAAACAATTTTACTTGCCTGGATTTTCTGTAAAGGAAGTTTTCTAGATAGGTACTCGTGTCCTTGTTGAGGGGCACAGAGACCCACAGCTCCGCTAGTTGTACCAATCCAAGAGATAGATGGGTAGTGATTGGGAATGAAAATGAAAACAAGTAAATAAAAAAAAAACCAAGGAAGGAAAGGTACTACATGTATAAGGGATTGAATCGATTGGAAAATCCAGAAACTATGAACAATTACCCCTAAACATAACCATATAAGTCGGTTTGATTATAGCGTTGATGCAAATCTTGCTCTAGCAGGGGAGCAGTCCCATTGGGGGAAATTCCACCATGAAACAGAAATATAAAAGAAATTTCTATTAAAATAAAAAAAATTAAATCTGTGGGTTGTGTATAATAAGCTTAGGTCATCTATGTAATTTTCCTTATCAGAGTGCTAGTAAACATACAAAGGAAACATACCTGCCAACACGTCGGGGAAACTGTCGATGTTGAGCCTAATATCCTTAGAGTATTAGAGTAATGGGTGTCCAAAGAACCCAAATAATATCGTCGCACCCTCAAATTTACAACCTGGATGGGTGAAATCTAGCACACGGGATCATAATTCAACCTACTGTATTTTTGAACTCGAAAATAAGGGTCAATTCAAAAAAAATCAACAGATACTTATGGAGAAAATGAAACAGGTATACATGACAACGTGGTGACGAGCCCTAGCTCCAATGCAAATCCTCGTCTAGCTGTCAAAATTCTGAAATCGCATGGCCAAATGGAGAGGGAATCGAGCAAACCCTTCATAGTTGGAGTTACCATGCAAATGCGGAAATGACGGTATGGGTGATGGGCCAAAGTGGGTATAGAGTTAGGATTTAGTTCGATTGATATCAGTCGTCTATTTTCTTGAACCAAATCCCTACCATCCATAGGTGAGTATCACATGCGTTATGCACTGGTGTCAAGACCAGATATCGTAAGGAGGCCAAAGTCACACTCATCCATTAAATCGCCGATTTAACATAAGTCATAAAGGCATGTGTCAATGAGGCGCAAAAACCTTGGTATGGGTTACCATACCACAAAAATCGTTCGAATCGTGGCAGGAAAGAACCAAGCGGAAACACAAATAATTCTACATCTCATAATATCGACCAAACGTATATGAAACTGCTGAGCATACTTTAGAAGATTAAGAAATAAGAATGTGAAGGCATATTCCAAATGTGAAATAGGTGTTCCGAGAGCGTACACTATAGTTATAGACTTTGGTACTATACCAATATGTAGGAAGTCCTACCAAATAAAATGGAAATATATATATATATATATATATATATATATATATATATATATATAGATATATATATATATATATATGGGAGATATGACATTATGATCCATCAAATTGTTGTTATTTTTTGTTCTGATTTTTTTTTTGTTGTGATGATGAATTTATTATATTTTGTCTTATTTACATATTTTAAGGACTACTTTCTTGATTCTAGTTAGTGATTATGTTGATGATTATGTTATAATCATATTTTAGGATGTGTAATTATATAAATGACTAACATTATGAGAAGATGTTACTGATGGGTATTGATTCTTGGAGGAGACTACCTAGATGCACCTACATGTGGTAAACAAATGCATTTTGATTTGATCGATTACATACTATTGACAATTAAATTTAAATTTTAATAATATTCTTCTATATTTACTAATGTCATGATAGTGATGATAGTCGCAGGTCAGTTTCTTGGATGAATAAGTCACATATGGATGATAGGGTTATACAAGACAAATATAACTTCATGGGAGGGATGAGATAACATCCTCTATTGCACTCGCTAGAAATCCCACCGTAATTTGGGTTGGAAGGTATTTGGATGTGTTCACCTTGAATTTCATGATACTATGAGGGTGGACCCAAAATTGAGTCACTCACGAGAATTTACTCGGGGAACGTACAAATGTATATTCCATGTCTCACCATATAAGGTGACACGGGATATAGAAATATTCCCCATCATTATTCCTATTTCCCCCTCTTAATAAAATATTCCTAAAGGACTAGTAGTGTGGCACCCTTGGAACTTTGAAAGAGATTTCTTAAAGGGAACAATTGACTCAGTCACTTTGTAATTAGTAAAAAAATTGAAGGTTTATTGATAGGTCATGCTCATACAATGATAAGCACTAAAAAAATTAATGTAAGCAAGAGGTTTTTGGAAGAATTTAATCAGAAATAAAATTTGGGAAAAGGGAGAATAATTAGAATCATGAAAAATTAATTGAATAATTAACTGTACCATCCTCACTCTTGGAAAACTTTAAATATATAATATATATGTAAATAACTCCCAAGTATGTAAATTGTTATAATAACAAATGAAAAAGGTGAGATAATTCTAAAATGGAAACATTAATCCAATCAAAATTTACTCTCATTAACAAAAGGGGGTTGTGCATGAAACTGAAGAATAATAATTTGAAATTTGAGAAATTTAATTTCATAAAATAACCTCCATGCAATAAGAGCATAACACAAAAATCTCTAACTAAGATGCTAACTTGAGAAAAAATAGGGATTAATTGGGGGATAAATATGAGAGCTAATTGTTGAACTAAGATAATAGGGAATATAAATTGGGATCACGGGGAAAATAGGAGAAGAAATAAGGAAACAAATATGGATGAGGGAAAATAAACATTTTAATAATAAATTTTGAAAATTAATTTCATAAGAACTTGGTGAGAGGCTAACACATGAATAGATGAATAATAAAAATATTGGAATTCATAAAAAAAGGAGGTGAAAAGTGTCACTATTGAAACATTGTATAAAAGAAGGAGCACATTATAAGATAGCAACTCTCTTGATAGCCTACTATTGGATGATTGTCCTAATATCTTTGTATAATTAGAATAACTATTGATATTTTTGGTGAGTTTGGTGGAAGTGGAGGCTCTACGAGTGGGAAAATATTGCAGTTTGGTGCTCACTTCCACTCACTAGTGTTTTTTTCTATTTTACAACTCCATCACAACTTGGAGGTTCATGAGAAAGAAGAGCACCCAGGGAAAGATTGGGAGGTCAACTTGTGAGTCAGCAACATTCAGTTGCGATGTAGGAATTCCACACATGCATGTGGACTACATGAAGATAGTACAAGTATTGAATGGATCTTAGTTGAAATTCAGTCCCCTTGGTTCACAATGAGATGGGCTTTTAGAAAATTTCTATATGTAATATTATTGGTTGTGGTAGTTATTTGATTGTATAGGTTGAATTAATGTTTCATAGTTACAAAATCCTTAATTTTCTATATATGTACCTTGATTTGCAATTATGTGTATAATTCTTTATATTATTTTTCATCGGGCAATGGATGAATTAATTTAAAAAGGGCATATACTATTATTCAATATTTTTATAACTCTGTTACGTTTCGATACATAATTTACTTTTTGATAATATTCCTTGTATGTATGCCATCATTAGTATGAAAAATATTTAAAAAATTAATGAGTACTCAAGAGGGTTACTACACACTAGTCTTCTCGGCCTCTTATGTTTTCAAACTAAAATTTGATGGTACCTCCAAGGGGAACCTTGGCCCAACAAGCTATGGGGGATTATTTTGCTGAAAAATAAGAGACATTATTTATTTGTATTTTGATTACATCAACCACAATAGAAATATTGTAGTAGAACTCCAAACTCATGAAATGGGGATGAACATTTCCTCCACGCTCATTTTCTATTGCCTAATCCCTAAACGAGACTCTAGTATTTTTTGTTTCGTTAATGTCTAAGTTACTCCATGGGTCCTCCTCTCTAAATATATAGAAGTTGGAGACTTGAGATGTCTATGAATGTCATCAAACAAATATTTCCTCGAATATTTGTTACAATTCCCTCACATATCCATAGGTTGACTAATCAATTCATAGATTGATTAACCAGAAAAGGTTGTGCTACACTCTCTATGTTCATAAATTCTTCTTCGCATTCCTTCCCCCCTTCCTCATTGAAACAAGAATGTCATGAAATAACAAATAAATTTATCAATACCCAAATATAAATGGAAAGAAACAAAATATATCATTGTGTTGAAGAGGATTGAGGAAGAAACGTAGAAACACAACACCATACCTGTGAGCAACATTAAGAAGATAAGGGGATCATTAACCAAAAATAGTATACTCTTTTAACTTATTTAAACCTATGCAAAACACCAACTCACGTGTGCCAGAAACGGATCCATGTTGCCTCTAGAAAATTTTTGGAAAGGTAAATCCAATGGAATATTGAAGTAGGTCGTTGCACCGTAGGGTAAATAATCCAATAATTACACGGTGAATAATAATAGAATCAGAAAAAAAGTATGGGAGAAATTGAAGAGTATGAATCTTACCCACCCTTCCTTAATAACGACAAGTTCGATTCAAATGACCTGCCTAGAAACAAGATCACTAGCCTATAGAAGCAAGGTTCAAGGTATCATTATGGTGTATGAAGAGCATTGAAGTGACATTGAACAACTAGAAAATTTAAATTATAGTTGATATTACTCCATCAATGCAAGGACCTACCTACTTGCATGACCCTGGCCACTTAGTCATGTACCTTGGAACATAATCCAATTTCATCACGTGAGTAACCATATGTAGAAGAGAATTATTGGAATTAATTGAAGGAAAGAAGTAATGTGATTCCAATACCTAATTTACTTAGAATCACTCCAAGCACTCACGCAATTGGAAATTCCCAATTCTAGTATGGCAAGGAAATAGAACTAGCTAAGAAAGAAATAAACTGAAAATGAACAATGAAACCATTATAATAACTTGGGAAATGAAAAATTACCTATAGAATAACATACCCATTGAGTGTTGGATAAGAAAATCCATTGAAATCTGGATACAAGTCATTAATTGACTCGAAAGTGAAAACCTTGATGTTGTATATATAATAGATTAAGACTGTGAATGTGGTGCAGAGACATAATCCTACCCTACAACCGGAGTGATGAGTTATCCCATGGGAAAAAAACATGGCTTCATTATAATCCAACACCATTTGAAACTATTCAAGTACACTCTCAGTAGTGATAGGTATTAAAGGAAATGAAAGAAATATAACCATCTAATGCATAGGAAACCTCGAAAACAAACAAACTCTCACGCCAATCAACGGAGTGAAACCAAACAATTTAGGAAAGATGGAGGATCTCCTATGCCATGGTGTGAATGAGGCTACTAGAGGAATAAATGTAGATTTTTTTTTTAGTAAATCATTGTTTAGGCAAGGTCACCAAGAACCATTGGATCACATTTTTTAATCATAAACATTCAAAATAACCAAAGTATGGAGAGCCATGTGAAGTGGATGTGATGCAGGATGAGTTGGATGACCAAGAGCGGTATATTTCTTTCCAAGGAACCTTTAACGTTATACCTTAGTTTTCACCACCATGGGTTATTATATTAGCTAATGTGAGAATCAGATCTATGGAATAGGTTATATTAACTGAGTTATATATGTATATAGTTCGTTACATAAAAATAACATAAAGAGCATTGAGGCACAAGGAATAAGGGGAATACATAGGACCATGTAAATCATAATAAATATAATTATATTAAATTTATTATAATGTTATGAACCAAACATAAGGAGCGTTACAAATCGAAAATAAAGGTTAATTAGTTATTCCCCATATAAAATTTAAAATTATTATACTTATTATGGGAACAAGGTTGGGACTGTACCAATAGAGGAAGAAAAATAATTAAGTGGTATATAATGAAGGTATGTGACAACTTTTATGCTAAGAAAATATTTCATGAGACCAAGATATTTCATCTCAAATTCTTTCATCATGGCTGCGCTAAATTCATCCAACTGAAGATCATCTATAAAAAGCATGTCATCAACATATAAGCAAACAATCAAAATATATCAATGTTCATTTACCTTTGTGTACAAGGTAGGCTATCTGTTGCTTGTGCAAAATCCATTCTTGATCATGTAGCTGTCAATTCTATTATATGAAGCTCTAGTCGCTTTCTTGAGTCCATAGAGTGCTTTATTCAACCTGTAAATTTTATCTTCTTTACCTTCAAAATCATAACGTGGAGGTTTTTGCGCATAAATTTATTCTTCTAGAATTCCATTCAAGAAGGATGATTTCACATCCATATCATATACTTTTCACTTTTTCTTAGTTTTTGTGGATAGAACTTCTCTTACAATATCCAATCTAGATACCGAAGAAAACAATTCTCAAAATTGTTTTCTCAGTTCATATGAGAATCATTTTCCTACAAGTATTACTTTAAATCTGTCAATTTCACCTTTCACATTCAAATTTTTCTTGTACAGCCACTTCACACCAATGAGATTTTTGTCTCTTGGAAAATAAACCAAATCCCACGTATCATTCTTTTCAATAGCTAGTTTCTTCATCAGTGGATTGCACCCATTTTTCATCTCTTATTTCTTCTTCAATCAAAGATGGTTGGAATGAAAACAATACAAAATTTGAACTAACATTCTAATAATCATAAGTATATTTTAGACTTCTCATTTTTATCTTACCAATGGTTAATTCATCGCTTGATCGATTTTTGGGAAAATCTCGACCTGTTGATCTGATTGAAGACCCATGTTACTCAGAAAATCACGGAGCCCTTGCTGGTGTCTGCTCTTGTGATTCTTGTTGCTCCTTCCCTGCTACATTGTCTTCTTCCATCAATGGTGCTTGTGCATCAACTGTTTTGGCTATATTCCCATTCCATGACTCTTTTTCTTTGAACACAACATCTCTACTAATTATGGTGTTCTTGGTGAGAGGATTATATAATTTGTAACCTTTTGACTGCTCAATATAACTAGTAAATATGCATTTTTCACTTTCATCATCAAATTTTCATCTTATATCCTTAGGCAAGTGTGCATAGGATACAAATTCAAACACTATGAGATGAGAAACGTTGTAAGACATATCTGACCATGCTTATTCTAGTACTTTGTTCATCATACTCTTTATAGGAGATTTATTTATCACATAAAAATCACATGCAACTGCTTCTTCCCAATACTCATTAGAAAAGTTTCTTCCTTTCAACATGATCCTTTCCATGTTCATAAATGTCCTACTCTTTCTCTCGGCTACACAATTATGTTGCGGTGTGTGCCTTGTTGTAAATTTCCTTCTAATTCCATGTTGTTTGTAGTAATAATGGAATGCCTTTGAATCATATTATCTAGGACGATTTGAGCTTAAAACCTTGATCTTTCAATCACTTTGGTTTTCTACTAAGGCATTTAATTCTTTGATTTTTGCAAAAGATTCAAAATTTTGCTTCAGGAAGTAAACCAAAACATTTTTTTTTTATCATATTCATCAATAAAAGTTAAGAAGTAACAACTTCCACCAATCCAGTATGACCTCTAAGGTCTGGACAAGTATGTATGCACCATCTCCACTGCTTGCTTTGCTCTGTATGAAAATACCTTTGGAAAAATATCACATTGTTGCTTTCCCAATATGCAACACTGATAAGTACTAGAAGGTTCATTAATGGGAGGTAATCATATGGCCATTTGTTTCTACTCCAACAACATTAAACCAAAAAATTTCAAGTGTCCAAACTAAAAGTGCCATAACCAATAATCATTAGAAAATACAACTATAAACGAACCAACTTGATCACCATAATTCATAATTAGAGGAAAGATTCTGTTATGAAACCAGCTCCAAAAATATAAGAAAAGAGAGATCAATGCCTTAGAAATAAGCTAGTTTGAGGGGGAAACCTCCTTCACATTAGATAAATGAAGAATTCTTGGATGAGACAAATGAAAAAACATCCCTCTATATATAGGAGTCCATGGGGTCACAATATAATCATAGCCGACCTAAAAATAATAATTTAAGGGCACAATAATAACAATATTGGGATTACAAGGGTACAACAACAACAATAACAGGGTTACACTAACAGCAATAAGGGACTATACTAGTAATATAGGAACCTAACATGCCCCTCTCCTTCAAAAAAGTGTTGTCCTCAATGCTTGAGTAGCTCCAGGTGCTTTTGTATAAAATTCTCATCCTCCCATGAAAAATCTTTAGTGGGTAAGTTCTTCCATTTGATGAGATACCCTGAAATTGATAGATTTCGTAGCTGTTGAATTCTCATTTTTGTGACTACTTAAGGTTCCAATATGATCTTTCCTTCCTCATCATGTTCTGGAAATATTGTTTGAACTGGAAGGTTGTCCCCTATAACCTTCTTTAAGCATCAAACATGGAAAACTGGATGCACTCACGAAGAAGTAGGAAGCTCCAATTTGTATGCCATAGTAAAAAAAATTTGCAACACATTGTAAGGACCATAGTACTTTGACGATAATTTATTACCCTTCTTAGCTTGCTTGAGGGACATTTTTTTATATGGCTGTAGTCGTAAAAATACCCAGTCTCCTACATCAAAACTTCTCTCGTTACGATGTTAATTCGTCTATTGTTTCATTAGATTTTGTGCCAAATTTAGGCTATCCTTTAAGAGTTGTAGCACTTCTTGTTGACTCTTGATGTGATATTCCACTGCTTTAACCTTAGAATTTTCTCTTAAAGAAGATGTGATGGACGGTGGATGATATCGATAAAGTGCCGTAAAAGGGGTCATTTTTGCTGTAGTATGGAAGGAAGTGTTGTACCACCATTCAGCGACAGGTAACCACTTGACCCATTGTGCTTGCTTGTCAGATAAAAAACAACGAAGATATCCTTCCAAATATTTATTCACTATCTCAGTTTGACCATCGGATTGAGGATGATAAGATGATCTATGAGCTAGTTGAGTACCCAAACAAGAAAATAATTCCGTCCAAAAATTTCTAGTAAAAATGGGATGTCTATCACTTACAATAATCTTTGGGTTTCCATGTAGCTTTTGAATTGTTTCCATAAATGCAGTAGAAATTGTACACTCTTTAAATGGATGAGATAATGAAAAAACGTGTGCATACTTGGTAAGTCTATCAACTACCACCATGATGACACTCTTTCCTTCAGACTTCGGTAAACTTGTGATAAAATCAATTGAAATCTTCTCACAACGTTGACTTGGAATGGATAAAGGTTGTAAAATACTCGATGTCTTAATTGTCTCAAATTCATTTTTCTTGCAAACCAAACGTTCCACCACAAAATTTTGAATATCAGATTTAAGGCCATCCCAAAAAAATTCTTTCTTCACCCTGTGGTAATTTTTTAAAAATTTTGAGTGTCCTCCTAAAGGAGAAGTGTGCAATTCCAAAAGAATCTTTTTTTTTTAGTTGAGAATTCTTGCAAATATATAAGCAATCTTTGTACCATAAGGAATCATTTTTACAACTAAATGTATCAAATGTACTAAGATATTGCTGTAGCTTTTGAATGAGTATTCACACTTCTTCGTCCTTCTTGAATTCATCCCTTGATTTGGTTATCCAATCTGGTTGGATAATAGTAATGGCATAAATAAATGCTTCCACCTCTTCATCCTTTCTTGAGAGTGCATCTACAACAACCTTTAGCTTCCCTTTTTTGTAGATGATTACAAATTCATAACCTAACATCTTTGTGACCCATTTTTGTTGCTCATCTGAAGATAGTATTTGTTCCAAAAAGTGTTTAATACTATCATGATCAGTTTTTACCTTGAAGTGTCTTATCATTAAGCAAAATCGCCATTTCTTTAGTGCATGTAGTATTGCCAGCATTTCCTTCTCATAAATAGCTTTCTGTAAATACTTTCCTTTGATTGGGTGACTTTCAAAAGCAATGGGTCTTCCTTCTTGCATTAAAACAACACCAATTCCATTTCTTGAGGTATCACATACCACAATAAAGTTTTTTGTGAAGTCTAGCGTAGCTAAGACTGGTGCTAGGCACATTGCCTCTTTAAGACGTTCAAATGCCTTAGTTGCTTCAAGAGTCCATGAAAATGCATCTTTCTTCAATAATGTTGTCAGAGGCGCTGCTATTCTCCCATAATTCTTAACAAACTTGCGATAATACCCTATTAACTCGAGAAAATTGTTGTGGGGAATTTCCATTCCTTAAGGGCTTTAATTTTTTTAGGGTGTACCTTAACACTCTCGTGAGATACAATATGACCCAGATATTCCACCTCTTGTACTCCAAAGAAACATTTGGATTTTTTCACATATATTTATTTCTCCTCCAATAGTTTGAGCACCCTGTCAAAATGTTGAACATGATCCTTCCAAGACCTGTTGTAGGTTAGTATGTCATCAAAAAATACTATCACAAATTTTCTAACGAAGGGTTTGAAAATGGAATTCATCAACCCTTGAAATGTAGAAGGTGCATTGGTAAGGCCAAAAGGCATGACCAAAAACTCATAATGACCCTCATGAGTTCAAAATGTTGTTTTCAGAATATCTTTACTCTTCATTCTAATTTGATGATATCCTGAATGAAGATCCAACTTGGTAAAATTAATTGCTCCATGTAATTCATCCAAAAATTCATCAATCACAGGAATGGGAAATTTATCTTTAATAGTGAGCTTATTGAGCTCCCTATAGTCCGGACACATGCACCGTGATCCATCCTTCTTGTGCACCAATACTACTGGAGCAGAGAAATAAATTTGACTAGGTTGAATTATACTAGCCTTTGACATTTCTACAATCATACATTCAATTTCACTCTTTTGGACATAAGGATATCAATAAGGCCTGATGTTTGAAGGAACACTTCCTAGAATCAAATGAATAGCATGGTCATGATCACGAATAGGTGGGAGTCCTTTGGGAGTTTCAAAAAACCTGGAATGATTTCCAAGACTTTTTGGAGATCTAGAGAAATATATGATTTTGATGTTGGAACTTCTAGTGAGAATAATTGTGAAATTACGCCTCGTTGTTCTTTCTTCAGAATCTTTGTCATGACATTAGAGCTTATTACCTTTCCTAACTTCCCTGCGATACCCCGTAATTAGATTTCCTTTCCTTCCATACAAAATTTCTAGAAAAGTTCTTTAAAATTACAAGCTATTGTCCCCAAAGATTTTAATTATTGTACTCCCAGTACAACATCAGCACCTCCCATTGGAATGGAAAGAATTGGACTATTCAATACATATTCCTCCATGGTTAGCTTGATATTATGGAATTTTCCAAATAAATTTATAGTTCCTCCATTTGCAACCATCACTTGACATTCTAGTGTTGGGTATAGGAAACAATTCAATTCCTTGACTACCTTACAATGAATAAAATTATGGGTACTACCCAAATCAATCAACACTATTACATTTTTCTTCTTGATATTCCCTTCTATATTGAGAGTTTGAGGAGTGGTAATTCCTCCTAATGCATTACACGATATGGTCAGACTCATTTCTTCTTCTTCTAGGGTTGGTTCCTGCTGTATATCCTCTTCTTTTGAAGTTTATTGTTCATTTTATTCCTCCTTTTCACAATCTATGTAAAATAATTTCTTCCGAGCACACTTATGACCTTTAGTGTATTTGCTATCATAATTTTAGCAAGGCCCTTTTGCTATTTTTTCTTCCAATTTTTGTGTTTTCAACCTTGTAGGTTGTGGAAGTATAGGAGTAGCAACACTTCCATATTTATAGATTGTGTGGTAGGCTTCCTTGTCGCCATAATTTTACATTCAATTTTTCTTGCCAACCTGAATGCCTTCTCTAATGAATCAGGTTACCTAACACAAATTTGATGTTGGATGTTATCCTTTAAGGTCCCTATGAAGACATCAATCCTGTGTTCCTCTGGAATATCAATTACCCTTATATTCAATTTTTGGAAGTCCTCAATGTGCTCCACCACTGAACCCTTTTGGTTGAGATTTATCAATTGGTTAAATAATGTGTTGCTCTTTTCATCCTCATAATGTGCTATCATTTCCTCCGTAAAAATTTACCAAGTGACAATTTTTTTATGGGAGCAAAGCCATCGATACCATACATATGTATTTTTTTCTAAATGTGAAGTTGCAATGCGTACCTTTTCTGTGTTTTTCACATTATTTAGATCAAAATATTGCTCCATATGTAGTATCCATGTTATGGGATCCTTGCCATCAAACTTCCTCATATCCATCTTTGGAATGTGGTGGCTATTCAATCCAACATTAGATTTTATGAAATCACAATTAACATTTATGTTTTTCTCATCATGAGTTTCCTCCACTATTTTTCCGCCATTAGGAATGATTTCTTATATCAACCTTGTCATCAAACCCTCCTTGTCTGATTTTAGATCATTCCTCATGTCTTTCATGTTGTCTTTCATTTTTTCATCGATCTTAGCTTCCATGTCATCCATATTAGCTTCCATTCCACCTTCCATGCCATCCATCTTATCTTCCACGAATTTCTTTAAACCATCCATCTTCACCTCCATGCCTTTCTTCAAAACTTCCAATTTTTTTTTGCTCTTTGCAAGAGTGAAATTTGGTGCACTTGCTCTTGTAATTTTGATATGCCATGTTGTGTTTCTTCCTCTTCATAAGTCATACTAGAGCCTTCTGAAGGCTTAATGGGTTTTGAATTATTTTTAGGTGGAATTTTAGAACCAAAAACTGATATTTCTGCTTCAATATGCCCTTGGAATCACTTCAAACTTATTTTTCACACAAGAATTATGCAATTAGAAAAAACGATACACATATTTTCCTTGCTTTTGAGGAGCTTGATATTGAAACTAAATTATCTCTGTGATTTTGGATCTTCAATATCTTAAATTCAGCCTTGTAGTATTCCTCTTAATCTTCTTTCCAATGCCACGGGTCTGACTTGATTTGGATTCTTCCAGGAAAATTTATGCCCAATCTCCCAAAATGAACTAATTATGGACTGGTTCAGTAGAGAAAATTTGTACGACATGCCACATGTCATTATTTCCTCCTTCAGCTCTGAAATTGATACACAAGAAACTACAATCTCATACTAGTAGCAAATTTTTACATAATTCCAATCTGATGCTTAGAGAGTGAGTTATGACGATTTTCCCACGATAACCTCTTTGAGATGAAATTTTGGAGCCTGAAAAAACCCTAACTTCCACAAATCATATCTTCGAAAATATTGTCAACAAATATTTGAAATTTTTATAGGAAGCTCCATAGGACTTTGGCTTTCCCTCTGTAAAAATTGTAGCTTCTGAACATTCGTAGAAAAAACGATATAGCGAAAATTCCACGATGACCTGTTTAGGTGAAATTTAGGAGCCTGAAAAAGCCTTAACTTCCACAGATCATATCTTCAAAAATATTTCAACCCAAGATCTAAAATGTTTGCATGAATTTCCTCAAGATTTCGACTTCGCTCTATAAAAATTTCAGCTTTTGAAACTTTGTAGAAACAATTTTATAGCAAAAATGCCACAATGACCTATTTGGAGGAGAGAAACTCTAGAATCCAAAGCTCTGATACCAAATGTTATGAAACCAGCTCCAAAAATAGAAGAAAAGAGAGATCAACGCCTTAGAAATAAGCCACTTAGAGGGGGAAACCTCCTTTATATTGCATAAATGAACAATTTTTGGATGATACAAATGACAAAACATCCTTCTATATATAAGAGTCCATGGGGTAGCAATATAATCCTAGATGACCTAACAATAATAATGTGAGGGCACAATAATAACAATATTCGGGTTATAGGGGTACAACAATAACAATAAGGGGGTTACACTAACAAAAATAAGGGACTATACTAGTAATATAGGGACCTAACTGATTTTATTCCTCTTCATCTGCACCTTGATATCAGCTGCTTTCTTCGGGGCATTTCATATATAACACACTCTTGTCCTTGAAAGATAACTTTGTATCCCTTCTGCATCAATTGACCAACACTTATTGAATTATGTTTGAGACCAAGGACATATTATAGCTCTGAGATTGTCTTTGGCTCCCCCTACTTGTTCAAAATGTTGAACACTCATTTTCCATCTACATTCACAACCTTATCATACCCCATCTTTAGCTCTACCTTCACAAATTGATCCAAATTTGCAACCAAATTCTCGTTGCTTGTCACGTGGTTATTACAACCACTGTCTAATAGCCACATATTATCAGAAGGCTCATCCACTGTATGGAAATCTAGAAACATGGAGTTAGTATTATCTATAGTGACATTAGCACTCTGGTTTCCT
This sequence comes from Pinus albicaulis, assembly GCA_034641835.2. Taxonomy (NCBI): domain Eukaryota; kingdom Viridiplantae; phylum Streptophyta; class Pinopsida; order Pinales; family Pinaceae; genus Pinus; species Pinus albicaulis. The sequence goes on from CM076580.1 coordinate 1,258,702,130, forward strand.
TAATCAACTATCTTCTTCTTGCAATCATAGGTATAGTGACAGAATTTATTGCAATAATAACATATCACCTTTGATTTTTCAACTCTTTGAGTATTGTTGAAGCTTATGTTGTTTCATCCACTTTCATGTTCATGTTCTTCTTCACCATCTCTCTGACTACCATATCTTCCACCTCATTCTCTGCTTCTCGATCTACTTCTCCCTTGACCTTTATCTCTTAAAATAGAAACCTAACTTTTGAAAGAAGTTTCTAAAGTGGAATTCTTATTTATTTCTATCATTTCCTCATGGGATATAATTTATCCCATCAACTCATCAACTATTAATTTTTCCAAATCCTTGGCTTCTTTTATGGCTTCTACCACAATGTCAAATTTGATAGACAAAGATCTGGGGACCTTCTCAATAGTTTTTTTATCTTTAGTATCTTCACCATAAATTTTTAATTTATTTACGACAGTCATGACCTTATTCATGAATGAATTGATATCCTTTGTCTCTTTCATCTGCAGACTTTCGAAAACTCTCCTAGTATTATGAAACTTAACAATACCAACTTTGGACATACCTTTATAGTTTGTTGCCAAGGTGTTACATGATGTATTTTCTGAAGACATGATCACAATGTTCTAGAACATTGTTTGGTCCACTCCATGTTGGATAAGCTGAAACACTTGTGAATTCTTCATTTTTCCTTTTTTTCAAAGTTCCCTCTCTGCATTAGTGAGAGTTAGTTCTTATGCTTCATTCTGAGGTTCTGAAAACCAAAACTGAACATGATCTCAAACATCGTAAGCCTTTAACATGGTCTCCATACTAATATCCCACACATCATAATTCTTCCCTTTAAACGACGAAAACTAAGAATGGAAATTTGACAAAACCATATTTCTTCAAAAAAATCATCTCCTATGAAACCCTAAATTTCTCACTAGTTCATCAATAAAATCCCCTTTTCGTACCATACGATGACTTTGTATTGGCACAAAGTTTTAAAAACATAATTAATATGATACATAATGCCCCACGTGACTTTCAGATTGAACTACGTTCAAACAAATGTTTTGAAGTTTAATTGCCTCAAAGGATTTTGTGCACCGTGACTCATGCTAAACTTCCCACATAAGCCATTTGCAAAATTTTAGGACTAATAACTCGTGCAAATAACACGATTTTTTCCAGATTCAAAGTTTTAGGATATTTGCGCAATTTATGTATTAACCAACTGTGGAGTTCACTTTTTACTATTTAACAATGCAAAAGAATTTGTAACACAATTTAAGTAAAAAAAACAGCCTTTTACTCTTCGCCCTTTTATCACTGCCTTTGCAGGCATTACAGATCTTGTGATCTTTCTTAAGTTTTGATAACAATTTTTTGGAAAGAAAAACGAGGATATGCACAAAATAATAAATAATTCTCACACAAAACACATGAGTTGCAACTCTTCTATTGATCATACAAACTTGCTTGATTACAATGAACTCGGTGAGGGGTATTTAAACTTTTCCAATTAGCGACTCGCCATAACTTTACATGCAACGACACACTAAATTCGATTATGACTTAACTAGACTTGACTCGACACTCAGTTAAATCAATCTCGAATTTAAGCCAACCTGTTGATTCATGAGTAATTAGTTTATTTTAACAATAAAGAGTTAGAGTTAAAAGGGAAATTAAGATATTGTAAGGATCTCAAACTTAAGCCAACCTGTTGATTCATGAGTAATTAGTTTATTTTAACAATAAAGAGTTAGAGTTAAAATGGAAATTAAGATATTGTAAGGACACGATAAAATTTAATGTTGAAAATAATAAAAATATATATATATCTTATCTAATATCAATAAGAAAAGAGGATTGAAGATGAAAATTATTTCTCTTAGATTATTCATCTTATACTCACTTTCTATATCATTTTCAAAATATGTTTCATACTACGAACCTTCTTAACCTTTTAAGTCAACAAAAGTATAATGATATTGGACACCTTTTCCTAATATTTTAAAAAGTAGAAATAAAATTCTAAAGAATTTGAAATAATCTCTTACCTTTTTTAGGTATGTTAAATCATATGTGTCATATTGGATGTTTTTCTTCTTCTTTGTCATCTATTTTAAACTTTTCAGTTTCTGCTAGACAATTAATCTCTAATTGAAAATTATTTGTAAATTGCATTTTTAATATATCACATTTTCAACATATATTAAATAAACATATCACTAGCATAGTCATATAAATTTAATTAAATAGTTGTACATCTATCCATAATAAGCATCAAAACACTTAGTTCATGATACATTCCAAGTTGCTTTAAAAAAAGATAAAAAATAAATAAATTATAACTTTATTTTAAATAAACATTACTATTAATTATAAATAAATTAATATATATATAAGTTAACCATATATATACATTTAGAAAAAATAATCCAAGATTTTTAACCATGAAGATTTGCCTTCCACTTTCATATGATCCTCCACTTTATTATGGGGGTTCTTAATTTGTAAATTGTCATTTGTTACCATATAGTGCATCAATACCATGGCATATGAATACCACATGGCATAATTAATTTCATATGAAAGTTGTTCATTTGAAATTTTAATAAATATTAATAATTAAATTAGATTTCTAAAACTATCGTTTCAAAATAAACACACCTATCAATATAATTAATTAATTAATTTACTTAATTATATATTTCATAATAAATAAATAATATAATTTTATTAATAATTCTTTTTCTTTTAACCTTGCTTTATATATATTTATATATATAGTTTATTTATTCTAATAAAAATGATAAAAATAACTTAATAGTATATGTTTTTGTTAATATTATTTTAAGTGTTTTTACTGTAGATTATGTAACTGTGAGCAGCTTTCGTAGACTAAAGACACAGATGTTATCTTTAATCATTTATATACTTTATACTACAGTTTTAAGAATGGTTTGCGTTAATATTCATTAAAATACTGCGAGCAAGTTTCATTAACTAAAAACAGATAAACTATAAATAGTTAGATGACATTTTAAACTATAAATAGATAGGTGATATTTTTAATAAATTAAATCTTAGAGGATGTAAATTTTTAATTATTATTATTACTCGACAAAAGATTTAGCTGTCAAAGTTAAGTCTAATAAGATCTATATAAGTTAAGTCTAATAAGATCAATATATTTTGTTGTATTTAGTTTTAATATTAAACATGTATTCTTAATATTAAACCCACTCAAGTTGTATTAGGCCTACTCAAATAATAAGATCTATATATTTTATTGTATCTAGTTTTGAATATTAAACATGTATTCTTAATACTAAATCCACTCAAGTTGTATTAGGCCTACTCAAATTATTTAACAAGCATTAACAGAAACTTAAGCACGTTTTTTCAAAACCATCATTTTATCAAATTTATATAAATTTTAACATGATACAGATCTAATTTTATTTGGGCTTATTTTATTTGTCCTTACACTTCTTTCCCTGTTAATTCTCTTACATAGTGGCAGTGACACTTGAATGGCGTATCACAAAATCCTCTGAAAGCACGGCGTGTAACGATATCTTTTCAAGTTACATTAGTTTTTGTAATGACAATGAAACGTAACAATCCAAATATCTATAAAAGTTTTAAAAATTAATCATTTAAAAAGAAAACCTCTGAATAATTATTATTTCTAAGAATTCATTAAGCATACAGCCTTCGAAACGTAGAATAAACTACAAATCTCTACTCAGCCTTGACGACTGTTTATTTCACTATGTGACTCTATTCATAGCAATGGCGATCAAGCCAATTAAATGCAATAATGGGCTAATGTTGGTCTCCTTATTTAAGGGCACTTTGGCTTGCCCTGGGAGCTCCTCTTGTCCCGATAACAAGGGCATTCGTCTTTGTTTCCTTTGGTTCCCGATGGAACGCACTTACAGGCATTGCAACAGATACCACAGAATCTGAGACATCCATTTCTTCTCGCGGTCACCGAACATCTCCGATCACACTCTTTCTTGCAATCTGCTCCTCCCCACAATCACAATACACGCACAAAAGTTATATACACCATTATCAATTTAAAAAAGATTTTGCAAGCAGAGAGAAAGTTTATATATGCGTGGCTATGGCTTTATACCTATCAGAGGTGGTTTTTGATAAACCATAGTATCTTCACTTCCATTAATCCCATGGTCTGTGCTGGGAACAACCTATAAAACAAATGAAAAATAAATTCAGCAAAAATACTCCAGGGTTCACTCAATCAATCGTGACTAAATATAATTGTAAATCCCAATGGAAAAATGTCAGCTTTTAATTTTATGAAAAGTTATCTCAGCGCAATTTAGAAAAAAAATACTTCACATTTTCAAACTACCCTAATAATACAGTAACACTTACCTGCCATTGTTGGACTACAATGATGAGCAGCAGAAGGCACGCATAGATAGAAAGTTTAGCCGTCTTCATCTTGATGGCTGGGGAAATTATTGGAGCCTTGACACACAGAGCATCGGGGAGTTGTGCGTTTATAAAGGAGCGGAAAGAGGGACGTAGAGGTTTCTGAGAAGATGCAGAACGTTGGAGCCGGTGATTTTCACGTGAACAGATGCTCCGGTCTCCTGCAATGTAGATACATTTGTGCAGGGCTCGTCTCTCTATGAATGTGGACTTTCTTTCCCATTTGTCCCCGTATATATATAAAAGAATAGACAAGTTGCTGTCCAAATAGTATTTATAAAAGATTTGACGAGTGGCAATCCGACGATTGTGCGGAGGCAAACAAGAAGCAATACTTACAATGCAGTAATGTGACCATGTGGTAATTCAAGTTGATACACACTCTCTCCTATTTTTTAACTTTATTTATTATAGAAAAAATTATTTATATATTTAAAAATATTAGTTCAACCATATAAAAAGGTTACTAAATATTATAAGTATGAATCTATCATAATCACTAAAACACTTATTTCATATGATATATCTCACACCGCTTGCGGCATGCGTGCGCGCGCGCACACACACACACACATATATATATATATATTCACTTTACTATAGGGATTCATAACTTATAAATAATAAGTTTTTTTAGACAACTAATTGTCACGATTAAGCTTGGGTTAGTTTTTGTTATGGTAAGTGGTTATTAGAGTCTAAGAAGACTTGAAAACTAAATCAACGGTTTATTTTTTGTATTTATATGTACACACTGTACATCATTCATTGATATCAATATTTAATATAGTTGAGTTTGGTTTTCGATCTTGCGCGTCTTATAGTGGTATCAGAGTGGGTAGTTCATTTACCCCGTTGATTGAATTGTGTTAAAGAATGTAATCCCAACCACCTGCTAGCTGTCGAAACCGTCAGTCCAAGTGTCCAGTTCAGTTTCTAATTAGTCCAGTTTAGTCGAGTTTAACTCCAGTTATTTATTACCGATGTTTCTCATGTAATCCTTTTTAACTAATTTGTAATATTGAGATGAGCAATCCTCTACTCCACTTCATTTCAGTTTTTCAATTCTTCTCATGGTATCAAAGCTAGCTTGCATAAGACTCATTGAAGAGCAGCAAAATTTTTGAAGAAAAAGCCTCCTACGAATTGCAAAAAGGTTGTTCGAAGAAAGCTGAAGAAATTTTTTTTGGTTGGCAAGACTGTTAGACTAATACTAGCGCCAACGCGCCAAAAGAAGGCATTGGTGCGAGAACGCAAGCCATACCCGCGCCAATTTTTTGACTCGCGTTGTTTTTATTTAGTCGCGGCTGTTTAGTATCGGGACGTGTAGATTTTCCTGCGTTAAGGATTTACGAAAGGGATGGAGCAATTCCGTTAAGGTATTTTTTAATGAAATCCATAAAATAATTTAGACAACGAATTAGTAAGGGAAACTAAAGGAAACTGATAAATTCGTGTTGTTCAAATATTTTAGATGTACTGGTAAACTATAAATCTCTATGGCATGTATTATCTGATTTTAATATGATGTGTAACGACGTTTTTCCTTCACATGGATTAACATTCTAAGTCCATTGAAGGAGAGAGCTACTTGTCACTACTCTCTTCTTTTTGTGGTTTCTCTCTATTTTCTGGAGCGTTATGAGGAGAAATTTATACACGCTGAGGCTTGTCCATAGAAATCTATTTCAGCGCTACTGGGTATCGCTGAAACGATGGGCTGTATTTGAACGATTGGTTTTGCATGCATATTAAAATTAGAAGTGTTTGAACTGAACGCCCTTTTAGGCAAGGAAATCCATAAAAGGTTTTTTTTATCTCTTAAAATGAGATCTGTTTTATTCGAATGGGAATATTGGAATTACTATAATGTTTTATGATATGACTTATGGTCATGTAAGTCCTTTCTATGCTCCACATGATTTAAAAAGAGGAGAAAGCCCTTTTTACATGAAGAAAGATTTTTTTGAGTTTAAAAAAAAAAAAAAACTTTTCAAAGGTTAAGGAAAATAAAATGTTTTTAAATTTTTAAAGGAGATTCTGTTGAGAAAAGGTTTTTTTTTTTTTGAGATTTTTTTTAAAGTTGTGATGTGAGAAAGTGAAAGTGAATCTGTTAAACGGAGAATATTTGAGCAAGGAAATTTTGGAAGCAAGGTATTTGATGCATATGTAGACTCGTCTGTTTGTGAAAACTAAGCAACGAGGTCATGGGAAAAGCCAAGAGGCTAAAGAAGAAACTGAAGATGTTCAATATCTTTTTAGATCTGGAAATAAGAAGGCAAAAATATGCCTATGCATTAAGATGCATAAAAGAATCAGTCGATAAAAGTATACTTCCCTTGATTTCAGATGCCAAGACAACCAAGGAGGCATGGGATATCCTTGAGAGATGTTTTGGTGCAAAGGGGAGAGTTGAAGTTGAAGATGAAGGTGGATCTGTAGTAGCAGATCTACAGCCAGATGAAGAGTCAGAAGAAGCAGAGAGAGAGCATAAAGATGCTTGTGAACCGCACTGTACACAGCTATATGTGGACGATGATTTGATGATTCCAAGAACGAAGCTTGCTGACGAAGATTTGATGATACCAGCAACATGGCTTGCTGACGAAGATATGATGAATCTAGCAACACAGCTTGCTGAAGATGAAATGGTAAATCCAGCAACAGAGCTTGCTGAAGATGAAATGGTAAATCCAACAACAGAGCTTGCTGATGAGGATATGATCAATCCAACAATAGATTTTGCTGATGATGACTTGTTGATTCTAGCAACACAGCTTGCTGAAGAAAATTTTATGGTTGATGTAAAATTTGATAATGAATTTTTGGCTAATGATGACTGGTTGCAGATGATGCAACAAAAACATGATATTGACGTGATGTTATTTGGTGAGATAATCCCACTTCAGTCAGTGGAAGACAACCTATTTGGAGCAACACAGGTTAGTGATGAAAAGACAGAGATAAAGGCAGAGACAAAGGCAGAAACAGAGACAGAGGAAAATGTAGCAAAGGAAGTGCAACAGGAGAAAGCTCTTATTGAAGAGCAGAAGGAAGAAATAGAGAAAGAAGAAGAGACAGAAGCAAAGAAAGAAGTCTGCAAAGGGAAAGAAGAAACAGAGAAAGAGGCAGAGAAGGAAGCGCAACAACAAAAATCTCTCATTGCAGAGCAGAAGGAATAAACAGAGAAAGAAGCAGAGACAGAAGTAAAGAAAGAAGTCTACAAAGGGAATGCAGAAACAAAGATAGAGGCAAAAGCAGAAAAGGAAACACAACAAGAGAAAGCTCTCACTGAAGAGAAAAAAGACCAGAATCAATGTCGTTCTGAAAATATTTTTTATTCTAACAATGATTTCAAATGTGCAGGTACACAGAATGATTATGAAGAAGATTTAAATTTTATTGAAACATGGCTTGCAACACCATGTCTAGATGAGATCTACATAGAATATGTAGATATGAATGATGAATATGACATGCATGATGAACATGTCAATGAAATTTTTATGCATTGGAGTTATGAAGAAATAAGATATTATTCTAATCTTATGTTGCAGCATATTGGTGATGAAAAGCGCACTACAGAAGACAATATGTGGCAACAGCCCACATACAAGTCAATTTTTGAAGAAGTCCGGGACATGCTTAGACAGCCTGGAACAGTAAAAGACCTGCACCAGCAAATCAAGAAACTGAAGTTTGAAGGATATAGCAAAGCGAAAAATATGAAACAATTTAGAGGTTACAAAATTTGGAAGAAGAGAAGAAAACCAAATCTAGTTGAAGTCAATTCTTTTTTTAAGCCTCGCTGAGACATAGACTAGCAGGTATCTTAATTAAATTTTTATGTGGTTGAAATTAAAGGAGAGTGTTAAAGAATGTAATCCCAACCACCTGCTAGGTGTCGAAACCGCCAGTCCAAGTGTCCAGTTCAGTTTCTAATTAGTCCAGTTTAGTCGAGTTTAACTCCAATTATTTATTACCGATGTTTGTCATGTAATCCTATTTAACTAATTCGTAATATTGATATGAGCAATCCTCTGCTCCAATTCATTTCAGTTTTTCAATTCTTGTCAAATTGTGCCATTAGTTTTGTGGCCAAGGAGAACGTACATGTCGTTGAGGCAGAAATGCGTGTCATTGGCCATTTTGCACAATAGCATGGAGCAGATGCATCTTTACTCTTTTTTTGAAAATGACAACAATAAATGTTAAAAATGGCACCAAGAGAGATTCTAATTTAGTTTTCATTTGAATTAAATTAGAAGAAAATTGTAATTCCACATCACATGAGAACGTGTACGAGTTAACTAAGTTATTTTGACTTATTTTGTTCATTTAATTCTAGTTGAGAGTCCAACTTGAGTCATGTAGAGTATCTCCTACTTTATAGGAGCCTTGGTTGAGTTTATTTTGAGTTGTAATTAATTAACTCAATTTATCTGAGTTAAAATCAGTTTAACTAGTTCCAACTGTTGGAGGGCCTAGTGAGAGGTCAAAGTGGGAAAATTTAACTTGAACCACACTCACTCATCAATGAATTAAATGATGATCCATCCATAAATAGCTCATGCATGTCAAATCTCAGAGTTACCCAGTTAATTTTGGAGTTCAAGGGAAGTGTACTATGAATTGTATAACCATCCAAATTGTACAAGTGGTGCATGTAGTCAGAAGAAGGCCCTTGATGGATTGCTTACTTGTGTATAGGTATTTCCATAATTAATAAGGGTGAATTACCCAAGGAAACAATGCAAGAAAATAGGGACTTGGGAAAGAAAAATTTCATTAAGTATTTTGCCTAGGCTTGTCTAAGAAGTAGTGACATAGATAGAGATAGTGCAGAGGTTGTTGGGGCTTGAGAAAAGCATTGTAATATTCTCATATTTTTCCGAATAATGCAATATACAGATAGAATGGGATTTTGTGTAATGTTTTGATTGAATTGTTTCTCTTATATGCTTCATGATTTTGTGATCATTTAATTGTTTCTGTCATTAGTAGAGTATATTCAAGTCTATTGTTTTAGTAAATTACAATTCGTTGTTTGAATCTACAAGGAATTTCTACATGGTATTAGAGATGAAATTACAATAGAACTGAAGAATATGATTTTTTACTTGTATAAGGAACAAGTTTTGTAGAACTAATCTCCAGACCTAACAACAGGATCAGTATGTTGTTCTATTGTCTGATGCTTGAGTATGACCTTCAGGTTAGCTCAAAACACCTTTCATGGAGAGACTAGATGGACGAATTTTTGGAAGACAATGGATTGAAGGAGTTCATTGAGAAAGACATCCCAAAACCAACTCCAGCTCACACATGGGATCTAGTAGAGTGGAATAAGTGTGTAGAAAAAGAAAGAAAGATCTTACTGGAAGCAGTTTGAGATCATATTGTCTCGACCCTCCATAGTAAACAGACTTCGTATTCAACGTGGAAAGTCTTGACAAACTTGTTTCAGAACAAAAGTTACCACATGAAGCTAACATTGAAGGACACACTCAGAAAAATAAAAATGGATAAGGGCAACACAATACCATAGTGCTTGATCAAGTTCACCCAATGTGAGGATGAGATTGCAAGTGTTGGTGTTACAGTTGTTTGCGCTGATCTAATCTTCCTAGCACTTCTAGGAATTCCCAAAAGCTGGAATATCTACCAAGATTCGATAAATAAGACGGAGAAGCTACTAGACTGGGAATGATTGTGGTCTGACTTGGTGTAAGAGGAGATAAGGAGGAACACCAGAGACGTGACATCATCCAAAGAAGTGGAAGAATACTTTGCATTAGTAAAAAAAGGAAAGAAATCAAAGGAAAACGAGTCCCAAGGTGAGGAGGGAAAGAAGAAAGACTTTTCCAACATCAAGTGTTTTCACTTTCATGAGTTCCAGCACTATGCCATGAAATGTCCACAAAAGAAGGAAAGCAAGATGGATCATGCAGTAGCAGCAACGGGTGAAGCTCTAGCTTTACAATTTTAGCTTGATTTTACTATAATTTCATACATGGAAAGCACTGTAATGGGAAGCATGTTGTATCTCGACAATAATGCCTCATTCCATATGACAGGGAATAGAGATCTCTTTAGTGCTTTGGAAGAGAAATACCTCAAGAAGAGCATTGAGTTTGGAGATGATGGGAGGTATAGCATGATTAGTATCGGTATATTTACTTTTCCAAGGGATATTGGCTTTGCTCTCAGACTCAAGGATGTGATAAAATTTCCAATACAAAAGAATAATCTTGTTTCTGTCACGGTATTAGAAGATCATGGCTATGATGTGATATTTAGCAAAGGGAAGGTTTTCCTTAGACACATCGTCATGGGACAGGTCAAAAATATTGGTGTGTGACTCAAGAACCTGTATTCATTTGAGGTACAAGATGCATGAGAGGCCTTGAGGAGAAAGGAAAAGGTTAGAGAATTGGTGGTTGAGAGGAAGCATGAATTACCTCTCAACATGTAGCCTTAGAAGAAGCCTCGACAAGTTGTGATCTAGCCATAATTGGAGAAACAGAGAGGAGTTCGAGGGAGAAATACATTGAAGAACATACTTCCAATAGGGAGGGATTTCGAGCCAGGTGGGAAGAGGGAGTACATGCAGGCATACCTCTAGGTGAGAGGTGGGACAGCATGAAGTAATAGTCCCAAGAGTGTAGAAATTTAGGAAGGGTCCATTGAGGCATTTTTGTCTCATGGATCATTACCTTGCTACACGGGCCCATAATATTCAGCAGCAAGAGGATCATTTTCAATCCTATATTTAGGAGTGTAGAGAGGTTATGACACTAAAGCAAGAGGCTCGGTAGCATAGCCGACAACAACACAATTTCCCTAGTAGATGGTTGTAGATAAAGTTGATTCAATTTGTTTTCATGGATTCTTTTCAGTTGCAGATGTTACAGTAGCAACAGAAACAATGAGAAGTGTTGCATGTAGAACATTCCAAAGGTAATTTATTGGGATTTATGTGAATCCCTTTATTTTTTAGAGGGAGTGTTGAAAATGGCAACAAGAAATGTTGCAAATGGCACCAAGAAATATTCTGATTTAGTTTTCCCTTCAATTAAATTAGAAGAAATTTGTAATTCCACATCACATGACAACTTGTACGAGTTAACTAAGTTGGTTTGACTTTTTTTTGTCAATTTGATATGAGGGTATATATTGAGTCATGTAGAGCTTATCCTACTTTATAGGAGCCCTAGCTGAGTTTATTTTGAGTTGTAATTAATTAACTCAGTTTATCAGAGTTAAAGTCAGTTTAACTAGTTCCAACTATTGGAGGAGCTAGTGACAGGTCAAAATGTGTAAATTGAACTTGAACCACACTCAATGATAGATCATTTAACTTATGATTTAGCCATGAATAACTAATTCATGTCAGATCTAATAATTTCCCAGTTGAGATTGGAGTTCAAGGGTAGTGTATTACGAGTTGTATAATCATCCAAATTGTAGAGGTAATGCATGCAGTGAGAGAAATGCCCTTGATGGATTGCATACTTGTGGATGGGGATTCACCTAATTAATATGGGCTAATTACTGAAGGAAACAGTGTAAGTAAATAGCGAGTTGGCCAAGAAAAATTTGGTTAATTGTTTGGCCTAGGATATTCTAGGAAGTAGTGAGACAGATAGAGATAGTGAAAAGGTTGCTCGGGCTTGAGAAAAGAATTGTAATCTTCTCGTATTTTTTCTTACTAGTGAAATATACAGATAGGTGGGGATTTTAGTTGTGGATTTCTCCAGGAAATCACTATGTAATGTGTTGATTGAATTATTTCTCTTGTATGCTTCATGATTTCATGATCTTTTAATTGTTTCCACAGTTGATAGAGTAGATTCAAGTCTATTGTTTTAGTAAATTACAATTAGCATTTTGAATATAAAAGGAATTTCTACATATTTTATAGTGGCCAACGTCAACTTGGCCTCTCTACAAATTGCAGATGAAAGACTATGTTGCATTTTATCCAAAGAAAATCCCATAAGAAGGCACAAATAAGTTTTTCTCATTCTTAGGAGACCCAAGTTCAAGTCTTTTTTTATGCCATCGATAAGAGTATATCTTCATCGAATATATAAACAGATTCATTTGTGAAGAATTCAAGTTTTACAATGAGGATTGACTTGTGTTGATCCCATGCACACGTGACAGAGGAAGACCCTTGGAAGTGTAAATCTTGTCTGCTCGTATTTTGATTAATATTCTAAAGAAACTTCAGGCTCGTGGAATGGTAAGACCTCCATAAATTTGTAGTTATGTTTTTATTTTGGAACCTTTTGAATAAAATCGCAGGAAAATAAACTTCCTTCTTTACTAATTGCAATCGAGGTTCTTCGGATCTATGTGGGCCATAACTATAGATGCTTTTCAATCCACGAGACTCGGCATAAAAGGGAAGAACAAATGGACATAGCCTATCCATTTTCCCATGCGATGATATTATAGCTCCATGTAAGATGTGGATGTGACCATTGCAATCTGAAGATCCTAAAAATTTGAAGAATTGTTAAAAGAGGAGATGAAAATAACCAATGTGGAAGTGGTGTGTTGCTAGTGGAGGTTCAATTTCAATAATAGTGGATTGAAAATTGTGTTGAAGTATTGTGCTATAAATCACTATTGAAGCGAAGCTACAAATATATGACATCGTGGTGTTTGACGTCCATAGAAGATGACCATGAAAATGAGTGGATCCGGTCAGCTGAGGTACTATGCCATTTCCACATTTTGCTAATGTATTTAATTGTCAATGCAGTAACCCATGAGCGACGTCACTCTTTTGTGGAAAGGAGTGACCTCATTTTGACAAAAGGAAATTAAAAAATAAAAGTCCCCATTATTTTTTTTATATGTGCCAAAAGCAAGAAGAGAGTTCACGTGAAGGTGGAGTTTGATATGGAGTTTCAAGGAATTGGTAATGGAGTAATCACACAGTTATTGATTGAGTGTTTCATCTTTTTTTTACATTGTGTTTTTTTGTGCGGTTTATGTAAAAGAAACTAGTTCAAGCACTAAAATAGAGTTTTCGTCTCCGAAAAAGTTTGATGAATAAAACGCCTCACGCAAGTGATTAATCATGTTGAGATATACGTTGACATACTGGTCTCCGAAACAGTTTGGTTGGTGAAGAAAAATCCTCACACAAGTGGTGTCCAGTTTGAAGAATAACTAGAAAAGGAGGGTATGATTTTTGTTTTAAAATAGGTGTGGTTAGAACTTTTATTTTTTATGATTTGGATATAATTTTATAATAAATTTAAAAATAAAATAAAAAATGGAGAACTTATAAAAGTTAAATAAGAGAGGATGTTATTTTGTTGTGAGTTACTGGAATTTTTTAATTGAAGAAATTATAAATATTTCTATGTTTCAAAATAAATGGTGACCTATTTTGAAGGCTTTAAGTTTGGTATCTTATATTTAAGGCTTAAAGGTTGGTCATTCTTATTGGAGGATTTTTTAATTTCTATTCTTTTGACTACAAATTTTTTCCACATAGGTGCCAAATTTTTCATTTATATTTCTTGGATTACTTTGTAAAATAAGTTCATTTTACGTTAAACCCAACACTCGAGATTCACTAAAAGGACTTAAATTACAAATGTCTTATATGTATCAAATAATCTCATTAGTTCTATTGTTGATGAAATTGTAAATTTCAATTAAGTAAGTCTTGTTGATATCAAAATTTGTTTACATGATGCATTGGAGATAGTTGAATTTCTCCAGATTGAGTCACAATTCCAGTGACATGAAATTCAATGCACAAGTTATAAATTTGAACTTGTTCTTATTCATAAAAACACTTTGTTTAAGCCTAATTTGAATCTAGAGTCAGGGAAGGATCAAACTATTTCAAGAGAAAATTTGGATGCAGCTGAAAGTCCTGATGAGAAGCTTGTCATTCCCAAAAAAATTATAATACCATGGGAAGAAATTATGCTTAACAATCACAGAATTGGTTTGGGATATAATAAGGATGTCCTTGATTTATATTTTTATATTCTTAATTTTCTAAACATATACAAATTTGTTGCGTTAGATTTATGGATGGTGTTGTTCCAGAAATATTTGATCCATGTAAACACTATAATATATTTGGACATATGAAAGATCAATATTTTGATATTCACCCATTTGAGCATTGTGGAAAGTGTAATCACCATTCAAACAAGTGTTCCATAAAGAAGACTACTACAATAGAGAACCTAAATTTCAGATAGACTTCTTTTTGGGATTGGTCGAAAACAACATAAAAGATTTACAAGTCACACCATGGAATATGTTCGAGAGTGTTAACCATCTTTATAGTGATGAAGAATACTTCTTCTTCTCTCCATGTATCCTACAAGGGGGAAATCGCTGATGGTTAGCTATATGTTCAAAGATTTGTCAAGGGAGCCTGAGTCATAGATCCACAAGTGAGCTTGAGCCATAACCTATACTGGTTAGATCCAAATTTGTAACTAGAGAGACTTTAGTTTTGTTTAATGTGATTTTTGTGAATGATCACTTCCTGATTCATAATTGTTCGAGGAACTATAGTGATGGTTTTGGAGTTGGAATTTTTTATTGGTTTGAGAACTGCGATGAAGGTTCCATATGTGGATATTGTTTGTGATGTTCTCTTAAAAACCACCATCTTTTCTTTGTGGTCATCCTTGAAAGTCGTTTCTGAGAGACATTCAGCTCTTAGCTAAGATGCATTTTTTCATTTTGAGATCTAATTATTAGATTTTGATACATCCCTTCAGATTAAGGGGGGAATGTTAGACAACTAATCCTCAGGATTAAGGTTGGGTTAGTTTGTGATATGGTGAATGGTCATTAGAGTCCAAAAAGACCTGGAAACTAAATCAACAGTTTATTTTATGTATTTATATGTACACATTGTACATCATTCATTGAGATCAATATTTAATATAGTTGATTTTGGTTTCCAATTTTGTGTGTCTTACAATGTTTGTTATAATACCATTGGACAATGTTATGGCCCATCAATACCACATGCACAAAAAATCATAATTCATTTAATATACACTTTTTATATGGTAAATAGATATACATTGAATACAATATAAAAATATTCTTAACCATCAAGTTTGACTTGTGAATACTACTAATAATATTCTAAAAAAAATTGTGGAGGTTAAATCCATAGATTAAATTAAAAATTTTAAACCCTATTCCAAAATCGACATGGATATTGACATAAAATTAATTTTCTATATTGACTATTGTATTCCTCTATCTTAAATAATGTTAAGAATAAAATGAACATTATTTAAAAGAAAAATATGTTTTTATGAGCTTCATAGTGAATTGGGTGTTGGTCAATTCTAGAAACACCATGGAATGAAAGAGTCTATCAAATTTGAGAGGATTGAAGATAAAATACACTTTCTCTTATATGTCTCATCTTATACTCAAATTTGATCTAATTTTCAAAATATTTGTCACTATTCCAACCTTCTTTAACTTTTAAGTTAATAAAAATATGGTGATCTTGGAACTCAAATTTTAATGTTTGCTGAGTATTGAAATAAAAATTTAAAGATCTAAGTAATCGATCCCTTCATGTTAGATAAAACATATCTATTTTGATAGACGTTCATTGTCATTATCATCATATTTAACATTAAATAACTAGCGCAAACATCTAAATTAAATGGTTGGTAAATTCCTATAGGCATGAATCCATCATAAACAACAAAACACTTATTTCACGATACATATATAAACTAGAACAACCACATAAATTAATTATGGTGTCAAAATTAAAGAATTCATAAACTAACTAATTTGTAACTTTATTTTAAATTATTAATATTATTATTAATTATAAAAATAATTATTCTTAACCATGGATATTTTCTATTAATTTATATTCAAAAATATTAATTTATAAATTAAATTTGTTACAAGACTATGGTTTAATATTACGGATTATCAATACCACATACCCAAAAACAAAAGTGTTAGCATGAATTTTGCTTAGATGACCAAACAACTCCTATCTATTTTTTTAAATAGGAGCATTTGAATCTTGTTTTTTATGATGTAAATCGATTTAGCACCACCAAAAACTGCTAGAGCACCTAAAATATTGAAACTTTAAACTTTAAAGATATAACCAAAATATCACTAGATTTTTTCAAAATCTTGTCAAAATTTTCATTGTTTTTCTTACATAATTGATGACTCTTTTAAACTATCCTCAAAAAAATAATTCAATTCATATGACGTTTGTTAACCTAACAATTTTTTTAATTAATTAATATCTAATTACATATAAGTTTAAATTCCATTATTAATATGTCACAAATTTCAACATATACTAAATAAACACATCATTGGTTAATTTTTGTTAATCATTCATAAATACATGTTTTGTTTCAAACTTTATTAATAATAAGCCCCAAGTATAACTTTATAAATGATTAAAATATTTTTATTTTAATTAAACAAAAAAAAATTATCATTTTTATTTTTTACCGTGTCTCATATGACCCATAATTTTGTTCACATTGCAAACTCACCAATTTTCACAATGAAATTTGTACACCTGGCAAGCTTACCAATTTTCACGGAAATCATGCTTCTATCTATGTTGTAACTTGATTAAACAAGTTTATAAAAACTTGTTCACCTTTCAAGCTTACCAATTTTCACGGAAATCATGCTTGTAACTTGATTAGACAAGTTTATAAAAGTTAATACATATACTTTGTTTTCTATGAAATCAGCCCCATATGTTATTATCCTACAACTTTACTATTAACTAGTTATAGTTACAATTTACTAGTTACGGTTATCATTCAACTACATCCATAGTACCGCATTCCATACTGAGTTTTCCATTTGCATTTACAGCATCGAAAACTCAGCAGGGGCGATTTCTATTTCCAGTTTGATCCCTCACGTGCACCCGACATAGGAGAAGTAATCTGTAGTCAATCGGTTTGTAATATTATATATAGATAAAGATATAAATGTGTGGACAGAAGTGACAAGCGGGCCAGATAGTAATATACGCATATGCAGTGTTAGTAGTAAGCCCGATAGGTTGAAAATGGCTATGTTCAAGGCTAGACATCTGCCTTCTCGCGGTACTGATGACTGCAATGGGCTTCAACTTCACTATCAAACCACGTACGATATGAACTTCACTGATCAAAACACGTACGATATGCCACAACTTCTTTGTTGAAGGTCGATTTACACCCTGGTGTTGTAACAACTTTCTTTTGCTGAATGACTATTTACACCATGATGTTGTAATGCTATTAATAGTATAACAATATTAAAAACATTAACATAGTCGACCGGTTCATAAATATAACTAAAAAAATTTATTATAACATAAAAATGTTTGAGAGTGCAAGCTTCTGTGATCCATAATATATTAGATATAAATCTTCCGGGAAATCACATGAGAATTTTAGAAACATTCTCATGTAACATATGATTTCCTGGAAAATTTATATCTAATAAAAATGTTGTATCAATGCACACTATATCTACACATATTATTGTAAAATGAATTATTGTGCTAAATAATATATATATATATGAATGAGAATTACACATATTATTGTAAAATTGAACATTGTACTCTATAAAATTTGTTTATATTAAAAATTATAATGATTATTAGAATTGGAGTAATCTTAAATCTCTATGAAAATTGGTAGGCCTTAATAATTTATTAAAAGTAATGGAACATTTTGCTAAATAAAATTTGCTTATATAAAATAATGTTATAAATAATAATGATGAACCTATCATGGAGTAAATTATTAGAATTGGAATAATCACAAATTTCTAGAAAATTGGTTGGTGGGAATCAAAATAATCTCAAATTCCTAAAAAATTGGTATAATCTCAAATTCCTAAAAAATTATTGAGTGAGAGCCACTTCGCACAAATCTAAATTTTTTAAATTTTTTAAAAAGCATTACAACCTACCACCTTGGATTAAAAAGAAAAAAAATCAAATGAAGCATATTCCATATTCGGTTTAAAATCAATATAGATAATAAATTGAAAAAATAAAAATCAACAAATATTCATCCACATTAAATCGAAATAAAAAATCTTGGACAAAAATATCTTGTAAATAGGTAAATATCTTCTATATGCATATTCTTTCCAAAGCTAGTACTAGAGGTAACTGCAAAGAATAGTTAAAACAATGGACCATTCATTCAATGTAAATAGTTTATTTATTTTTATATATATTCATCACAATAATCCATATTTTCAATATATTTAATTGTTAGGTGCTTATATTAGTTTCATGAAATTTTAAAGTTAATTTTTAAAATAAATAAACATCAATTATGATTGAGATTTTGTTGTTTATAAAGAATAGATGAATGTGAATGGAAAGATGAGGGGAGGTTTAGGAGAGGCCTTTAGTAGTTACCAACTACCAAATAGTTACTCAATTGGACTTTTTGGTCTTTCTCTCTAGAGATAAAAAGATCTTAGGTGGGAGAAGGAGGGGTTGGACTCTCAAAAAAGGCAAGAAGGATATCAGAAAAGACAATCAATAAATATTGCAAAGGATTTCAGAGCTAAAAGAAAAATATGCCAGTGGAACTTCTTGGACTTGAGCAAGACTGAACCTAGTGAGGTTCCAAGGTCTGCGAGAAGGAAAGTCTCAATTGGTAGAATGCTAGAGGTTGTCTGGTACTAAGGTCTCGAAGGGATTGTTGGACTTAATTTCCACACACATTGGTAGGGTGGAGAACCTTCCTGTTGAGATTTTCTACTCATACTAGTTGGATAGATTTTACTATTAAAGGACCAGGTATGAGATATGTCCATATTCTTTTATTTCATTTTATTTTATTTTTCTTAAAAGAAATCTAGAGGAATGCAGGAAGGAAAGAATGGTATGTTTACAATCATATAAATGTTTGAAAGTGATTAATAATGTATCTTTAATAAGGACTGCAACAGAATAATAATTTTGTAGATTATTCTTAGAACCAAGTTCAATTAGTTTAGAAGGATTTTAGACAGAGATGAATTTAAATGAAATTTTGGGTTATGCAAGTAATATAGTGTTTTTACCCAGCACCATAAAAACCAAAGGCTGGATTTCTGTCAACCCTTGTCCAGTCTGGCAACTTAGACGGGAATGTGGGTTCGGTTAGTTCAACCATGAACTTAATCCATGTTTGAACCATCCGAACATATGGGCGGAACCTACTCCTAAGTTTAAACAAGTTTTTCTATTTGGGGAGCATCATAATATCTTGTAAATAGACTATTAAATAGAGATTATGGATGAGGAGTATAAGACCCTTGTAAATAAACTATTAAATAGAGATTATGGAACATCAGCGAAAAGAACGGAGTACTTTGCTTAAACCAAATATAAGAAAATCCTACTCCTTGCTACGCAGGCATATGGTAGTATCGGAAGGAAGAAAATATATAACGTGCAGAATAATCTATCACTGTATAGAAAGTGGCCTTAAGGGCATCACATAGTATGCATTTATTCCTGCACACCGAGGTGCGAAACCATTTACATGGAAACGTATATTAAATCTCATTCCATAATCTAAGCATAACAATGTTACTCTTTAATGCAAGAACTGTATATATATTCAGTAGTAAACCTTTTCAAGAGAAATTGGAAAGCCAACCGAAATCAAAATATAGCTAGAAAGTCATAATAAGAGAAGCGAGTTAAATAATCCATTCTCCATATAGAAAACTAATACATTGTGGAAACGAAATAGTACTCATTAAAATGGTGGACACTTAATAACTTAAATGAGAACTGGGGTACATTCTTAATTCCAATGAACGTAAACCCTATTTAAATAACATGGCATCATAAGTACTCAAACCTTCTATCAGCCTTCCGAAACAACTCATAAATTACAGACTTTTCATGTATTCCTAAGAGAGAGTCTAGAGAGTAGAATTAAACCCTCAACCAAGTCGGGCTTGATTTGCACCAAACATTGAGGATTCCGCAAAAAAAAAAAAAAAAAAAACACAAACTGTAACTATTTCAAGAGGGGTTGGCATCCCTGGTAGAATTAACAATGGAACCTTCGTGTTGGAGAAATACCTAGGGAAATGGCAGAAGACTCAAAACCCTGTCAATAAACGAGCCGGAATGATGGGGTTTAAGGGCGAGACGAATACCTAAAACAAAATTTCGCCATTGATAAGTTAGTATCAGGTAAAGGAAGGACACTAAACCAAATAAGTAAACAATTGCTTGAACCCTAGCAAGACTAAAACCTAGCTGTGCAATAGAGGTTTGTAGTGATCTATTTTCTATCTGAAAGCAACCAATAGATGGATAAGAGATTAAAACACAAATACCTCTGCTTAATAAAATATTGTAAGTAATAATGGATACAAGCTGGATGACTGAGCACTCACCGAGTAGAGCTGACGTCTTTATCTCAGCACCATGCGTTTATGTGGAACCAGAGAAGAATCAGACTACCATTAACCACAGAGGAACTACATTGAGAAGCACCAGAACCTCGGATGAAGGTGGAACACTCATCCAAAATTTCTTATGTTGTAGGGTTGCATAGTAGCCAAGGCATGGCTGGGCGACGCACAATGAAAAACAAGGAAAGGTTTTGGGGCTAGGGTTTACCCGAACCAGAGGAAGATCCACGACAACAAGCCCTCCATTTGGCCACCTCGGGATCCAGCATCCCAATAAACCTTAAATCACATCAATACAATATAGTTTGGGGATTCATGCCATGTGCCGAACCACGTGAACTGGTAAGTATTTTGGTTACAGTCCATTGGGTGACAAGTTAGGTTCAGGTTGTCATTAAAGATCTTTAATCCCAAGATAACCAAACTCTAACAGCAGGTGAAGCACAACTTATTTATCTCCGAACCTTAGTCTCATGTGAATCTAGTTAGTATGCGAATATGTGCAAAAATTAATGACCGTTATATATATTGTGACATGAATTAAACATAAGGTATAAATAAAAAAATCTAAATAGTAATATGGATATATATTTGGTCTTAATCATCACATAAATAATTTTACTGTGGAAATATATATGGAGAGGTAGCATGTTGGGTAATTTTTTTATTTTTATTTTTGACTGAAAGGTGTACATGTTACATGTGGTATCAAAGCCTAGGTTTCTATAATGAGCTTTGAGTGGGCACTAGAAATGCACCAATTGTTGCCGAGGAAGTAAGAAAATAAAATGTCGCAATGCTAAGAGGATCTGCAAGTCATATCCCAGAAATATCTCTAGGAGAAAAACGATCTGTACAAGGATCATAATTGAACCTAGAAATGTGGGTAGATTTGGGAGTCAATCATTAACAACAAACAAATCAACTATTGGGAGAGAAAAAACAACAAATTTAGAGGTTGTTAGAAACTTTTCAACATACGTAAGACGAAATGGAACTCATGCGAACAAAGAATGAGTGATAGATGCAAGAACAGGAGAAGATTCTGAAAATCCTGTCTGATAAGCAAAATCATAGGGCTACCCAACCTAGCCCTGACCGCGAGACTCGAGGTACGAGAGAGAGGCAACAATTCATAGAATACAATTCTGAAGCTATTCATACTCAAGAAAGGGCCAGGGTTAACTATCGGGAGGAATTAGGCACAAAATCAGACTTCGAAAGGAATCAAATGGAGCAGTTGGAGCTGCAAGGAGAATTTCATAAAATGAAACCTCCATACTTTGATGGTGAAGCGGAAGAAGTGGAAGAAACTTGGTTGATTGAAATGGGTAAATACTTCCAAGTTTATGAGTATAATAGAACCTTAGAGATAGGCTAGCTATTTACCAGTTACAGGGGAAAGTCACCATGTAGTGGGAGGAGGTTATAGCAGTGCATGGAATCAAGGAGAATAATATAACGTGGGAAGAATTTCAATGGATCTCCAAAAGCAAGTATCTAACATAGTGTTTTTATGATGACAAATACAAGGAATTCCATGATTTGTGATTGGGACAACTGAGGATGGAAGAATATATTACAAATTTTACCTCTTTTTTTAGTTATGTACTGTACCTCTGTGAGAAGAAAGCTAAGGTGCAGCAATTCCTTAGTGGGTTGATGACGTATATTAATATGAAGGAGTGAATTGAGTTTGATAGCCTCGAAACAATGGATAAGATAATAAATAAATTATGCATTTGTTATGAGCATTCTATGAAAAAAGAGAGTAGGAAGAATTGGCCCCCAAGGAAAGGACATAAAAGTTCCTCTGAATCTAGACATAACAAGTCTACTGGTTTCAGTAATGCACCAAAGTGGCCTAAAGAATATCTTCCCTAAAAGATCAAATTACCAGTCTCGACTCCTTTCTCTCCTTGAGATTTCACTTCTACCTCTTAGCCATTAATAGATCTATAGAGGTTTTTTTGTATTATGTACAAGTCTCAATATGAATGGACTATGGGAGCATAGATTAATACATTTATATTTGGTTATTTTATTAATATTTTAGTACAGTACTTGGACAATTATTTTCAATTAGATATCTGGAACTTTAGGGAAATCCTACAACTTGTGAGTCAACTGGTGGCTCTGTAATTTGTGTACGTGTTCCCAGAAAACATATCAGGATTACCACCTAAGCAAGATCTTGATTTTACCATCAAGCTCATTCCTTGAGCCGCACCAATATCCAGGGCTCCCTACCGAATGAGCACACTAGAGCTAACCGAGCTCAAAATGCAGCTTTAAAAATTGTTGTAAAAGGGTTAAATACGACCCAGTGCATCTCCTTAGAGAGCACTAGTGTAATTTGTTAGGAAAAAGGAGTGTACACTACACATGTGCATTAATTACCATCATCTCAATAAGATGACAGTAAAAAATAAATACCCATTATCGCGAATTGATGATCTGTTTGACCAAGTGAAAGGAGAAAAAGTTTTCTCTAAGATTGATATGAGATCCAATTATCATCAAATCTGAGTCAAAGATGAGGATGTCTATAAAACAATCTTTCGAACTCGCTACGGACACTACGAGTTTGTAGTTTTGTCGTTTCAGTTAACCAATGCACCCACTATGTTTATGATCCTAATGCACATTATATTCCATCCATACCGTGATATATATATATATATATATATATATATATATATATATATATTGATCTAATCAAAAACCGAAGAAGAACATAAGGAACATTTGTGCACAGTATTACAAGTATTGTGTGATCAACAACTGGATGCTAAATTCGACAAATGTGACTTTTTTAAGGACCAGATCCAATATTTGGGCCATGTTATATGAGCAGAAGGGATATCGATTGACCTGGAAAAGATACAAAACATCATGGAATGGCTAGTACCTCAAAACGTAGCAGATATAGGATCATTTATAGGGATGGCAGGTTATTACTGGCAGTCTATACAGGGATTTTCATGAATCACATATCCAATCACTTCCTTACAGAGAAAGGTAAGGATTTTTATTTGGACAACTAATTTTCAGTAGAGCTTTGATCAATTAAGACATTTGTTAACTACGGAACTAGTATTAAAGATTGCAAATCCAAAAAAAGTGTTTGTTGTTTTTACTAACGCATGTCAAGAAAGTGTGGGAGCAGTTCTAACTCAGGAAGGTAAGGTGATTTTGTATGAGTCTTGCGAACTGGAATATCATGAACAAAGTTATTCAGCCTACAATCTAGAGTTGATTGCATTAATTCATGCATTAAAGGTCTTGAGGCACTACTTGCTAGGGGGAAATTTCTACTGAAAACATATGATAGTAGCATGACAAGATACTTTAATTAGCCCACCCTCAATGCAATGAAAGCAAGATGGAATGCTTTTCTAAGTGAGTTCGAGTTTGAAATTCAGCACATCAAAGGCAAAGAAAATTGGGTCGCAGATGCATTAAGTAGAAATATACACTCCATATACAAACTGTAGTTCAATTAGATTGAATTTAAATTTCATAAATTGATAAAAGAGGTTGCACTAAAGGATCTTGAAAGTCAAGTTTAAAATTAGCAAGCACAACAATATGTCAGACTGGGAAACAAAACTTCTTTTCAAATAGATAAAGATCAGTTATTAATCTTCTGAGGAAGAGTGTATATTTTAAATCAAAATTTGTTCAAACAAACAGTTTTGGAAGAGTTTCTTCGAAGGCCCTAAGCTGCTCATCTTGGATACGAGGATATGCTCTCAGCAATATGGAAGAGTTATTTTTGACCTAGAATGTGTAAAGACATAGCTAAATATCTACTCAAGTACATGAATTTCAATAGGTGAATGACGAACATCAGTGTCTAATAGGTCTACTCCAGCTAATCATAGTCCAAAATATATATGGGAGGTAATTACTCTCGACTTTGTCACAGGACTACCAATAATGAAAAGAGATAATGAATCCATTATGGTTGTTGTGGATAAACTCAATAAGTCCACCCACTTCATTCTGGTACAGTCTAACTTCAAATTTGTATAGGTTGTTGACATTTTTATGAAGGAGATATTTAGGTTGCACGAAGTACCGAAAATGATGATTTCTAATCACAACATGAAATTCACTTTGGCATTCTAGAATTATTTATTCACTAGATTGGGGACTCAGATACAATCAAGTATAGTGTACCATCTGCAAATGGATGGACAAACCGAACAATTGAATCAACTTTTAGAGGATATGCTTAAGATGTACATTATGCAACAACCTGGAAAATGGGAATAATATCTACATTTGGTAGAATTTTCATACAAAAATGGTTAGCGCAAATCATTGAAGATGAGCCCATTTGAGGTTTTGTATGGGAGAAGGTGTCAAAACCCTATAAATTGCTGCAGCCACGAGAATAAACTAATGACGGGGCCAAATATGTTAGAGGAAATGGAACGTGAGGTAAATAACATTTGACATAATCTAAAGGCGGCACGCGATCGACCAAATTTTTATGCTAATAAGAAAAGGACATATCGGGGATCATGTCTACATGTGAATTAAGCCTAAGAGGATTACTCTAAGGTTGACTACCTATGTGAAGTTGGCACGCTACTATTGTGGGCCTTACATATTTTGGATCGGGTAGGACTTGTGGCTTACTGGTTGGCTTTATCGAGCCACATAAAATTCCACAACATGTTTCATGTATCACTTTTAAAGAGATATGTATATGTCCCTAAACATGATTCAATGGCAAAATGTGCAAGTAATTAAGAGTTTTCATTACAACATAATTACGATGTATAATTGATTAACTAAACTATATCTTACCTACTGCAGTTCAAACCGTATGGCGAGTTCATGGTAAAACCCCAGTGCATTCTTGATCACAGAGAAATCTCATTGTGGAAACAAGCCATCGCCCAAGTTAAAGTGCAGTGGAAGCACTTTGGTCCATAAGAGGCCACTTGGGAGGAAAAATAATTTGTGAGAGAGGCCCATCCAGAAATGTTTTGAAATATTTAAGAAACACTGGGGACGGTGTTCATTTCAGGGGGGGGAAGATTTAACCCCTCATACAGTGAGCATGTTTAACTTAAATTTGATTTAATAATTATTAGGTGAATTATAAATTCGTAGTTAGTTGAAAAACTAATTAAGTAATAATGAATTATGTTTTGAGAAAAATAGAGGTACGTGAGTACATGAATGATAGAGATTTTGTTCTTTATAAAGATTATATGAATGTGAATGGAAATATGAGAGGGAATCTCAGGAGGAGAGACCTGTAGTAGTTACCAACTACCAGACAGTTATTCATTTGGACTGCTTGGTCTTTCTCCCCAGAGATAAAAGGATCTCAGGTGGGAGAAGGAGGGGTCGGACCCTTAGAGAAGACAAGAAGGATATTAGAAAAGATAATCAATGGAGATGGCAGAGGATTCCAAAGCTAGAAGTAAATTAATCCAGTGGAAGCTTCTTGGACTCGAACAAGATTGAATGTAGTGAGGTTCTGAGGTGTGCGAGAAAGAAATTCTAGATTGGTAGAAGGCCAGAGGTTGTCTTGTAGTAGGGGCTTGGGTGGAGTGTTTTCCATAATTTCCACACTCATTCATAGGGTGGGGGACCCTCCTATTGAGATTTTCTACTAATACTAGTCAGAAAGATTTCAGTGTTAAAGAACCAGGTATTAGATCTATCTGTGTTATTTTATTTTGTTTTATTTTAATTTTCTTACTGGAAATCTGCCGGAGGAATGTAGGAATGAATGAATGGTATGTTTACAATCATATAAATTTCTGAAAGTGATTAATGATGTATATTTAAAAAGGAATGAAATATTATAGTACTTCTATAGTTTATTCTTAGAACCAAGTTCAATTAGTTAAGAAGGATTTTAGAAAGAGATGAATTTAAATGAACTTTTTTGGTTATGCAAGTAATATAGTGGTTTTATCAAGCACCATAAAATTGCAAGGCTAGATTCATGTTAACCAATGACCAGTCTTGGGACTTAGACAGGAATGTGGGTTGGGTTAGTTCAACTAGGAACTTAATCCAAGTTTAAAGAGTTCGAACATAGAGGCAGAACCTACTCCTATGTTTAGACAAGTTGTCTGGTTTGGGGAGCATCATAATATCCTGTAAATAGACTATTAAATAGAGATTGTGGAACAACAATATAAAACCCTTGAAAATAAACTATTAAATAGAGATTATGGAACAACAGTGAAAATAGCAGAGTACTTTTCTTAAACCAAATATAAGAAAATCCTACTCCTTGCTACGCAGACATATAGTAGTATCAGAAGGAAGAAAATATATAATGCATAGAACTAATATATCATAGAAATGATAGTGGCCTTAATGGTATCACATAGTAAACATTTCTTCCTGTGCACCAAGGTGCGGAACCATTTACATGGAAACATGTTGGTGTACATGCACCTAGATTTTCTTTAGTTCCACTCTAGATATTGCATGTGATGTGCACTTGGCTTAGTTAGTTAACTTATTGCTTGCATGCAATGTGCACTTGGCTTAGTTAGTTAACTTACTGCTTGCATGCGGTGCATGTGCACATTAGCAGAACATAAAGCACACTTAGTTTCAGTTATCTTTAACTATCCATAGTTATTGCATGCACAACTAAGCTTAACTTAGTTGCTTTTATGTACTGATTCCAAAACTAATATTGCAAAATTAATTTCATTCTTTTCTCTATTCTTGCTCACTCCTTCCTTCTCTTGAAAGTTTGTTAATTGTTTTGAAAATCTAGATCTTTGTATCTCAAAATCTTAAATGGTATTAGAGCGCAAGGATTTGTAATGAGTGCACAAGCAATTTTTATTTGCAGGTTCAGAAGATTGAAGCAACAACAAAGAATGGAGTATAAATTGGAGTTTCCACAATCATAAATTCTTACTCCATATAATTACTTCGAATAGAATCCAAAAATTCTACTTAATCTCAGAAGTAGAGGCTTATTTTGAGTAACCATGGAAACAGAAGTTGAACCAACATCGGCAGTGGAGAAAACAAGATATTTCAATCGCATGGACGAGGCCTTCAGCATCCTATGTTTATATATCTCTCTAGAATTGCTATTTCATGTTGAATCATGTTCAATTCCAAATGAAGTACGGAAACATTTGGAAGGATTTTTTGGAAAACAGGTTGAAATGCAAGGTCACATTCTTGAAAATGAGTTAAACTTGTTATATCCGAGAAATTTTGAGAACATTCAATATTTTTTTACAAGGTATAAAGCCTTGTTTCTTCAGCTGAAAGGATGCAGGATCAACAAATCCAAGCAAGAAAATCAGTTGATTCTTTCCATTTTATCAAAACTTTTTCCAGAGTATGCAATATTCGTCTCTACATTCAACACAGTAAGATCTGCAACTGGTGCAGCTTGGAAGATGCCCTCACTGGATTCTTTTATTCAGTATTTGATGCATGAGCAAGATAAACTCATCAAAATGGGTACACTTTAAAATTCCAAAGAGCATGCACTTACTGTGCATGCAAAAGGAAAGGAAAATTCAAAAGACCATCAGAAAGGAAAAGGGAAGAAGGATCCTGATCCAAGAAAGGGAGGAAATCCCAAACCCCCTGATGGATCAACCGTCTCAAAGGAAAGGAAAGGAAAGAAAGAGAAATCAATGTGCAACTATTGCCACCATGGTTTTCACCCTGAATCTGCATGCATGAAGAAGATTATAGACCTTATGGCGTAGACACTCTAGCAACACAATCTTGGAGACCACATTCCTGAGAATGCCAAGAAGAAGTTTGAAGAAAAAGCACGAGATCCAAGAGGTAATGGGCATGCTTTGATTGCTCTTCATTCTACACCACAAGAATGGATCATTGATTGAGGAGCTTCACAAGATATGGCTTATTCAAAGGAATCATTTTCTTCTCTACATGCATACTCACGACCTTCTAATCTCATGGGGGATAATTCTATAGTTGCAACAACTAGACAAGGAAGAGTGCAATTCGAATATGGAGGTTTTTAGAATGTCTTACATATTCCAAGGCTTTCTGTGAATCTTCTCTCAATGTATCATATGACACACACAAGCAGCAGAAGGAAAGTAGAATTTACCCCGGATTCTGTGAGCATTTATGACATACAAACCAACTTGAAGATTGCATCTGGCAAGGTAAATGATCAATATCATCGATATACATTTTCTGATTTTTTTCCTCAATCAGATTCCATTTTGCTACTTATGAATGCAAATGAAGAAAGTAGGATTTGGCACGAGAGGTTTGGGCACTTGAATTTCAGATATATGCAACAGCTTAGCAAGCAAGGGATGGTCAAAGGATTTCTGACCATTGAATTTTCAAATGGTGTTTGTAATGGATGTGCTCTTGGAAAGCATCCACAAGACAAATTCGAGAAGGGGCATGCATGGAGAGCCTCTTCACCTTTGGAACTTGTACACAGTGATCTCATGGGTCCATTTCCAGTGCTTTCAATGAGCAAAGAAAGATATGTGTTGTCATTTATAGATGATTACACGAGATTCACTTGGGTTTACTTCTTGAAACTCAAGTCTGAAGTTTTTCAACATCTAAATATTTTCAAACCACATTCGGAAAATCAGTCTGGAAAACGCATCAAGATACTCTGCACAGATAATGAGACGAAATATGTCAACAAAGATATCAAGAATCTTTGTAATGAAGTAGACATACAATTGCAGCATATAGTTCCTTACACTCCACAGCAAAATGGCGTGGCTGAAAGGAATAATCGATATTTGAAAAAGATGGCCAATTGCATGTTGCATGCAAGATCTCTTCTGTAGAAATTGTGGGTTGAAGCTATCAATTATGCCTCATACATCCATAACAAATCTCTTCATAAATCTGTTACTGGAAAAACACCTTTTGAGGCTTAGACAGGTATGCAACCTGAAGTCAGTCATTTCCACATTTTTGGATCTCGAGCATGGGCCCGCATTCCTACAGAGAAGAGAAAGGCTTTTGAGCCTCAAAGTAAAGAATGCGTGTTTGTTGGATATTCTGATGAAGTCAAAGGGTACAGATTGCTTGATATCAACACTGAAGAGCCTTTTATTGAAAGGAGCGTAAAGTTTGACAAAGATATTATGCATGCACCAGCGGATGAACTTGTTTCCAAGTTTCCATCACCACTCATTGATGAGTATGCAGATGAAACTTCAGATCAAAATTCTGATGAAGATGAGTCTTTTCCTGTGACGCCTGTTGGACCAACAATTGTTAAACATCGAGATCATACTTCCGCATGTAGTTCGGAAGATTCTCGACCACCTTCAACACAAAAATGGCGCAGCATGAGTGATATCCTTGATGATCCTTCCTTTATACCTATGTTTTAGGAAGATCCGCAAGCACTCTTCGCTATGGAGCCATGCATGCCTATGCATGCTTATATGATGCATGCATCTGATCCATAAACTTATGCAGAAGCAACTCAACATCCTGAATGGGAAGCCGAAATGGATGAGGAATATAACTCTCTCATTGAGAACCAGACTTTGGATTTGGTTCCGCTACCTTCCAATCATAAACTTGTGAGGTGCAAGTGGGTTTACTGGACCAATAAAGTAGCAAATGGCCAAGTTAGTTGACGTAAGCCACGATTGGTAGAACAAGGTTTTCAGCAAGTACATGGTGTTGACTATGATGAGACTTTTGCTCCAGTGGAAAAAATGGATTCCATTCGGCTAGCTCTCTCCATTACAGCAACAAGAGGATGGGAGGTGCATCACATGTATGTGAAGAATGCCTTTCTTCACAGTGATCTCGAGGAGGAAATCTACATGGAGCAGCCATAGGGATACATGCACAATTCATCTCTGGTATGCAAACTAAAGAAGTATCTCTATGGCCTCAAGCAAGCACCTAGAGCATGGTATGCAAAGATGGATTCTTATTTGTTATCCCAAAATTTTGTACACTGTAAATATGATTCCAATGTTTATTTTTTGAAGAAAATTGACTCCTTGTTGATCATAGTACTTTACGTATATGATCTTTTAATAACAGGTAGTTCAGCTTCTGTCATTACTAAGATTAAAACTACATTGCATAAGCGGTTTTCTATGACAGACATGGGTTTGCTAAATTTCTTCCTTGGACTAGATATCAATAAGAGTGATTCTAGGATTACCATTTCTCAACCAAATTATGCTAGAGATATTTTTGCATGATTTCACATGAGTAACTGCAAGCCAACAACCACACCTTTCTTATCATAGATAAAGCTTGAGAATCGCAAAGACACACCATTGGTTGATTGCAAATTGTACCATAATCTTGTGGGAAGTCTTCTTTATCTCACTCACTCCCATCCTGATCTCTCATATGTCATGGGAGAAGTTTCCAGATACATGCAGGAGCCCCATGAGTTACACTGGAATACTGCAAAGTGCATCCTTCGATATGTCCAGGGGACAATCACCTATGGGATTCATTATGCAGCCAATTGCTCTTTGAATCTCATTGGGTTCACAGATTCAAATTGGGCCAGTGACAACATTGATCGCAAGACCACCTCTGGTTATGTACTTAGTTTGGGATCTGGCCCAATATGTTGGTCAAGCAAGAAGGAGGTTGTCATTGCTTTATCATTAGCAGAGGCTGAGAATAGAGGAGCAATCAATGCCACTATTCAGGACATTTGGCTACAACCTTTCTTATCTGAGCTTGGGATCAGTGTCCATCATCCAACTGTCATCTGGTACGATAATCAAAGTACGCTAAAGTTTTGCAGAGATCCAGTGCAGCGGCAGCGGACCAAACACATTCAGATCCACATGCACTTCATTAGATAACTCATTCATGATGGGATCATCGATCTTCAATGTTGTCCTAGTTCTGAGTATACTGTTGATATCTTCACCAAGAATTTCACTGAGAAGAAGTTTCGACTCTTGCGAGATCGCCTCGGGGTGAAGGACACAACTACCTAACAATTGTCTTTTCTCTATTTTTGCTTTATATTTTGAGAGGGGGTTTTCTTCCCACTGGGTTTTCCCTCTTTCCTCCCTTTTATGCATTGTATATGGGTACCTAAAATGGTTGTTTCTGGGACTCATTCATTTTGCATCACACTCACCTAAGTTATGCTTAAGGGGGGGTGTTGGTGTACATGCACCTAGATTAGCTTTAGTTCAACTCTAGATATTGCACGTGATGTGCACTTTCCTTAGTTAGTTAACTTACTGCTTGCATGTGATGTGCACTTGGCTTAGTTAGTTAACTTATTGCTTGCATGTCGTGCATGTGCACATTAGTAGAACATAAAGCACACTTAGCTTCAGTTAGTTTTAACTATCCATAGTTATTGCATGTATAACTAAGTTTAACTTAGTTGCTTTTATGTATTGATTCCAAAACTAATATTGCAGAATTTATTTCATTGTTTTCTCTATTCTTGCTCACTCCTTCCTTTTTTTGCAAGTTTGTTCATTGTTTTGCAAATATAGATCTTTGTATCTCAAAATATTACAAAAAAATCTATTAAATATGATTCCATAATCTAATCATAACAATATTACTCTTTAACGCAAAAACTGTATATATATTTAGCAATAGGCCTTTGAAAGAAAAATTGGAAAAACGAGTTAAACAATCCATTCTCCATATAGAAAACTTATAAACTGTTGAAATGAAACGGTACTCATTAAAATGGAAAACACCCGATAACTTAGTCGGAACTAAATTTTACATTCTTAATACCAGTGAACACAAACCTTGTTTCAAGAATAGGGCATCATAAGTAGTCTCAAGCATTCTATCAGCCTTCTGAAACAGCTCATAAATTACAAATTTGTCATGTATTCCTATGAGATAATATAGATAGCAGAATTAAACCCTCGGCCATGTGAGGCCAGATTTGCACAAAACAACGGCAATTCCGCAGAAACAAATAAATAAGAGAACTGTAACTATCTCAAGAGGGGTTGGCATCCCTAGTAGAATTAACAGTGGAACCTCCGAATCGAGAAGTACCTGGAGAAATGGCAGAAAACTCAGGACCCTATGACTAAACAAGTAGGAATGATAAGGTTTAGGGGCGAGACAGATACCTGAAACAAAATTCCGCCATTGAAAATTTAGTATCGGGTAAAGGAAGGATAGTAAACCAAATAAGTATACAATTTCTTCATCCCTAGTAGGACCAAAACCCCCCTGTGCAATAGAGGCTTGTTGTGATCTTTTTTCTGCGTGAAAGCAACCAACATATGGATAAGAGATTAAAACACCAATACCACTATTTAAGAAAATACTGTAAGTAATAATCGATACAACCTTAGTGAGCGAGCACTCACCCAACAGAGTTGTCATCTCCGTATCAACACCATTAGTCTGCGTGGAACTGTAGGAGAACCAGACTACCATTAAGCGTAGAGGAACTACTGTGAGCAACACCAGAACCTCAGATGGAGTCTGAGCACTCATCCAAACTTCTGTCTGGTGCAAGGTTGCAGAGCAACCAAGCCGTGGTTTGGCGGCGCACGATGAAAAACAAGGAAAGGGTTGGGGGGTAGGGTTTACCCTAACCACCCAGCAGTGAACCTTGACCCTAGAACCAGAGGAAGATCCATGGCGCCAAGCCCTCCATATGGCCGCCTCGAGATCCAAAATCCCAATAAACCTTAAAGAACATCAATACAATACAGTTTGGGGATTCATGCCCCCTGCGAAACCATGTGAGCGGGTAAGTACGTTGGTTACAGTCCATCGGGTGAGAAGCCAGGTTGGGGTTGTCATTAAAAAACTTTAATCCTGAGATAACCAAACCTCGTCAGCAGGTGAAACACAACTTATTCATCTCTGAACCTTAGTCTCATGTGAATCTAGTTTGTATGCGAATATGTGCAGAAATTAATGACCATTATATATACGGTGACATGAATTAAACACAAGGTATTAATAAAAAAATCTAACTGGTAATCTGGATATCTGTTTGGTCTTAACCATCACATAAATCATTTAACTATGCAAATATATCTGCAGAGATAGCATGCTCGGTAATTTTTTATTTTGACTAATGTTGAAAGCTATACATGTTACAACTAAAAAAAAACCAATTATATCTCAATTTACTGTAATTTTAACATATAATAATCCAGTTACCCTTAAATCTTAATTTATGCAAATTAAAAGAAAAAATCAATCTTATATTTTAAATTAGGTAAGTTTTTCACTATGTTACTTCACAATTTCACTTTGTTACTTCAAATAGTTTTAATTCATTCTAATTTACTTGTTTACATCATTCTTATGTCTCTCACTAGTTAGGTGTTGGAATTGTTAAATAGTGATTGATCAGATTATTTTTTTATGATTATTTATTTTTCAATTATTTTTTTTATTCTATATAGTTAAATATATATGGTTAATATATATTTGTATTAGGTATAAATTTATATATTTGTTTTTTTTTTTTTTATTGTTATAGGATTTATTTATTTAAGCAGAGTTTGTCCAAGAATTTTGGTGATTGAGTTATTAGGTAAAGAAATGAGTAGAACTAAATAAATTCTAATGTTTTTATTGGTATCAAATTTCATAATTTTTGTTTTACTTTTATTTTTTATTTTTACATATAGTTAATGGACATACACTACATTACATCCAACTACACTTCTTTTAAATGGTCATATGTATTAACTCCATGTGAGTATTAAAATTTTTATGAAAATTAACTAATTTATAACTTTATTTTAAATTAACTAAATATAATTTTATTTTAAATTAACTAAATATAACTTTATTTTAAATTATTATTATTATTAATTAAAAATAATAATATATAAGTTAAATAAATATATATTTTAAGAACATCTATAACAAGATTCTTAATCATGTATATTTACCCTATTTTACTACAAAGGTTATTAAGATGTAAATAGCCTTCATTACCAATATTATGGGATAATACCATGCCTTACTAATATCAAGGCTATAAAAACTATAACTCATATTCATATAACACATACTAATAAGTCATTTTTTTATTAATTAAAAAGGGGAAAAAATGCATAACTAATTTTGATATTAATATCAACTTTTAATATGTAGCTACAAATACAATCATAAAAAATAAAATAGTCATAAACACTCATTGACATCAATTTATAAATATAAAACAAATCTAAAAAAAAAAAATTATAATTTTATTTCAAATTATTATTATTATTATTTTTAAAAGAAATAAATAATATTTACTAACAATATTTAGAGAATAAGCTTTAAGTCTTACAAAATCTGATTTTGAAAATATTCTTTAAACTAAATAAAATTTGAGCTTTCTAAAACTAAAGATATATCTACTTATCATTCAACAAAATACTTCTAGAACTAAAATATATTTACATTGTAACATAGATTAAATTATCAAAATGAGAAATCCAACCAGATAACCCACAAATCCATCCAGAATCGCAAAGCCAAATCTCTGATAGAGAACGACGAAGGACATCGAGAGGACGGAGAGATGAAAGCACTCAACCATGACATCAATGCATTTTCCCTTCTGAGTAAAGAATAGACAGTTCAAAAAACGTCCCACTCTACTTGCATGAGGGAGTATAAATGTAGAGGTTTGTTAACACAGGGTAGGACGAAGGGATTTTGACACCTTGATGAAAGAAACGGACACATTGGAGAAGGATTTATAAATTGCAGCTCAAAAACTTGTAAACTCAGATCCAAAAGATACTTAGAGTAGTGAAATTACCCTGAGATCACACATTGCAGAGATCGAAGGTCCTACCTGAATGACAAAAAAAATCAACATGAATGAGATTAAATTCAAAAAGAAACGATAAGAATTTGGCATTTTATGTGGTATGGGAGATTATAAATTCCTTTGATCCAACATAAGTAATCCTTGGGCCATATCAGAGACCAGATTAGTTGGAGCATTCACTATGGTGTTGAGGTTAGACATGAATAATTTTGATATGTCCAAACTGGGAGGTCAGCGATAGTATTCGAAGCGGAATGAGAGAAATATCCTTATTCACTCCACACTTAGCGTTAATTACTTAGTGAATTGTTACCATTGAGTCTTTAAAATCCACAATCCAAGAGACATTTCTTTTCAAAGCAATTTCCAATCCCTTTCAAAGTGATAAGAACTCTTCATCGTTGTCGGAATCCCAGCCCAATCAATGTAAATTGAGTTTCTATTCTTCGATGGAGACTGATGAGAGCTCCTCATGTTCCAAGGTAGCCTTAATATTAATAATAAAGGAGTTAATATTTAAGTTAAAGATATATACATTAAAAAAACATGGAACAAAATTCTTAATAATAGATATTTTTTTTTAAGGATGAAAATTGTTAATAGAATTTATTAAATATTATTGGTCAATCCTATAGTTTGTCAATAACCTGACCATATTATATTTACTAACGTGGTTGATATACGCGGAGTAGGCGTATATAAAATATAGATTTATAACCACATTTACCAATGTAGTTGATATACGCCGATAGGCCCCTATATCCTACCATCCATCATTTAATAACTGTATTAAATAATATTATATATAATAATTTTATTATATTAACTTGAAATATATATAATATATAATAATAATATTTATTAATATAAAAATAAGATTAATAATATATATTATTAATAATATATATTAATAATATTAATAATATTAAACTCAAGAGAGTAATAAACCATATGAAACAATATTTAAAAACAAAAAACCTAAGAGATTAATAAATCCTAACAATTAATATTTTAAAGTGAAGATATTAATAAACCCAAGGGATAATTAATAATACAAACCCAATATCATCATAAACCAAAGGTTTAAATATTATAAACCATAGGAATTGGTGAACCCAAGGGAT
Source organism: Pinus albicaulis (assembly GCA_034641835.2). Taxonomy (NCBI): domain Eukaryota; kingdom Viridiplantae; phylum Streptophyta; class Pinopsida; order Pinales; family Pinaceae; genus Pinus; species Pinus albicaulis. The sequence continues at coordinate 1,258,738,928 of CM076580.1, forward strand.
AAATATTATAAACATAAGGGATCAATATTAAAAACACAAGAGATTAATAAACCATAAGAATTGATATTTTAAACTAAAAAACATAATAAATTAATAATCCATAAGAATCAGTATTTTAAACATAAGATATTAATAAACCAACGAGATTATTAACATTATAAACCAAAAGAACTAATAGACCCAAGGGTTTAATATTATAAAGCAAAGGAATCAGCGAACCCAAGGGATAAATATCATAAACCTAACGGATGAATATTATAAACAATAGAGATTAATAAACCCTAAGAATTAATATTTTAAACTGAAAAATCTAAGAAATTAACAAACCCTAAGAATTAGTATTTTAAACTCAAGAGAGTAATAAACCGAATGTGTGATTAACATTATAAACCAAAAGAACTAATAAACCCAAGGGTTTAATATTATAAACCAAAGGAATCAGTGAACCCAAGGGATAAATATTAAAAACCTAAGGGATCAATAAGGCTAAGGGCAATATTAAAAACAATAGAGATTAATAAAACCCAAGAGTTTAATACTATAAACCAAATGAATTGGTGAACCCAAGGGAAAACCATTACCCAAAAAATTATAAACCAAAGGAATTGGTGAACCCAAGGGAATTGATTTAAACATTGAGACAATTGTTGTCACAATGCGACGTTGGACCAACTATGACCAAGGTTGGCCATGGGTGATTTTCATATTGAGACAATCTTTGTCAGAATGTGAAATTTGATCATGGATGACATTGATCGATTATTCATATTATAAACCAAAAGAACTAATAAACCCAAGGGTTTAATATTATAAACCAAAGGAATTGGTGAACCCAAGGGACAACCACCACCCAGCAAATTATAAACCAAAAGAAATTGGTGAACCCAAGGGAATTGATTTAAACATTGAGAGAATTGTTGTCACAATGCGACGTTGGACCAACTATGACCAGGGTTGGCCATGGGTGATTTTCATATTGAGACAATATTTGTCAGAATGTGACATTTGATCATAGATGACATTGATCGATTATTCATATTATAAACCAAAAAAACTAATAAACACAAGGGTTTAATATTATAAACCAAAGGAATTGGTGAATCCAAGGGACAACCATTACCCAAAAAATTATAAACCAAACGAATTGGTGAACCCAAGGGAATTGATTTAAACATTGAGACAATTGTTGTCACAATGCGACATTGGACCAACTATGACCAGGGTTGGCCATGGGTGATTTTCATATTGAGACAATAATTGTTAGAATGTGACATTTGATCATGGATAACATTGATCGATTATTCATATTATAAACCAAAAGAACTAATAAACCTGAGGGTTTAATATTATAAACCAAAGCAAGTGGTGAACCCAAGGGAAAATCCTTACCCAAAAAATTATAAACCAAAGGAATTGGTGAACCCAAGGGAATTGATTTAAACATTGAGACAATTGTTGTCGCAATGCGACGTTGGGGCAAGTATGACCATGGTTAACCATGGGTGATTTTCATATTGAGACAATGTTTGTCATAATGTGTCAATTGATCATGGATAACATTGATCGATTATTCATATTATAAACCAAAAAAACTAATAAACCCAAGGGTTTAATATTATAAGCCAAATCAAGTGGTGAACCCAAGGGAAAATCATTACCCAATAAATTATAAACCAAAGGAATTGGTGAACCCAAAGGAATTGATTTAAACATTGAGACAATTGTTGTCGCAATGCGACGTTGGGCCAAGTATGAAGCGGTTGGCCATGGGTGATTTTCATATTGATACAATGTTTTTCGGAATGTGACATTTGATCATGGATGACATTGATCGATTATTCATATTATAAACCAAAAAAATTAATAAACGAGGTTTAATATTATAAACCAAAGTAATTGGTGAACCCAAGGGAATTGATTTAAACATTGAGACAATTGTTGTCACGATGCGACATTGGACCAACTATGACCAGGGTTGGCCATGGGTGATTTTCATATTGAGACAATATTTTTCAGAATGTGACATTTGATCATGGATGACATTCATCGATTATTCATATTATAAACCAAAAGAACTAATAAACCCAAGGGTTTAATATTATAAACCAAAGTAAGTGGTGAACCCAAGAGACAACCATTACTCAACAAATTATAAACCAAAAGGAATTGGTGAACCCAAGGGAATTGATTTAAACATTGAGACAATTGTTGTCACAATGCGACGTTGGACCAACTATGACCATGGTTGGCCATGGGTGATTTTAATATTGAGACAATATTTGTCAGAATGTGACATTTGATCATGGATGACATTGATCGATTATTCATATTATAAACCAAAAGAACTAATAAACCCAAGGGTTTAATATTATAAACCAAAGGAATTGGTGAACCCAAGGGAATTGATTTAAAAATTGAGACAATTGTTGTCACAATGCGACGTTGGACCAACTATGACCATGGTTGGCCATGGGTGATTTTGATATTGAGACAATATTTGTCAGAATGTTACATTTGATCATGGATGATATTGATCGATTATTCATATTATAAACCAAAAGAACTAATAAACCCAAGGGTTTAATATTATAAACCAAAGGAATTGGTGAACCCAAGGGAAAAATATTAATAACCTAAGGGACCAATAAGGCGAAGGATCAATAAAATTAATAAAAAAATACTCAAGTTGAAGAAATTAATAAAAACTAATAATTAACCCAAGGGTTCGTAATATTATAAACCAAAAGAACTAATAAACCCAAGGGTTTAATATTATAAACCAAAGGAATTGTTGAACCCAAGGGAATTGATTTAAACATTGAGACAATTGTTGTCACAATGCGACGTTGGACCAACTATGACCATGGTTGGCTATGGGTGATTTTCATATTGAGACAATATTTCTCAGAATGTGACATTTGATCATGGATGACATTGAAGAACTAATAAACCCAAGGGTTTAATATTATAAACCAAAGGAATTGGTGAACCCAAGGGAATTGATTTAAACATTGAGACAATTGTAAACCAAAAGAACTAATAAACCCAAGGGTTTAATATTATAAACCATAGGAATTGGTGAACCCTAGGGAAAACCATTACCCAACAAATTATAAACCAAAGAAATTGGTGAAACCAAGGGAATTGATTAAACATTGAGACAATTGTTGTCACAATATGAAGTTGAACCAATTATGACCATGGTTGGCCATGGTTGATTTTCAGATTGAAACAATATTCGTCAGAATGTGACATTTGATCATGGATGACATTGATCGATTATTCATATTATAAACCAAAAGAACTAATAAACCCAAGGGTTTAATATTATAAACCAAAGGAATTGGTGAACCCAAGGAAAACCCATTACCCAACAAATTATAAACCAAATGAATTGGTTAACCCAAGGGAATTGATTTAAACATTGAGACAATTTTTGTCACAATGCGACGTTGGACCAACTATGACCATGGTTGGGCATGGGTGATTTCCATATTGAGACAATATTTTCCAGAATGTGACATTTGATCATGGATGACATTGATCGATTATTCATATTATAAACCAAAAGAACTAATAAACCCAAGGGTTTAATATTATAAACCAAAGGAATTGGGAACCCAAGGGAAAAATTTTAATAACCTAAGGGACGAATAAGGCTTGGATCAATAAAATTAATAAAAAAATACTCAAGTTGAAGAAACTTAAAAACACTAATAATTAACCCAACGGTTCATAATATTATAAACCAAAAGAGCTAATAAACCCAAGGGTTTAATATTTTAAACCAAAGGAATTGGTGAACCCAAGGGAATTGATTTGAACATTGAGACAATCGTTGTCACAATGCGATGTTGGACCAACTATGACCATGGTTGGCCATGGGTGAATTTCATATTGAGACAATATTTATGAGAATGTGACATTTGATAATGGATGACATTGATCAATTATTCATATTATAAAATAAAATAAAAATATATAAAAACCAAAGAAATTAATAAACACTAATAATTAACCCAACGTATTATTCATATTATAAACCAAAACAACCAATAACCCTAGGGTTTAATATTAGAAACCAAAGGAATTGGTGAACCCAAGGGAAAAATATTTATAATGTAAGGGACCAATAAGGCAAAGGGAACAATATTAAAAACACAATAGATTAATAAAGAAATCGACCCAATATCTTAAATATAGAGGAATTTTAAAGTCACATGATTATTATGATGATAAACCGCAAGTGATCAATCAACCTTACTGATTGTTAATATTATAAACCGATTGAATCAGTAAACTAAAGTTATATTATATTAAACTCAAGAGATTAATAAACCCGAGGGATTATTAATAATATAAACCAAAAGAAATAATAAACCCAAGGGTTGTAGGTCATGCCATCATATTTATGTCCCAATGCATCATCTTTATATCTCTTTCGTGCTACCTTATGTTATTCTTAGTTTCCAGTCTATCTTATTTTATTGTTAGTGTCCTTGCATATGCTTTCCCATCTCAAATGTTGAAATTGGCGTCATCTCGCATTTGCATCTCTCTGTCGATTAACTTTGTGTAGTGTTATGCATCATCATTTGCATCTCTCTGTCAATTAATTTTGTGTAGTGTTATGCATCATCATTTGCATCTCTGAGCATATTGGTTGTGTCTCATTAAATAATGTTTTTTATTTTTTATTTTTTTATTTTATCTTTGAGCATATTGATTGTCTCATTCAATAGTTTTTTTTTTATTTGTTCAAATCTATGTCACTTTGATTTTTAAGATTCATCTTTTCAAAAGACTGGGAGAACAATTATCTCTCGATAATTTTACATCTCTCCCTATCTAAGTATAAATAGGAATATAATGCATTTGTTGGGCCAAGCAAGAAAGGAGAAAGCTCCCAAACTCCTTTGTCAATAAACCCTTTATTTGAGTGGAATCATTTGGTTTTTGAATTGAGTGTAGCTTAGTTGTGGCACTCTACCATCAAAGGCTCATCATTTCTTTGTCATAGTTATGACAATTTTGTGGTGATGACATCTGTTTCGCATAGTTTTTTCATTTTGTTAAATAATAGATCATATTATTTTAATTAATATGGCTTTAATAGGATTAAATTAGTTAAGTTAGACTACAACTAGGTAAGTCCATGATTGGAGGTCTCAAAAGTTTGATTGAGGAATTTTTTTTTTAAGCTCAATAATCCTTTTTTTTAAGCTCAATAATGGATTTTATCCTCACCCTATATGTTAAATGATAATAATAAAAAAAAAATCTCAAATGATTTCATCAATACCTTAGTGTTCCAAGCTTTCAAAACCCTATATAATCTAGGAAAAGGCTAATTTATCTTCTCAAACATTCAAACCATCATTTTTTATTCAACAAACCATTTATTCAAAAATTATATGTATGTAGTGTGGCAATTACCTACCATGAAATTATCATATTATTGTTCCCATTTTTGTTTATGTTTATATGATATTATAATAATAGATTTTCACTTTTCAAAATTTAATGCTTTAAATTATCATATTATTATTAACATATTTTTGTTTATTTTTATATGTATTATATTAATAGATTTTTACTTTTCAAAATTTAATAATAAACAGTAATGGATTTTATCCTCACCCTATATGTTAAATGATAATAAGAAAAAAAAACATCTCAAATGCTTTCATCAATACCTTAGTGTTCAAAGCTTTAAAAAACCCTATCTAATCTAGGAAAAGGCTAATTTATCTTCTCAAACATTCAAACATCATTTTTTATTCAACAAACCATTTATTCAACAATTATATGTATGTAGAGTGGAAATTACCTACCATGAAATTATCATATTATTGTTAACCCATTTTTGTTTATTTTTATATGATATTATATTAATAGATTTTCACTTGTCAAAAATTAATGCTTTAAATTATCATATTATTATTAACATATTTTTGTTTATTTTTATATATATTATATTAATAGATTTTCACTTTTCAAAATTTAATGCTTTATTTTTATTTTTATTTATGTTGATAGGTATATTTATTTTGAAATAAGACTTCTATTATTTTACTTTAATTATTAATAATTATTAAGTGGAGGTAAAGATTTAAACTTTATAAAATATTTTAGAATATTTTAGTATATTTTTTATAGTAAGTTGATATTTATCTGGTCTGTGGGGTCTTGATTAAACGGTGATGAGAGGAATTGGTTAAACGGTCTTGTTACATGCTTATATATGTGTGTTTAACTTACATTAATTTTTTTTTAATTAATGTAAGTTAAATAATAATTTAAGCGCCCGATATGAATGGTATTCTATTTATGCCCTTCGCCACGCGTCAGACGACTAATGGAATTGCTTTGATTTTATGAAAACCACCCGTGAACCAAAGGTGGTGCGATGAAAAACCTGGATTCTTCTAAACCGCTTCTCAACTCTGCTGCACCTAAAAGCTCAAAACATTATGAGATATTCTGGTACGTTAACTACTAAACATAGATGCTGAATGGAGAATCACTGATATTCCATTGTCACTAATAAGCACTCCTTTCATATTGAAGATCTGCCGTGGTAACTTGAGCTTTGAAATATTAATCTAATTAGTGTAAACTGCTAACGTAACAATAAAATTACCATAGTTCCTTTATCTCCATAAAAATAACACACGATACCCGCTCCTGCCCATAGCTATCATATTCTTGTTGAGGAAGAATGAGATAGTCAAGGAAAAGTTATGATATTTTGTATTTCCAACAGAAGCTGGTCTTTGACAACCAAAATATTCACGAAACGCAAGACAGTTCCTCGCATTCTCTTGTGAAAATATCCACGAGCTTCAAAGATAAATTTATTTTAAAAACTAATCAATTTAATTAAAAAACAAAAATAACAAAACTATTTTTTAAATAAATCTATCTTTAATTTGAAAATACTCTCAAAAATATTTTAAATTATTTATATTTCTTCAACTGGGATGACTTCACTTAACCTCAATTTGGCATTTCATTAGATCTCTTGGAGCTTTACTCATATTAACCAGCCGTGGAGGATAACAATGCCATTTTAAACTCTATCATGTATAAAATAGGAGCATCGGTTCAGACTCTTTTTAAGTAGCTAGAGGTTAGGTTGCCGTGGAGCATCACAATGCCATTTTATACTCTTATCATATATAAAATTGGAGCATCGGTTCTGACTCTTTTTAAGTAGCTGTAGGTTAGGCAGCAGTGGAGGATAAAAATGCTATTTTATACTCTATTATATATAAAATAGGACCATCTGTTCTCACTTACTTTTTTTTAAGTAGCTAGAGGTTTTTGGAAGTAGGTTTCGGAATATCGACACATTTTATTTTTAGGTTTATCTTTAAAGTTTAGAACAACCATCGTCATTAAAAAAAAAAAAAATTGTTAAACAAAAGATATTAATATAGGATGGAAAAAGAGAAAAAGTCACTTTCACAATAAAATTATTCAATTAAATTTAAAAAAATATATAATAAACTATATGTAATTTTATTTATTCATTTATTTTATTTAGATTATTAATTTAAAAAATCATATTTATTATAAAAAGAAAATACATGTAACGCACTCATAATCAGATTAATTTTCAAGTATTAATACTTTCAATAGTAATTTTACATGTTGTTGTGACAACTGGGAGCACTCCTGTGCATAGTTATCAATGTAATATGTAATAAACGATATGTAATTTTGTGCATAGTTATCAATGTAATATGTGGACTGCGAATATAAAGCTTGTTGTTGATAGTTAGTTTGTGCATTTCACGATAAATTGCGGTGTGAGTTAAAGTTTTAAATTTTTATTCAAGGAAATGCTGCTGGTTGGCAAGGCCCGCCAACCCAACGCATTGCGTAATTGCATTCTTATTATGAATGTGGTGTGCCATCAAGCTAAGTAAGTAGAACTTTGTATTACTACGTCATCTATTTCAATTCATAACAGAACTATTGTTTTAATGTTCCAAGTGTGAGTTTGTTGGAACTAATCTATTTTAAATGATAGCAGAACTATTTTTTTAATGTTCGATGTTTGAGTTTGTTTTGACAACGTACATGTGCTGATAAATTTATTTAAACTTACATGTTACCATATATTACAAGTACTTAGACTAACTCATGATATAACAAATAATAGGACAGATAATCAATACAATACAATACATTTTTGTTTTTTTGTTTGTTATGTAAGACAGTAAGTTATCGGAAATCGGAAATCTCCCTGCATCATTATTATATAGTATTACCTGAAAACTTTTGTAGTAAGTTGTGCCAAGGACATTCAATGGGACACTGTAAACCCCCTTTATCACATCACAAAAATCGCGCTTTATGTTCTCCAGCTCCAGGCCCCTTGAAAGACTTAGTATGTGAGTAGCCATGAGCGAAAATATCCTCTGCACCATCCAAACCGAGTTGAATCCAGGCAATTAACATTAAAATTAAAATTGCAATAGTCATTACATAATAATTGAATGAAGGATCGAAATTTAGACCGCGTTATGACCTCTTTTGCTTCTTGCATGACATTCACATTTCTCCCTCCCCAACCTGACAAACTCGAAGTTATGATATTTTGTATTTCCAAAAGAAGCTGGTCTTTGACAACCGAAATATTCACAAAACGCAAGACAGTTCCTCGCATTCTCTTGTGAAAATCTCCACGAGCTTCAAAGATATTCCACTTTCCTAATAACTGTGTGAAGTGGGACGGATACTGAGGAACAAAAAGTCGATCATCGTTGTGCAGAATAAACTTGTTGAAATTGGGATCGGTTGGTTGGCCGAACCTTCCACTTCCCGAATCGCACCGCTTGCTGCCACTATGGCTCGTGTGAAAGGCATGGGACACGTTGCTCAATGATTTCAACACACACCACTTGCTGCCACTATGGCTCGTGTGAAAGGCATGGGACACGTTGCAGAATGATTTCAATACTTGGAGAAGATTTAATGTTTCAGTTTCCTTCTAGTTGTTAATATTGATAGGTGGAAATTAATGAATGGTATAGTAAATTTTTAATCAAGATTTGTACATTTTTAATTTAAGTATGGTTTAATCACATGTGTTAGATATGCAAGGAAGTTAGTGGGGTAGATTTGATCCATTGATTGAGTGGCGAGGACGAGAATATACCGGCATCTTTCAATCTAGACCATCACATCAAAAATATTAATTAGCATAATCACAAAAGATGCTATTTCCATTGGGACAATAGCTACTTACCTGCCGTAATACCATATGCCAAAAACTTAATCACTTCATATGACTTTTTTTAAATTAATTTGTTTAATTATAAGAGCATAACTACCTTAGAGATCTCAACTTTTGATTGGTGTATGCTACTATGAATATTATAGAATATTATACGGGGTTAAATCTCCACCATTCACCTAATAATTATTGATAATTAAATTCAAATTTTGAAAAACTTAATTTAAAATAGACATGTTTATCAACATAAATGTAAAAAAAATCGTTAAAATTATAAATAAAATAAAATTAATTTAATGATACATCTTTATGTTAAATATTCATTTAATTTAGATTATATAGGTGTGAAGAGGTTCCATAAACAGAAAACATACCATTTTAAGATTTTTTTTGTTAGTGTGGTTTTCAAACACTGGAGATAAAAAATACCATTTTAAGATTTTTTTGTTAGGGCGGTTTTCAAACACTGGAGGTCGGTGGACATCAATGGTAGTCGCTACGTCCATGGAAAATTTTAATATTTTTTTGTAAGGGTTGTTTTCAAACACTGAAGATTGGTGGAGATTAGTGGTGGTTACTACATCCACAGAAATATCCAATAAGATACACCCAAAGGGATCACATCCCACTAGTTTATAACCCCAAGAGTATCGAGAAGAATTGACCCCTTGACCTCCCATTAGCAAATAATTGACCCTATGACCTCCCATTAGCAAATTGGTGGCCACTATGTACATAGAAATATTTGGGCATATCCACCCAAAGGGGTCACATCTCATCGATTCACTAGAAAAATTGACCCTATGACCTCCCATTAGCAAATTGGTGGCCACCAGGTACATAGAAATATTTGGGCATACCCACTCAAAAGGGTCACATCTCATTGACTCACTAGCAAAAACCTAACCCCGAGAGGGTCGAGGAGAATTGACCTTATGACCTCCTACTAGGTAGGTGCTTTAGTGACACGAACTTGTCAAGTTGACCTAACCCGAGGGGTTCATGTAGTTTTAAGATATTTTTATGTGAATATTCTTTTAATTTTAGACTATATAACTGTGAGCCATTTTCATGAACCAAAAATCCACAAATCATATCTTTTAATAAACTATAGATTACAGTTTTAAAATATCTATAATTAATATTATGAAAAGTAATTTTTCTTTTAAGTAATTCACAATTATTATATATATTTAAGATGAAACTAAAAATACATAAATAGCTATTCATATATTTCGTCGTACATTAACACCAACTAAATCACATGTTTTTACTCACATTCCTTTCAACAATTTTTTTTCTTCTTCGGTGAATAAGACTTTATATTAATCAAAAACCATATTTACATGGATTTCAAAAGTGACCATGGAGGATAAAACCACTCCTCATATTGCTTCCATTGATTACCATCGAACAAAAACACTCCCATAATCAGGCTACATGAAGGCCAGTGCTAGAGTTACCCTATATCACTTCCCAATAGTCCCATACAAAGATAAGAAATAGATTACCCAATTTTAAGAAATCCTACAAACCTTACAAAAATCCCACGACCAGTACACATATAAGCAAATTGAAACAAAAATGTCTTGTATAACCATTGTCCACATGACTAGAATATCAATCGAAAAAATGAGTTCCCTATAAGATGGGCCCATAACGACCATGAAGACCACAATGCCATGACTAGCCATTTCCAAAATTGCAAGGAGACTAAAATAAATAACAATTTCCCTTCATAAATGGGCCAAGAAATGCCATGAAGAATAACATATTGTACCATCAGCACTCTATGCTCATTTATCATTATCATAGGAAAAAATATATGTTGGATTCCTTGCACTAGACCCAAGAGGATCCATTAGTTCCCCGCCATATCATTCACAATAAATATGGCTCTCCACATGTGGCAGGTGGGAATCAATCCTATCTAAGGAAAATTATTGATTGTTGAGCATCCTTTTGATTTCCTATAAGGATGTGAAAACATTGTACTTATCCACTTGTTTTTCCTTCAAGACCAGGCCCAATAAGGTCTTCATTTTCCAATAAAGAGCCACAAAGTTCATGTACTACTTCTTCCTACCATTAATATTCCCCAGGTCAAGAACCCAAGCCGACATGTCCTCAAAATCTTGGAATTTGAAAAATATTGTCTTTCCTCCCATGCTTCAGTATCAAACTTATGAATTTCTTTCAGAGTATCTAGTGGAACAACATTGAAAAATGTTGTAGCCGAGTCGTGGAAAAATAGTCTCTTGCCTCATTTCCCTGTTTGAGCTCTTCCACCTCCCCCCCATCTACACCTCATTCTCTGTCTCGGTGGAATGGCTGAGACTTGGGGGGCACCCATGTTGCAACTACTATGAATACCTCTTCCTGCAATATATATATGAGACCCACCTCGTACAATACTGAGATACCAATAGAATAAATCATCACCAAAGCTCGATACACATGTCCTAGACTTTACAGAAAATGCACGAATTGAGACAGAGGTTGCAACTTCCTTGACCAAGGCCCTTTCACCATTGACTATTAAACAAGTGAGAAATAATGTTAATACCATAAGGCCTTGAGACTCAAGAATGTGTAACCAAACATCATACTTGACAAACTAAAGGATGTCTAGCTAGAGAAATGACCTATAATTGTACGACCCTTGTAATTCACTAGGAAGTGGACTCACAAATACCTTCTTAAGCCCTAAACAGGGTCCCCAAAAAAATACCCAATGAAAATTTAACAAATCACTCCATACATAAACCCCACACCATAAATTTAAGTACATACGTAAAGACTTGTTCCCTAGACACTTTGACCTAGACTAGATGAAATGTTGAAATATGGAAATGAAAATAATAGAGAAATAACCTCATATTTCGCATTGAACTTGAGACTAGATGCCATCCCCAATTATTCTAAAAAAAAATATACCAACATCCACGCAGGAGACTAGCCAATGAGGGAACCATGATCATTTAAATTTCATATACACTAATCAACACAGCCTCCTCTCCAACCTTCAAAAACCACTAAAACTTTGCAACACAAAGATTGTTATGCATTCAAATTGAACAAAGGAACTACACCACGAGATTGAGGACCTTACATTGGCTCCTCTTCACTCACCACGTCATGGCTCACCGCCCATCAAAACCCCTAAATAAAACCACGACCAACTATGACATGAGATGCAGATCCATGTGAGGTAAAGCCATGCCCCCTTGCTTTAAAATTTGAATGCGTACTCAGGGGTGATGAGTACAACCTTCAAAGCCCCGTTCCATCCGCATTTACAGCCCATTAAGGAATATTTTGAACAAGATTACATAAATTTAGATAACTAATTTCATCAACATTAACACCAACCTAACCACACCAACTTCACCACATGTTTTCATTAACAATCCTTTGAACAAAATTACATATATTTTAAGATAGATGGACCTTATTATATTTGGACTTCGACTTCTTGTCCCTGTAAAATCTCTTCAATAGTGAACATTGGAGTGTCTTATTCACACAATATTTTGTGATTGGAGTGTGTCCATACCCTTTTAAGTTAATTAAAATGTACCCTTTTAAGTTGATTAAATTGGATATTCCCCATTCAAGCTACATTGTCAACATTTGTATTAATTATAATAAAAATAAATATGTGAAATGAGTTATCAAATTAATAATAATAAAAAATAAAATAAAATAAAACAAAATTACTAAAGAGATGATCTATTGGTTATTACGCTGAAAGTACAATCCAAAGATCTGTCTATGCAATCCAATTATTGGTTATTTCAATGAGCATAAATAATTCATATAGGATTCAGCCTTTAAAACATAGATTTAACCACAAATCTCCACTTAGCCTTCATGGATGTATATTTCAGCTTGAGACTTTATTGATAGATATGGTTATCAAGCCAATGAAATGAAATATTGGGTTAATGTTGATATCCTAAATCAAGGGCACTTGGGTTTTCCCTGGGAGCTCCTCTTATCCCGATAACATGGGCATTCATCCTTGTTCCCTTTGGTGCCCCATGGAACACACTTATAAGCATTGCAACAAATACCATAGAATCTGAGACATACATTTTTTCTTGAGGTCATCGAAAATCTCCGATCGCACTCTTTCTTGCAATATTCTCCTCCCCAGAATCACAATATATGCACAAACGTTATATACACTATCAAAACCATAAGCAACAAAAAAGGAGTTTGCAAGCAGTGAAAACATTTGTGTGCCTTCTATGGAATTATACCTATCGGAGGTGGATTTTGATAAACCATGGTATTTCAACTTCCATTAATCCCATGGAATATGCTGAGAAAAACCTATAAAACAAATGAATACAAATCTTCAGGAAAAATACTCCAAGCTTAATTCAATAAATCGTGCCTAAATATAACTGTAAATCCTAATGGAAGAGTGTCTACTTTGAATATTATGAAAATCTATGTTGTTTGAATTTGAATCTCTCATTCATCTTACAGATAATTGCCACACAGAAATATGAAAAACCATTTTAAGTTTCTTTGCAAAATTTAGAAAAAAAAGTACTCTCCATATTTTCAAACCTCCCTAATAATACAGTAACAACTACCTGCATTCCTGGACTATGATGATGAGTAGCAGAAGCCACTCATATATAGAAATATTAGCCTTGCTCATCTTATGTAGGATAATCTAATTCCAACCACCTGCTAGGTGTCAGAACCATCAATCCAACTATCCCAGTCCAGTTTCACTTAGTCGAATTTTAGTTTAGTCTCACTGAAGTCATTTAATGTTGATGTCTCCAATGTAATATTATTTAATTCATTCGTAATATTGAGAAGATCAATCCTATGCTCAACTTCTTTTTAGTTTTCAATTCTTTTCATGGTATCAGATCTAGTTTATAGAAAACTCCTCCAGAGAACAACAACGGAGCGAAGTTCGAGCAGCAGAAAGGAAGCTAGCCTGCATAGGTCTCTTTGAGAGAGTAGCTGAAGTTTGAAGAAGTTTGCAGAAGCTTCATGTGAGAGCAACAAAGATCGAAGATCAAAGCTACATTGTATAAGACTCAAGAACAACAACGTGAGCATGACGGAAGTATTGAAATTCTATTGAGGTGCAGAGATCCAGAAGAACAAGGAACCAACAGAGGAACAAATAAATGAGTAAAGTTTTTTTTTTTTTTGAAAAAATGTCGATCAGCGCAGGATTGAGCCAAATACCCAAGCCGATCTAGTAAAACCTTACATTGATTTTCTCCCAGCGTGATCAGTGCGGAAGTGATGTTTTGGAGCCGCGCCGGTGTAAGATCATTAGAAAGTTTGAAGAAGCTTCATGCAAAGAAGAAAAGAGAGAGCCGATTCTTGAGAAGAAGGTTGAGATTTTAAAAAACCAACAGCTTGTAGTCTCTCAGAGTAGAGCTAACTAGTATTTTGGGGCATTGCTTAAATCGGTTCTAGGTATTGTGATACTTTTTGTGAAATTTTTGTAAAAGTGTCCCCTCTGTAAAGAATTTTTTTTGAAGCAAGGTATTTGTTGAGCATTTTTAGACTTGCCTATTTGTCAAATCCAAGCAGCATCGTCAGTTTTTTTAGAATTTAGTTGAAATGTCTACAATTTGTGTTACTAGTTGAGTCAAACAAAGCCACCACCCAACAATGGGAAAAGCCAAGAGGTTAAAGTGACAATAGGAGATGTTTGACATTATTTTAGATCTAGAATTGAAGAGGAAAAATGATTCCTTTGCATTAAAATGCATAAAATAATCTGTTGATGATAGCATTCTTCCCTTGATTTCAGATGCAAAGACAACAAAGGAGGCTTGGGATACCCTTGAGAGGTGTTTTGGTGCAAGGGGGGGCATTGAAGTTGAAGATGAAGGTGGATCTATAGCAGCAGATCTACAATGAAATGGAAAGTTTGTTGAATCCCACTATGCTAAGCCACAAGTGGATGATGTTTGTGAAGAAATTGTAGAACTGGCAGAGAAGGATCACAAATATGCTTGTGAACCCCACTGTACACAACTAAAAGTGGATGAAAATTTTGTGAATCTGGCAACATAACTTCCTGATGAAAATTTGGTGAATCTAGCAATAGAGCTTGTTGAGAAAGATTTGGTGAATCCAGCAAAGGAGATTTTTGATGAAAATTTGATGAATCCAACAACAGAGCTTGCTGATGGTGACTTAGTGATACCAGCAATAGAGATTTTTTATTATTATTTGATGAATCCAGCAACGGAGCTTGCTAATAAATATTTGGTGAATATAGCAACACATCTTGTTGATGACGACTTGGTGATACCAGCAACAGAGCTTGCTGATGATGATTTGATGAATCCAGCAACAAATCTTGTAGATGAAAATTAGAGATACCAACAACAGAGCTTGCTGATGATGATTTGGTGATTCCAGAAACAGAGCTTGTTGATGATGATATGGTGAATCCAGCAACACAACTTGTTGATGAAAATTTTATGTTTCCAGAAATAGAACTTGCTTATGATAATTTGGTAAATCTAGCAACCAAGCTTTCTAATGAGAGTAAAAATACTATGGTAAATATAGTGATTAATATTTTTGATGTAAAACTTGATTGATAATTTTTGGCTAATGATGATTGGTTGCAGATGATGCAACAAAAACAACATATTAACATGATGCTATTTGGTGAGATAACCCCACTTGAGTTAGTGGAAGACAACATGTTTTCAACAGTACAGGTTAGTGAAGAAGAGACAAAGATAAAGACAGAAGCAAAGATATAGATAAAGGCAGATGAAAAGAAAGAAGTCTACAAAGAGAAAATAGAAAGAGAGATAAAGGAAAAAGCACAGAAGGAAGTGCAACATGAGAAATATTCCATTACAGAGTAGAAGGAACAAAACCAATGTGGTTTTGGAGATATTTTTACACTTACCATAGATTTCCAATATGCAGGTAAACAAATCAATTATGAAGAAGAGTTAAAGTGCCTTGAAACATTTCTTGCAACACCATGTCTAGTTGAGGTCTACACAGAATATGTAGATATCAATGTTAAATATGACATGCATGATGAACACATCAACGAAATTTTTAGCTATTGGATTTTTGAAGAGATAAAATATTATTCTCATCTTATGTTGCAATAGATTGATGATGAAAAGTGCACTGTAGAAGACAATATGTGGCAGTAGCCAACATACAAGTCATTTCTTGGAGAAGTACATGGGATATGCTTAGACAGTACGGAACAATATAAGACCTTCACCGGAAAATGAAGAAACTGAGGTTTGAATAATACAACAAGAATAAAATTATGAAGCAATTTACAGGATATAGAATTTGGAAGAAGAGAAGAAGAAAACTAAATCTAGTTGAAGGAAACTTTTTAAATTGTAAGCATCGCTGAAACATAGACCATCAAGTATCTTAATTAAATTTTTATGCGGTTTTAATTAAGGGGGAGTATTGGAGAATCTAATTCCAACTACCTTCTAGGTGTCTAAACTGTCTATCCAAGTATCCCAATTCAGTTTCTCTTAGTCTAGTTTTAGTTTAGTCTCACTAAAGTCATTTAATGTTGATGTCTCCAATGTAATCTTATTTAACTGATTCATAATATTGAGAAGAGAAATCCTCTGCTCCACTTCTTTTTAGTTTTCAATTATTGTCAAATTGGTAGTTGGGGAAATTATTGGACCTTTGATACATAGAGGATCAAGGATTTGTGGGTTTATAAAGGAGAGTAACGAGAGACATAGAGGTTCCTGCGAAGATGCAAAACATTGGAGCTTGCAATTCCCACTTTCACATATGCTTTAGTCTCTTGTAATGTAGATACATTTGTACAGGGCTCATCTCTCTATGAATGTGGACTTTTGTTCCATTTTCCTTTGCCTCTGGGAATTATCATGACATGATTTGCAACACAAAAATGTGCATACTATAACATCAGTGCCTCAAATTTTCGATGCGATATATATAAAAAAGATTTGACGAGTTGCAGTCCAAATACTATTTAGAAAATATTTGAGAAGTTACAGTCCAAATACTATTTGTAAAAGATTTGAAAATTCACAATCTGACGACTCTACTGATACAAACAAGAAAAGATAGTTACAATCCATGTGGCCATTTAAATTGATATTTTTTTAGTTACCAATAAGGTATTATGTGTGTGTTTGATTGGTGCGATGTGTTCTTAGATTATTAAGTTTATCTTACATAATTTGCAAATAAGTGTTATACATTTTTTTTAAACAAATGGAATGAATGTTTAAAAATTCATTTTAAGTGTTGCTAGATGCAACTCAAGTACTCAATTAACTATATATATAATGGAAAATTTTAGCGGCTAATATTCGTAGGTGGGCTAATTTTCCATGCTTTTTCCAAAGAAAAGATTCGACAATTTCCATTTTTTTTCTAAAATGATTCGCCCTAATTTTATAATACACCATTATTTTACTTTAAAAATTGCCAAAATATTATATTAACTAATATAAAATCATTGGAAATCTAAATATTTCGACAAAAATATCACCAAAAATTTTACAATTTGCATATTAGGGACTAGTAAGATTCGCCACAATTTTTAAACTTTAAGATAAGCTTCCATCCTTAAAATTTCATATATATATATATATATATATATATATATATATATATATATATATACATATATCTTTATTGCTAGGCAAATAAATATTATTGTATATAATTCTGAGTAATGAACTCATGTGACCATAATAGTACACATAAATTTGCATTTAATACAAATATATGTTCACAATATATTTAGTTATATAAATTAAATTAAATGGTTAAAAAAGTAAATAGTCATTAAAATACTTATTTACCATTTTAAAATATATAAGTCTTACAATAAAAATAGGAAACAATAGAGTTAGAAAAAAATGTGTTTCTTAGATATATTATCCATATTAAACTATAAAGAAGAAATGTTTTGCAAAACACAAATATATAAAAAAAAATTGCATGCAAATGAGGAAACTAAAAAAATCAAAAGAAAAAGTTCAAGAATTAAAATTATTTATTAAATAAAACACAAATAAAATATTATTATGTTACTAAAAGGTTTGCAAAGTAATAATATAAATTAAAATTTAAGAAGATTAGAAAATAATGCTCCCAAAATAAAGCTATAAGGTAAGTCTAGAATCCTTGAAGATGAATTTATATGAATAGTTCTTTTCAAAAAAATATTTACACAAAATATTTCCAAATTTTCTGTAAAAATGTTTACAAGTACATAATGCTTGTAAATATTAAGACTAGCACAATCTCATTTAACAATATGGCTGATATAAGCTGATAGTTTCATATGAAGCACGTCTAAAACCATATTAGTAAATGTGGTTGATATAGGTTGATAGGAATCTATCAACCACATTAATAATTATTAGGTGTCTCTGGTTAAAGGCTAATTGTTTTTTATTAATGATAAATGTATCAATAATAATGGCCATATTAGTATATATTTATATATCTATGGTTATTATATTATATTATATTATATATTAATATAATATATATATTTTTGGAAAATGGATTCATGTTATATTAACAAATAAATGTACATAGAATATAGAAATATTAACAAAGAAATGTAAATATAATATAGATAAGTAGTCTTGGGGGGTCTTCATGCATCACCTATCAAGGTTTTCTGCCTCTTGGAGGGGAAACTAGAAAAACTTGCGCAAAATTTGCAATTCAAAAATATTAAAAAGCATGTGAAACTCAAAAGTCTATATTTGCAAGCTATGGTGAATCAGAGCCATTGATTAAAAAATATTAGAACCGTAGCCACAGTGCCAAAACTAACTATGCTAGTGAAAACTGGAGAGAGCTTAATCGAAGTTGCAAAGACCTATGTAGATGTCAAACTGATGCAATTGAGCACATCCATCATCAAGAGGATTGGTTGGGACTGCTTCTAACGGTTTTTTCTCAGTGTTGTAGCACCCGTGCAGACTAGGGAATAGAGGAGAGAGAGTTGGAGTCATCGACTGAGAAGTTGTCAGAGGTGCAACTACTTCCTAGTGTCTATGAGTGGGGCAGTGATGACCACTATATACTAGGAAGGTGGAGGGAGATGTTGAGACAAGGGGAAGGGAGGTTGATGTTGAGGGGTGATGGGAGGAGAGTGAGGGAAAGTAAGGAGGAAATAAAATCACTAGGCCACAACAAAGGCATTGAAGGGATTTGGTGGCAGGATTGTTGAAGGTTGAGAGCTCGTTGAGCTAGCATGTTTCTTGAGATTTATCCCTTTCCTAGTCTAGGAGCTAGTGTACAAGAAGGTTGCGGAGCATCAAGAGTGTATTATTCCCATGGTGAACCTCCTTAGCCTGAATTTTGAAGGCTTTTCATGGTATGTAGATCATGATGGCACTATCAAATAATATTGATTCTTCGTTCTCAACAAAGGTGGTAGAAAGGTTCCCTATTCCCATGTCATGACTTGCTCGAAAACCTTTTCCTCTCTTTCAACTCATGACGGAGTAGATGGACTTAAAGGGCGGAGCTAGAAGCACAAGAATAACAGTGGACATTGTAGCTAACCAGTTAGGTGGGAGAGGCCACACATTGAGTAGGGAAGCTAGAGGGAGATATAAAACAATGGATATGGCATGAGGATAAAACATGCCTTGATGGATGAGTAGGCGAAGATTGAATTTGAGCATGTTGATGTTGTAGCAGAATGGATTTCTTGGTATTAAAGAGAAATGATGTCATTATTTTTCGTGGAAGGAATGAGGGTCGTAAGATGGAGGGTGCCATCATTTTTTCGTGGAACAAGTGGTGTTATTAACAATGGTAGTCGAATATAAGGGAATATAATATTATGTTATTATACAATATCGTATTAATATATTAATAGTTATATTTCAAACTATACATATATATAGTATTAATATTATAAACCCAAGGGATTAACATTACAAACCCAGAGGAATAATAAACCTAAGAATTACCTAATATTATAAACCTAAGGGGATAATACTAAAGCCTAGGATTAATATTATAATCCCAATGGATTATAAACCATAGGATTAATACTAAACCCTAAGATTATTATTATGAACCCTAATATTAATATGTGAAACCTAAGATTAATCTTGTAAACCCTAAGATCAAAGACCCTAATATATAATTATACATTAAAGATTAATATTATAAACCCTATGATTATAAACCTCAACGTTATAAACCCTAAACCCAATATTCTAAACTAGAACATTAACCTTAATTTATTCATTGCCGCAAAGTGACATAGAATAAATTGCAATGTAATGTATCATTGTGACAATGATTGTCACAATGATTGTCGAAATGCGATGATGCTTGCCACACTACGACATTGGATAGATTTTTCTACTATTGGATTAATAAACCTAGGGGATTATTATTATTATATTAAACCCAATATTATAAATATGAATGTTAAACCCAATATTATAAACCCTAATATTATACCCAAATATTAAAATCTCTCATATTATAAAACCAAATGTTATAAGTACTAGCACAACCACATTAGTAGATGTAGATGATATAAATTGCAACGTAATGTAACATTGTGAGAATAGTCCTCACATTGCAACGTTCGATATATATGTCACAATGTGACAATGTAACAATGCAATAATATTTGTCACATTGCGACATTTATCATCTAGATTCATATAATATAATATACATGTTTATAATATCGGAACTAATAATATATATTTATAATTCTACATTTAAAAAATTTGATATTAAACCCTATACTGTAAATAACAAACCCTATACATTAAACCTATCTAATATAAGCTCTAATATTATAAACCATATATATTAGATAACTAATATCATAAACCCAATATGATAAAACCTATTATTTAACCAGCTATTATATTCATATATATTCAATATAATATTAAAAACCCAAATGTATCAAACACTAATATTATCAACCACAATATTAAAAATCATATATATTAAACACATTATATCATAGACCCTAATATTAAACTCAATATTATAAACCCTATATTATAAATTCAATATTATGGTTTATAATATTGTAAACACTAATAATATAAACGCCAATATTAAACTAAATATTAAAATCACTTATATTATAAACTAAAATATTATAAACCCTAGAAAAACCACATTAGTAAATGTGGTTTATCTAAATTGCAATGTAATGTTACATTGTGACAATGGTCATCACATTGCAATGTATGATATATTCCTCACACAATATGACAATGTAATAGTGCAACAATGTTTGTCATGTTTTGATGTTTATGACATCGCTTCACATAATATAATATATAGGTTTATAAATTTGGGTTTAATATTAGGGTTTTATACATATTGTTATAAGCCAAATATATCATAAACCCAAATATTAAACCCTATATCATAAAACTAAAACAATAAACCATATATATTTAACTCATCTAGTATGAACTCTAACATTATAAACCTTATTATCTTAAACCACATATGTTAAATGTACCTATATTATAAACACTAATGTGAAACCTTATATTATAAATCCAATATATTAAACCATAATATTATAAACCCTATATATTAAACCCATATATATAAAATGATTTAAATAAAGGTTGACATTGATTGAAAATTATTAACGATAGTGCTAACAATGTGTGAAAATGGTTGACATTGATTGACCATAGTTGACCATGGCTACCTATAGTTGATGATGGTTAATTATGGTTTACCTTGGTTTTCCATGGATGATGATGGAAATAAATTGTTAACCATGGTTCACCATACTCAACTATTTTTAACCATATGAAACAATGTTTCATAACATATGGCAATGGATAACCATGGTTGACCAAATTAAACGAGAGAGACTATTAGCACCAAGTTTGTACCTGTTATAAATGTCTAAAGATTATGATTATCAATTCTTTCTGGAAGGGGTTATGTAATGGCCTATGAATTGTTTTATGGTAGGGTGGCATAAAGCTTAGAAATATCTCAAAAGAGTTTATTTAAGTTATATTTAATCTTTCCTTAAATTTTGCGGCAAACAAGAGCATGTAGAATGCCTACACTTAGCACTATGAAATTTTGAAAATATGAGTTTCCAAACAGCTTTTCAAGTGCCCAAACCATTTTTCAAGACGATTTACCATTATTAAACCTAGATATGACATTTTACATAGTTTTCAAGCCTAATAGAGGTATTTTAAATTAAGCCCTAAAATGACAATTTGCTCCAAAATCGCAATTTCTAGCATTTTTCTTATTTTAGCCACCATGTTTGAGCACACATTTCAAACAAGTGGTGCTGAATTTAAAAAACCCAAAAGTCATTTTTGTTGGGCATATGATGATTTACAAAAATCTCCTTCATATTTTACCCATACGACATGGTTTGGAAACTACAAAGGAATATTTGAGGCCTATTTTCCAAATTTTGTAATTTTGTTATTTTCATGTTTTAGCCACTACTTTCAAATGCATTTTCTGAGCATATAAAGATGAATTTTTAAAACCCAAAATAAGGTTTTTTTGGTAATATACCAATTTAAATAATCCTCTCTCCATTTTTAGCTAGCTAGCATGGTTTAAAGGATATAAAGGAATATTTGCATCCTATTTTTCAATATTTAAATGTTTAATTATTTCATGTTTTAGTCATCCACTTTCGGCATGTACTTTGAGAATATGAAGATCACTTTTCCAAATATTAAATATGTTTTTGTGGGGAATGATATTACTTAAAAAAACCTCTTTCATTTTTTTCACAACTAACACGATTTGGGAGATACAAATGCCTCTTTGAAGCATATTTTTCAGAAATTTTCCATATTTTTTGAAATTTCGTTTCCTATAAAAATGCCAAGTCAACAACCGAAGGTCACCTCATCAAATTCAACTTGGGGATCAAAATAAATGTGGGTGAAGAGGTTTTTCAAATCCATTTCTTTTGGATCTTTATGGTTATTGTAATTAATACTTTCCCAAACATTGTGGATCTCAGGTTTATGTGTTTTTCTTATATAATGAAAGAAAAAAAGGAATAAGGGTTGGAATTGAAGAAAAGTAATATTTTGTCATGTGTGTAATCAAATTATTCATCTTTTCAAGTGCTAAGAAGACTAGAATATTATGATCAATGATACCAATATTCGTGTGATGGTGTACTCAGTTTGTTCTCTTTTGTGATAGTTTCATTTCTATGTGATGTCATTTTATATTTTATCTTCTCATGTTTAAATGAGATTGTGTGAAAAAATTCATTAGTTTAATTATATGGTTCATATGGTTTAGACATCTACATTTTTTCTTCTAAAGCTTGAAGGATTCATGTTCCATAGCATGCTATAATGGAGTGTTCTCTCCTTCTACTACCATCCAAATGATGTTTGACAAGTCTACAGTCTAACATCTAACCTGCCTCTATTCATCTTGATTCATACATTCAATATCTTTCTATCTACATATGAAACTTGATTTGTGGACCACACTACCTAATGGATTAATTGCCTCATCCTAACCACCACACTCAAAATCCAAAAACCCTACTGAAGATTTAGCCATTGTTTGAATATAAAACCATTTTTTAGGCTTAGTAATTAGGTTTTCTGAGAGAGCCCTCTCTGGATGTGAGGAGCTAGCCTTAAATCTACAAGCTTGGTTTGAAAAGGTTACCTTAGAGAGTTTTTTGTTACAACCAACAAAACTTATTGAGTGATAACATAGACCATCATCATGGTTGATAATGGTGGACAGAACTCAACCTTCATATTATAAACTCTAGTATTAAACCCAACATAAATCATAATATTATAAACCTTATATTTTTAACCCCAATGTTATAAGATTTGTATAAAGAAAAATATTATAAAACTTATTATAATAAAAACATGTTAAACCCTAATATTATAAACGATAGAGGCATTGAACTTGGCCTACCACATTCGACCATGGTCGATGATGGTTGACCATTGTGGATCATGGTTGAACATAAAAGCATTGAATGACCATTATGGCCATAATTGATGAAATTTTACCATGGTTGACCATTGTTGAACATGTTTGATGATGATTCACATTGATTAACCATGGTTGATGATGGTAGAATGTGGTTGACCATATGCAGCCATGCTTTATGAAAAAAAATTGACCATATGACATGCTTCATCAAGGTTTACCATTGCCACTCATGGTTGACCAAATTCAACGAGAGTGACCTTGACCACAGTTTATCACGGTTGAAAAAATTTAACCATGGTTGATTATGATTGATCATGGTTAACCATGGAGGACCTTGGTTAAGCATGGGTGACCATGATTGATCATGGATGACCATTAGTGACCATGGTTAACCATTATTGACCATATTTTACCATGCTCACTAATATTCAATGTTTAGAAATGTTTAAAATTTTTAATATTAATATGGTTTATAAAAGTATAGTTTATATCAACTATGAGTGAATAAGGTTGATTATTTTTAAATATGGTAAACATATGTTTGACCAAATTTATTCAAGGTCAACTATTTAAAAATTGACTATAAAATTTGACATTGTTTGACTACATTTTACTAATGATTAAACTTGAAAAGTGTTATTTGAAACCCTAATATAATAAAATCAAACTCCAAGAGTGTTGTAATATTATAAATCCAATATTTTAAACTCTTATATATATATATATATATATATATATGTATATATATTATAAACCCTAAAAATTAAACAAAACTCAATATTATAATCTTAATATTTTTAACCTAATATTAAACCCTATATTATAAATACCAATATTAAAAAATCATAATACTATAAACCCTAATATTCAAAATCGTATTTTAAAGAAAAATAATATAAGGTATAATCTCTTAGTTAACATATATTTACTCAATATTTTACTTTTTTATAGTTGCTAAAAAATCATTGTTGGAAATGGAATTTGAGTGTTACGTTAATTCTTTTTTCCCAAGGAAAAATCATAATTTTCATTAAGTTTGAAATTACATGTTGTAGATGCATTGCATATGCATATTGTGACTATTGTCACTTACATTTAGTTCCTCAAAATTCCCCATTGGGGTGTACATCAAAGTCTATAATGTAGCATAATTACAATAATTACAATAATAAAACCAGATATGTCCATATCTTCGTTCAAAACTGGCCAAAACTATCAAAAATTAAGTCTATATCATATCTGCTATGCTGCGTTATCCAACTGTTCTATGAAAGGTTGGTGGTAATAACTAAAATGTTGAGTGTCATTCTGCTCCTCTATGTACCAGAGGCCCCTGTGTTGGACCGCTGCCTCCTTGGAAAGCTTGTCAGAAATGTTGTTGCATTCCCTGTATATATGAGAGCAAGAGATAAATGAGAATTGTTCTTTTAAACGCCAAATACCTTCCAAAATAGAAAGAAGAGTGTGTACATGACATGATGCAGATTTGTTGAACCAATTTATAATGATTTTTGAGTCGCCAAACACTTGAAGGTGTAAGATGTTATGCTCTAGTGCAAACTGAAGTAGGTGGAAAAGAGTAATAAGCTCAGAAAAATTGTTAGTTCTAGGTCCTAGACCCATATTGATTCTGTAGGAGTGCTGATGAGAGAGATAAAGAAGAGTGCCTCCCCCACAACCCAGTGGTTGTGCAGATCCATCAAAATATGCCCAAGGTAAATTGAAATTGATGACCTCAGGAATGATATTCCGAGGAGGTCTGGGGGGGTCATCTTCAGGAATGCAAGAGAAGCTAGATAATATTTTGGACTTAATCAAATTCCAGAGTGGGGGTAGATCATTGAATATAGATGCATTCCTAGCTAGCCAGATTCCCCAACAGACGAGGAGTGGGAGGCTCCTTGGCTTTTTTTGTAGAGGCAGAGTTCCACCAGGTTTGTCATGCCTCCTTTAAGTTCAGGCATTGCCAAGATATATTGAAGCCTAGATCGTGCATAATGGATGACCAAAGCAAAACAGTGGATCTGCATTGAAGGAGAAGGTGTTCGATGGATTCAGAGTCATTTTTGTAGAGAGTACACCATGTGGGTCCATGAATGGATTGTTTGAGAAGGTTATCCATAGTAGGAACAATGTTGTTTAGAGAACACCACATGAATAGTCTGGTGTGTGGAGGGGCCGACAGCTTCCAAATGGGGTGCCACCACCATTCTTGTCTTTAAGGGAGATGATCCAGCTATATTTGTAGGTATCCATATTTTGGTGTATAGATCCTGGATTTTGCTAGGACCCAAATGATTTCATCTTCCCCACTACCTATGTGAATATAAAATTCTGTCAGTGCTAATGTGTAGATCTGTCAATCATGATGCAGATGCCCCGGTAAACCAAGCTGGTTGGCAGATTTCCATCCTTGTGTAAAGATATTCGTGGTTTTTGGCTTAGATATTTGAGCAATGTAACGAATGCCTTGTTCACCCAGATGGTTGATGACATCCGAGGGGAGTGTGTGTATATTTCCACTGCGCGACCAGGGGTCTATTCCAATATGAGATTTATTCCCTGATCTGATTCTCCATGAAAGTCCATTCCTGATATGAGGCAAGGAAGTGATGACTTCTTTCCATATGGATGATATCTTGCGGTGGTTCCATGTTGGCAACCGAATCCAATCAAATATGTTCATTGGCTGAATATATTTCATATACACCACATGTGTCTAGAGACTCTTAGCTGTCATGATTGCCCATCCCATTTTTGCAATGACAACTTTCGCAAATGTTTCCATATTTTTGATGCCCCATCCTCCCCATTTTTTGGTGAGGGTTGTGTTATCCCTTTTAACACATGAAAAATTTTGACCCTCTATATTGGAATTCTAGAGAAATCTGTTGCACAGGCGTTGAATGCGTGAGATGATGGCCCGAGGCAACCAAGCCAGAGACATCCAATACACAGGGGTGGCTTCCAAATCTGAAATCTGAAGAGTTAGCCAGCCAGCCCGAGATAACCACCTATAGTGCCAAATACCTATGTGTTTTCCCAATTTGGAAATAAGCCAACTCCAGTCTTCAATGCGATAGTATGAGGGTTTCAATCTAAACTTGAGGTATCTGAGACCATCCTGAAGGTTCAAGGAGGGGAAAGGAAATATGTTGAGGTAAAATCCTCTTTCCTAGAGGGAGCATCTAAAAACAGAGATGGTAGATTTTAATGCATTGCACTTCATGCCTGTGGTTGTGTTGAAATGTTACAGTCCAACGGAAAAAGATAGTATATCACCAATAGATCCATTGAGTAGAATGAGGACATCATCTACAAATATCAAGTGAGTGAGAGTGCATCCCTCGAATATTTTGATACCCTGTAGTCATCCCAATTATTTCTAATGCATGATCAGTTAGCTCAGTTCTTCCATAATGAGAAGAAAGAGGAGGGATGAGAGGGGGCAGCCTTGACGAAGTCCTCTTTCTGAGTGGAAGAAAGGAGATGCAGAACCATTAATGAGTATACTAAAGGAAACATTGGTGATGCAGCACATGATCCATTTGATTAAATTGTAGGGGAAACCTAAGTGCATAAGAATCATACAAATGTAGAGCCAATTTTCTTGGTTGAAAGCCTTGGAAAGATCCAGTTTGAGGATGGTACTTTTGAGCTTTTTGTGTTTGATAGAGTGCAACACCTCCTATGTAGTGCCAATTGCTTCATGAATTTGGTGATGGTGTAGAAAGGAAAATTATTCAGGTGAAACGTGCTCAGAGAGAATGGGCTTGATGCGATTAGTGATGATTTTGGCTATGATCTTGTAGATGTAGCTTCATAGGGAGATAGGAAGATAATCAGAGAAATGTTGTGGATCATCAGATTTGGGGATAAGGTCTATGAATGTAGCATTATATGTATAATATAATCTTCTAGTAGTTATGAATTCTTCTACCAATTTGAGGATGTTCTGTCCCATGACATCAAAGAAGGCCAAGTAAAATTTAATTGGCCATCTGTCTAGTCCTAGGCTTTTGTCTTTCTGGAACCATTTTAAGGTGTCCTCAATTTCCTATAGCATTATTGGTCTCATTAACTGATATTCTGCTTCCTGATCCACAAACCGCAGGAAGATCCTAGCCACTCTGACAATCTCAGCCAGATTTGTATTGTCAGGGGCTTTATATAGAGCGGGGAAGTGGTCAGTTCCCATTTGAGCTAGTTGATGGAAGTTCTAGGCTTAGTTATCTAATGATCCTTTAGCGACCAAATGGTTTTGATAGCTTTGCGTCCATTATCGAATAGGTGGAAGAATTTGGAATTCTCGTCCCCAAATTTTAGCCAGATGGCTCTGCTTCGAAGGTGCCAGTTCTCTTCTTGCTCTCTGAGGATCTGGGTTCAATCTGTAATTAATTGTGAGAGTTGGGATCTATTTTTTTCAGAGCATGTCCCAGACCTCAAGGTTAGCTCAATCTCTACAATAGCCATTTCTATTTTATTCAGGGTGTCCTCATCCTTTTTTCTTTTTTCGCTAGCCCATGTTTTAGTTAATTTCTTCCTAGCATTCACCTTTGCAGCAAAAGTGACATAAGGGGAGGATGAAGGTGTTACACGATGAGTAGTCCAATAATTGGTTACCAGATTGATGTACTCTAAACTGGCTAACTAGGTAGCATTGAATTTTAATGGAATGCAGGGCTTTCTTTGATAAGGAGCAAGTTCTAAATATATAGGAGAGTGATCAGAGATCCCACTGGTGCCGACCCATTGACGATAAGAAATGCCCGAGCTAGTGAGATCTTCATGAATCAAGAATTGATCAAGTCTCCTAGCAACCAAGGCCTTCCCAGTTCTGTGGTTATTCCGAGTGGGGTGAAGTTGGGCCATAGGGATGTCAATCAGGTGATGGGATTCTATGATTTGTGCCATTTCAGCAACCAAAGGATCAGCATTTGCATGCGGACCCCATGATTCGGCCAAGCCCAGAGAGAAATTAAGATCGCCACCTATAACGAGGTTGTGAGCAGATAAAAGGGAGGTGCTAAGAATATTGTGCCAGAAGGTTAAGCGGGATGTGCAAGGTGCATATATGTTGATGAGGCTGTAAGCAGATCCAAGATCGAATCAGAAAATGTCAACCACAAGAAATCCTTCCCCACCCCATTGGTTCAGGATTCTTATGGTATGGGGGTTGGTGCCAATTAACACTCCCCCAGATCGTCCGCAAGCATCCAACGTCTACAAAATCCAACCAGGAAAGATATCTTGGAGTGTAGAGGTGACATGTTTAGATGAGTCCATATTTTCTTGGAGAAAAATCACATCAGTGGGAGTGTAGTGCAGTAATATACGCAGGGCCAATTTCTTTTCAGGGTTGGCCAACCCACAGTAGTTGAAGGAAAGTATTTTCATGAGGTAACCATGGGTCGGGTCATCCAAGCTCTAAGGACCCCTTCAAGTGTATTTTTTTTACCTTCAAAAATATCCAGACCAGCTTGTATTATATCTTTGGAGATTTTTGAATGAAAATCTCAACCAGGTTTAGTTCGAATATGATCGATCAGTCTGAGCCCACCAATCTCAGAAGATGGAGGAAGTGAATGAGAGATTTATCAGAGCCGATAGGGATGGTGTGTTTGTGAATAGGAAGTTGATACATAGGGAGGGTGTGGGGGGGAAAGATCAGGGATGGAGGGAGGGATCTTCGAGTAGATGGGGTGAGTGGAGGGACCAAGGCAGGTTACCGAGGAGAAAGGGAAAAAGTGCGAGGGGGATGAAATGAATTGTGTGATTGTGGAAACAAATGCAGATGAGTAATTAAGAGATGCAAGGATAGAGGATGGATAAGTACCTGACACCTACTTCGCAGCAACAGCCTGAGCCCTAGTCATCCGGGGTGAGGGAGGTCCGAGAGGGGAAAAGGAGGGCTTGGGCCCTGATATGATCTTCTTCCCTTTTCAATGTTCTTTTGCATTATTGACGGGAGGGGGAGTGGTCGGGGTCACTATGGTATGTGGATGATCCGCATCACCAACTGTATCTGCACCTTTCAGGTGTGGACAATCCTTCTATAGGTGCCCAACTTCATGACATCTTCGGCATCTATAGGGAACTCCCTCATAATATAGGATTTGTATTTTGAAAAACTACCTCCATCTCAGCATGATAGCTTCTTCGAGCCCAAATCTCATATCCAGGTGTACTAGTATCCTTGCCATCATCATGATGCTAGAGGTGAGATAAGATTTTTCATGGTCCAAATAGGTGTCGAGGGTGTTGCCAATGTGCCACATTATTTCCTCAGACCAGAAGTGAAGTGGAAGCCCTAGTAGCCTCACCCAAATTGGGCCAGCTCTGACTTGTTCTCTTTCAGGGTCAAAGAGGGGCTCCATATTTTGAACAAATCAGGAGCTTGTTTAATATGCCATAGTTTCGACAGTACCCAATTAACATGCTCAGGTCGATGGAAGCGTAGGGCGAACCATCCATGAGGGAGGATAACAATCCATGGTAGTTATTCCATTATAGACCCCCAAATATTGTTTGTCCATGTTCGTAAGCGAGTGAGGATGTATTTGCGCCCTCTCACATGTCCCACCAGGACCCTCTCAGCTGCATCCATCACTTTGCCCATGCGGAGTCATGCTCCGAGGGTTAGGTCAAAATTCCTAGTACTTTTCTTGATGCAATTGGAGCGATGTTTTCCTTTGTGCGGAGGGATTGGATTTATATGGCCGAGGTCGGGATCAGGATCACAATCGAAGATTGTCGAATTTAGGGCATCTGGTGTTAGGGTTACAAGCAGGGTAGCAAAACATCCCAAAGATGTTAGATCAAGTTGAGGAGGGTTCAGAGGCGCGGTCCAAATCACATAGGGCCAAGAGCTAGAGGGTTTGAGGGGAGGGGATAGGGATGTGCCTTGAAGGCAGGTGGAGAGGAAACTTAGTGAGTTGGGAGAGAAAACAATCAGGCCCGATGCTGGCAAGGAGCTCTCAGGGATTGATGGAAGGTCGGCGAGCGAAAATGACGGAGATTCAGAGGTCAGAGGCAGTTCAAAGAGTGGATGAGGGAGTGGAGTATGGAAACAAGGACCTACAGTCACTGCCTCGGGAATGTTGAGGGCCAGTGAGGCATGAGGTGGCACAGGATAGTTCGGAGAACCCTAGACGTCGATGCCTTCTAATGTGTCTAGCGAGTATTCTATCTCCTCATCTTCCATTTTTGTGCAGCTAGGCCAAGAATCCCATGTTGACCACTTCCTGTCATCATAGCAGTTGACCAAAAGTAACGATGGAAAAAGACTCAACAGTGGGCTGCGATCGATTTCAGATTTTCTCTTGTAAAAAACCCTAACACCTTCGCAACCCTAACGGACAGAGATCGCTGAGCTATTCGCCTGCACATTATTTCCACGAGGGTTTCTATTTTCGCCTCATCCATGGTCACTCTACTAAAAAAGATTCAAAGAGTGCCTATCAGAATTGTTGCAAATTTTTTTAACACCGTGACAATAATCTAACAAAATTCTATGTTACATTAATACTAATAATAACATTATCTTTATTATTAATAAACCCTAATAAAATTATTATTGAAACCAATCCATAATAATATTATTAACTATTACTATCCTAACGTAGTGTAATATTATTATATTATTCTTAAAGGTAAACTTAATTATTAAATTTAATACTAAAACTTAATATTTAAACCTAAAATATTATTATTATTATTATAAAACTTAAAACATAATATTAAAATGTAAATCATTATATTATAATTATTAAATTTAAACCTAATATGTTAAACTTAATTAATAAACATAATACTAAAATCTAATATTTAAACTTAAAACTTATTATTATTATAAAAATTTATATTATAAATCGATATAAATATATGTTCTGAATATTTAAAAAACTAAATCTAAACACATTATAGTAGTTAAATGTTTCATTAAACCTGAAAATATTATATTATATGTAAATCTAACATTATAGACTTTAAACTTTTTTTTATGCAAACTTAAACTTATAAACCCAAAGAATTATATATATTATAACCAAACACGATAAGCTTAAAAAGTTAAATGAGTGAGGTATAACTATTTAAAACGTTTTATAGTATAGCTATCTAAAATATGCATATGTCATCCCATCTTTTGTAATTTTATTTTTATTTAAAAGAAAAAAAAAATTAGATGGTAATGATTTTAATTCCACTCAATATTGTTCATAGTTGTATATGATTGAGGTTTATTTAAAATTTTAGTATTTTGAGTTTTTTTTTATTTTCAATTTAATCAATTAAAAATTATACTTTATGTACTGGGCTTTTTTGGTTTTCAATTTAATAAATTAAAAGTTCTGCCTTATGCATTACGGGCTTATTTACCACTTGAATCATCTTGCTCCCTTTAACCATGTTCTTCCTTCTTGCCAAGTATGCATGGTTTCATATGCTCTTTCATCTACTCTACAACTATGTTTACCTAACTTATCCCCTTTAATATTTTCTTCAATTGCCTCAATTCATTTTGTTGTGTTGATTTCATAACTGTTGTATTGTAGAGGTGTTGGATTGACAAGTTGAAAGATTGTTGAGTTTAGCTAAACCCTAGCTACTAGATTTTGTAAATAGTGGAGTGTGACACCCATGAGTACTTTGCGAAATTTCTTTTATTGTTAATACTGATGTCTTCTAATTTATGTAATGTAGAAAACAAACAAACTTAAATTAATTACGTCGTAAGGTGTTCTTATTTGAAAACAACTTCCCTAGCTACCCATGTGTCCATGTCTGAGCCATTGGAAAATGTTTTAGGCCATTAAATCAAGTAAATAGTCTCATATATGTTTTTTATAATGTTAGTTTTTTTTTCTTTTTAATAAACAAAATATGATAGAAATGGTGTAATGTCATGTTTAACATTTTGACTATTTCAAATTACACAAAAATAAAAATAAAAATAAATTAAATAAAAAGAATTACATAATGTAATGAACATTTTAACAAGGTTAAAATACAATAAAATAAATAAAATAAAATAATTATAAACTATAAAAACAGCCCATGGTATTGACCCATGGTATTCATGTGGAATGTAGTTTATTTTTAAATGTTTATAACCATTATGAACATTTTAACGAGGTTAAAATACAATAAAAAATAAAAATATTAAAATAAAATAATTATAAACTATAAAAACATCCCATGATATTGACGCATGGTATTCATGTCAAATGTAGTTTATTTTTAAATATTTATAACCATTATTCTTTTAAAATTTTACCTAATAAAATGCAATTTTCGTACATCCAAATATACATAGTTTTTCTTGTTTTATATTATTTTTGTTGCAACTATTTTATTATTCTAGAAATACATGGTTTTTTTTGTTAAGATAATTGATGTTACATATGTTTTATTATTCATAAGTAGAGTTTCTTAATATATAAAAAATTAAATTAATAATGAATTTTTTTAGAATATGTGATCTTTTTTTAGTTTCCAAATTACACAAGATTATCTTGAGCAATAATGATGAATGTTCATAATTTTAATTTCTTAAATAAAACCAAATTTTCCTTATTACCTAATTGTAATAGTTTGTAACTACATAACAATTTGTACCTACATACATACTCTTTCTGATTTTTTTTGTTAATGAATATCAAATTTCTTCCCTTCAAAAAAAACTATATACATATCTTTAATTACGTAATTGTATCTAAAAAATCTTACATGTTTTTTACTTTATAATCATAAACAATTTTCATATTATATGATTTCAAACTTACTCACAGTCGTATTATTTTTCTCTACAAATGTTGCAAATTTCATGGTTAATGTAATATAAGCTAAATACAAATTCATTTCTTGTAATCAAGATCAAAAAAGCTATGCTAAGTAGCCAACACCACAGGACAAGACATGTTTGTCAATTCCATACATGCTACCGAATCTCTCTCGGTCTTGGATTTCTTTTCTTAATAGCCTTATTTTTACTGTTGTTGAAGTGATGAAATCCACATCTCCATATATTTTTACACCGTAAGGCGTCTTTATTTGAAAACAACTCTCCTAGCTGCCTTTCTGTCATAATTTGTGCCATTAGATCCTTTTTTAGACGATTGGATCATGCTCAACCATAGATTCAAATTGTGGCAGTTCCTTATAACAATAACATTAGTCATCATCCCTACCTGCCTTGCTCTATTATTTGGAGTCTATGATTTGTGTACCTATCAGTATTATGTGTCTCGTGATCTTTGGGAAGAAGGCAGGCCAGAGGATGCCAAGTTTAAAAGGAAAACACATTGTGATAACCGGAGTATCAAGGGGCATCGGCCTTGCTATTTCAATGGAGGTTCTCAAAGAGGGAGGGTACATGACCCTCATCTCTAACAGTTCTTCTCAAATATATGACACCACTACAGACATTGCTCAACAGGGGAAATATTCTTTAGAGAAAGTTTGTGCAAAGGTAGGGTTCTTTACATAAATCTATGTAGATATTTTTGGTTTAAAAACCTCTTGATCACATTCTTTCTGGTTAAATTTTTCACAAAGGTAATGTTCTTTACCTAAATTTCTGTACATCTTTTTCGATGAATTGTTTTTTGAAAAACCTCTAATCACATTCTCTCTAGATAAAGATTAGAAAAATGTTGAGTTCTTTGCATAAATTCCTCTGCAGATTTTAATGAACTCTGGATCACATTATTTCTATCTAGATCCTCTATGCCAGGGGGTTTATTCATGAAATTATGTGGAATGATCTGAGCTTTCTGGTGAAGGTTGCAGATATGGGGGACTATGAATCCATTTCTACAGCTATAAAGGAGTGTTACGAGTGGCTACCTTTTGACGTTGTTATCTGCAACACAGGAATAGCTAGAATAGGCTACATGGATGAAATCAGCATTACAGATGTGGATTCCGTCATTCGCAATAATCTCAGTGGGGTATTCTACACTGTTCATTCTTCGTTTCCCTTGATGAAACAATGGAGCAGCAAGTCAAATCCGACAGCTATTTTTCTCATGGGATCGTTGGCTTCAATGGTAACTAATCATTAAATAATCAAGAAACAGATTTGAATCCAAAGTTGATAATATTTGTTTAAGAGATTTATAGTGTAGACTCTAAACTCTTTAAAGTTTGATTAAATAATCTTTCCAAAGGAATTTTTTCCCCAAATTTAATCTCAATGGATGATAAAATAACATGATGCCAAAATCAGCCAAGGTTCCATGCAAAGCTAACAAGTTGAGTTATACATTTCAAGTAATATAAGAATGCAACATGGATGCTATGGTTGTGGCATATACACATCCACTAAACATGCCCTTAAAGGAATGGTCGAGTGCCTAATGTTTGAGGTGTTGCCTTTCAATATTCGAGTGACTATTTGCTATCCAGGCTTTGCAAAGACGCCTCTCCTACCACAAGGTCATTCGAATTTCCTTGCAAAGACACCTCTCCTACCAGAAGGTTCATCGACTCTCTCTGTAATTCATGCTATTTCATTTTCTTTCTCTTTTTTGTTTCCAAATAAGGCGAGTTTCTATACAGACATTGCTCAACAGGGGAAATATTATTTAGATAAATTTTGTGCAAATGTATGGTTCTTTACAAAAATCTATGTAGATA
This sequence comes from Pinus albicaulis, assembly GCA_034641835.2. NCBI lineage: Eukaryota > Viridiplantae > Streptophyta > Pinopsida > Pinales > Pinaceae > Pinus > Pinus albicaulis. The sequence continues at coordinate 1,258,774,797 of CM076580.1, forward strand.
TTTTTGGTTTAAAAACCTCTTGATCACATTCTTTCTGGTTAAATTTTGCACAAAGGTCATGTTCTTTACCTAAATTTATGTACATATTTTTCCTTGAATTGTTTGTTGAAAAACTCTAATCACATTCTCTCTAGATAAAGATTGGACAAATGTTGAGTTCTTTGCATAAATTCCTCTGCAGCTTTTAATGAACTCTGGATCACATTATTTCTATCTAGATCTTCTATGCCAGGGGGTTTATCCATTAAATTATGTGGAATGATCTGAGCTTTGTGGTTAAGGTTGCAAATATGGGGGACTATGAATCCATTTCTACAGCTATAAATGAGTGTTACGAGTGGCTACCTTTTGACGTTGTTATCTGCAACGCAGGAATAGCTAGAATAGGCTACATGGATGAATTCAAAATTACAGATGTGGATTCCGTCATCCGCAATAATCTTAGTGGGGTAGTCTACAATGTTCATTCTTCGTTTCCCTTGATGAAACAATGGAGAAGCAAGTCAAATCCGACAACTATTTTTCTCATGGGATCGTTGGCTTCTATGGTAAGTAATCATCAAATAATCAAGAAACGGATCTGAATCCAAAGTTGATAATAGTTTTTTAAGAGATTTACAGCGTAGACTCTAAACTCTTTAAAGTTTGAGTAAATAATCTTTCCAAAGGAATTTTTTCCCCAAATTTAATCTAAATGGATGATAAAATAACATGATGCCAAAATCAGCTGAGCTTCCATGCAAAGCTAACAAGTTGAGTTATATATTTCGAGTAATATAAGAATGCAGCATCCATGCTATGGTTGTGGCATATACACATCCACTAAACATGCCCTTAAAATACTGGTCGAGTGCCTAAGGTTTGAGTTGTTTCCTTTCAATATTCGAGTGACTATTTGCTATCCAGGCTTTGCAAATACGCCTCTCCTACCACAAGGTCATTCGAATTTCCTTGCAAAGACACCTCTCCTACCAGAAGGTTCATCGAATCTCTCTATAATTCATGCTATTTCATTTTCTTTCTTTTTTGTGTGTCCAAATATGGCGAGTTTCTATACATACATTTCTCAACAGGGGAAATATTCTTTAGATAAAGTTTGTGCAAAGGTAGGGTTCTTTACAAAAATCTATGTAGATATTTTTGGTTTAAAAACCTCTTGATCACATTCTTTCTGGTTAAATTTTGCACAAAGGTAATGTTCTTTACCTAAATTTCTGTACATATTTTTCCTTGAATTGTTTGTTGAAAAACTCTAATCACATTCTCTCTAGATAAAGATTGGACAAATGTTGAGTTCTTTGCATAAATTCCTCTGCAAGTTTTAATGAACTCTGGATCACATTATTTCTATCTAGATCTTCTATGCCAGGGGGTTTATCCATGAAATTATGTGGAATAATCTGAGCTTTGTGGTGAAGGTTGCAGATATGGGGGACTATGAATCCATTTCTACAACTATAAATGAGTGTTACGAGTGGCTAACTTTTGACGTTGTTATCTGCAATGCAGGAATAGCTAGAATAGGCTACATGGATGAAATCAACATTATAGATGTGGATTCCGTCATCCACAATAATCTCAGTGGGGTAGTCTACACCGTTCATTCTTCGTTTTCCTTGATGAAACAATGGAGCAGCAAGTCAAATCTAACAACTATTGTTCTCATGGGATTGCTGGCTTCTATGGTAAGTAATCATCAAATAATCAAGAAACAGATTTGAATCCAAAGTGGATAATATTTTTTTAAGAGATTTACAGCGTAGACTCTAAGCTCTTTAAAGTTTGATTAAATAATCTTTCCAAAGGAATTTTTTCCCCAAATTTAATATGAATGGATGATAAAATGACATCATGCCAAAATCAGCTAAGGTTCCATGCAAAGCTAACACGTTGAGTTATACATTTGGAGTAATATAAGAATGCAACATCCATGCTTGGTTGTGGTATATACACATCCACTAAACATGCCCTTAAAGGACTGGTCGAGTGCCTAAGGTTTGAGTTGTTGCCTTTCAATATTCAAGTGACTATTTGTTGTCTAGGCTTTGCAAAGATGCCTCTCCTACCAGAAGGTCATTCGAATTTCCTTTCAAAGACACCTCTCCTACCAGAAGGTTCATTGACTCTCTCTGTAATTCATGCTATTTCATTTTCTTGCTTTTTTATGTGTCCAAATAAGGCGAGTTTCTGTTCTTTATTACGAAATATTAAATACACTAAATCTAACTATAAAACAATTCAAACCATTTGAAATCAAGAATATTAAGAAATGACATCAAACCATTACAATTCATAATATTAAGGTAATTTTACCTAATAATGAGTGATAATTACCTAAACGCTAACTACCTCCACAGTTTCATTAAATATACAAGAACCAAAAAGGAAAAGAAGGGAGAAAGGAGGTTGTAGTCAGTAGTACATAGCAGAGGCAAGAGAAGTCTATTTTCATAGTGGGACACAAATAGAGCAATTAGTAACTGAACAAAATGCTTTTCTACCATCCTGATGGCACAAAGCTGTAATCTCATGTAGAGACCTCTGTATAGGTTTCATTTCTCTATTAAAAATAGCTTGTAGTTTTTTTAATACAACCAAAAAGGGTTTCTTTCTCTGGTTTTAACACTGTTGAGCATTTGATTTGGGTTTTTATAGCCTTCTATGATTGTTTATTTTTCACTTAATATTTAAAATATGTAACATAGTTTGCTGTAGATTTAAGCTATGCTCAGACTGCATTAACACTAGCAATTTTAATTGCAAAAAACAAAAGTTAGTAGTCTTAAACCCATCCATAACATTCAGATATTCCCCATATTTGGCGATCTGTAATCCCAGGGAGAAAATACAGATCAATGTTTTCAGAGCAAAAACTTGTCTCTTCAACAAATGCAAGAAAAATATGATATGTTTTACTTGTATGACTTTGTTAAGTACACGGCTAAAATTTAAAACATTTCCAACCCTCTGAATGGATGAAAGGAGTGGCCAAATTTAAAGCCTATGGTTGTATGGTTCATTGAGGAATGATGGAATAAGTATCATTGTTCCTGTTTTGGGGAATCTTTCATTTTGATAGCAACTTCGTCTCAGGTTATTCAACATTGAGAAATTTTGAAGTAGGTTGTTATTTATTTGAATTTATCTTTTTAGCTCTCTCAGATGCTACATCTAGTAGCCGTTTTCTAATGGTGGCCTCATGGGAACCTCATCTCAAGAAGATAGGAAAGAGGAGGAGGATTAAGGGGAAGTAACCCTTATTCTCTTTCTTGCATATTTTTTGAGATTTTAAGTTGTATTTTATTTGTGCTTTAGGCATTGTATTCACATGTATTATATGATGCAATTTGCTTCTGTTGTTAAATATGGTTAGAGCTAATAGTATAGATTTTAGACTAAAATGAAATTTAGATTTCCAACTGTTAATAATATCACATGTCCAGAATTATGTGGTGTTCTCTATATGATTGCATTCGATAGTTGTTTATGCTCTTTTTTTACTATGCTCATTTCTGCAATGTTTCTTTTTAAATAATGATTCAAATTGGAAACTTAGTCCATTTGACATAGTTGTGTCACTTTTCTGGTTATCACAGACTTCATAGATCAGTTATTTGACATACAATTTTGTACTTAGCATCACATTTCTATTAATTCTACATAGCATTGTTTGGTGTCGTTGACATGGTTAATGTGATTCAATTGTCAATAGTTGTTTACAATAATTGTTTTATGTATCTTGCATTTGCAGAGAAAATTATTGCAGATTGAACATGATTTTCTCTATAACTTTGCTTTTAATTACAAATACAAATTGGGACAAGGCATAATATCTTTTCCTTCCTTTACTAAAATTGAACAAAATAAGTATAGATATATTTCTTAGCAACTACTGGATCTCTTTAAGAATCCAACGACGTTTCCTTTGCAACATCTGGTGATGGTGCAATTGCTAGTTATGGTTTTCAGCAAGAAAATCTTGATTGTTAATGAATTTAAACATGAATATTCACTAATAAGTATAGCTAATGATGACAAAACTCACATACAGTTAGGCCAATTACGGCGATAAATTCTCATTCCTTCAAAAAGAAAAAATCCAAGGAACATGGGGATCTTTTTTAAAAAACATAACACTCTTTGGGAATGGAAGAAAGAAAAGTAGCCTAACGAAGAAGGAAAGAGAGGGGACTTGATTAGAAACTGGAGGAAAAAAAATGAAAACCTGGTATAGGACATTGTACAAGGAACATAGACTGTGGAATTTAAGGGGTTCTTGAGCTGGGTAGCAAACCAGTGCAATCCTTAGGCATAATTTCAAAAGTTTGAGATTTACAATCTAGACCTGGAAGTTCTAAGGTTTGTCATCTAATACCTAATATATGACGAGAGGAAGATCGGGGGGGATATTGGACGTCAATTCCAGTCTCACAATCGGATGGAGAGACTTCTTGTACGAATCATAGAGCTAGAAGGAAAACTAGATAAGTATTATCTAAGTTTGTTAATACCTTAATCTCTGAATGAATGTCGTGGTGATTTAAAACTGTGATTTCACTGTTAATATTATTAATTCATTAAGATATGTTCCTATTATATATTAGAACCAAAATAATAACTGTATAGATGAGACTGCTTGTATAGAATGTCGAATGGGAAGGTTGTAGGCTTAAAGAAATATTGTCTTAACCATGAAACTATTGTGTTTTCTTGTTAAACAGTGTTTTAAACGATGTTGTGTATTAGAATTGTACCTTAGTGTCTTATGCATGAACCACATAGAGAATTAACCAAATATCTACCACATAAATGAGAGTATTGATTCTCGTTATCCCAAGGGAAATGCTTAGGGCCAAGCTTAGGCAGTCTAGAATCTTAATATGATCTTGTACACCTCTAGGCGGGTTAACCAGCAAGAATTTAATTCAACGATGCAACCACACTACTACACTAAGGGAATTTCAAGACATTTATTTAAGACAAAATAAATCTTTTGTCTTAAAAAGTCACTTTTTATTTTAGTTATTTTACATTAAAATTTAATATCAATTGAATTGTCTTAAATATAAAATTTAAGACAAAAATAGTGTAAGACAAAAATAGTTTGAGACAAAACTTTATATTTAAGACAAAAACAATTTGAGACAAAAATATTTTAAGACAAAAACAATTTAAGACAAAAATATTTTAAGACAAAACTTTATATTTAAGACAAAAACAGTTTGAGACAAATATTTTAAGACAAAACTTTATATTTAAGACAAAAGCAGTTTCAGACAAAAAAAAATTAAGACAATAAATTTGAGACAAAAATATTTTAAGACAAAACTTTATATTTAAGACAATCCACGAGATCAATCCACTAGGAAACCCCTTCAAATAAAATATGACTAGCCAATCACCATCGACCAATTTCCTTCGTAAAATCTATCTAATCAAGCACACAATCGACAAATATCTTCAATGGCGACGCAAACCATTAATGGATTGTCCCTCATATAATAAATGACCAAATTGGAAAATAAATATCCCCCCAGACCAATTAATGACCCCAAGATACTCCTTCATGATCGAATTCAAAATTGAAATATGTTACCAACCTCCACCAATCAAAATTAATGCACTTACGTAGCAGTAAATATCCTCGTAAATCCTCCTATCGACCAATACCAACCCACAGAGGAGAAGGAAGATCAATAGGAGCAAAGGTTTAGAATAAATACCATGTAAAACAATGAACCAATGTGTCTCAGATAGATCATAGAGAAGAACAATAGGTAGCATCTAAGATCCTCAAAAATCCCTTGATTGACCATTCCCAAACTAGAGAAGGAGTAGGAAGATCCACAAAAGCAAAGGTTTAGAAGAAAGACAGTGTAAACAACCAGCTAGTGCGTCTCAGATAGATCACAGAGTATGCCAAAAACTAGAGTGGAAAATAATTTGTTATTAGCGTACCTTGAAACAAATGATCCAGTAGAGATCACTGATATCATTCAGAATAAGGATAGAAATTGAATCTAACTCAGATAATTATACTTAGATGCATTGCACGTCCAAACAACACCAGTAACTACACCACAAAATGCTACATTTAATCCATCTACCTGCACACTTGAAACCAAAATTACCTCCCTTGCGAATTTTGTGACTAATGCTTCCACAACCCTATATTTTTTCCTTGGCATCAACTTCTTGCAAAATTTGGTTGTAGAGATTTTGAAGTAGGCATATTGTCTACCAAGGGAGATTTTGTAATTTGTCTCCACCATCCTTTAAGTGAATCTAACCCATGTTGTTGATAACCGCTAGAAGTTTCAGCACAACAATGTACTGATAGCAACAACCAATAGATAGAAGTAGCATTCAAAATAAATGAAAAAATGAAAAAACACGAATTAAAATACAATAGATTGAGACCCTGAAAAGTACTTCAAATATTTTACTGCATATCCATGTTCAATGAAAATTCCTCGGTCGCTCCTCTCACCAATCACCTTTGTTGTTAGCCCCCATTTCCCTAAAACCCATCAGTTGTTTTCGGCCTCCATCACTCTACTTCCTAAAAAACCCATCAACAACATAAAGACAAACCCCTAATCCTTTACTTTTTCCTTTTTTACTAGCGCCTCGTATCGAAAATTTTAAGACAATATTTCTTTTGTCTTAAAAGCCCCCTCCATGTATTAGTGTCGAATGCAACGACATACAAGTTGTCTCTAATCATATAAATAGATATCTAAGGGACATAAGAGGGATTGACGTCTAATAAATCTTACCAGGAATAGTTGTCATGTTCTTTAGAGTTAGCTACCCCACCAAAACGAAGATCCCAATAAATTGTTGTCTTTATATAATATAATGTGAATGATAAGTGAAATAACAGCCTCGATATAGGCATGAGACAGTAGTATCCTACACGCCAACAGACTTAAGGTGTACTATTAGAGTCAATTTTGCAAGTCATGTTAGATAATATTACCTTCAATTGATATGGTTTTATCTTAATTGTTAATTGTCTTAAATGAATTTCATCTTATTTGCCATTGTCTTAACATAAAGTTTCAACTTAAAATATTTTTGCCTCAAGTTGGTTTTCTCTTAAATATAAAGTTGTCTTAAAATATTTTTGTCTTAAATTGTTTTTGTCTTAAAATATTTTTGTCTCAAACGATTTTTGTCTTAAATATAAAGTTTTGTCTTAAAATATTTTTGTCTTGAATTGTTTTTGTCTTAAAATATTTTTGTCTCAAACTATTTTTTTCTTAAATATAAAGTTTTGTCTTTAAATATTTTCTCTTAAACTGTTTTTTCTTAAATATTTTTGTCTCAAACTTTTTTTGTCTTAAATATAAAGTTTTGTCTTAAAACATTTTTTGTCTCAAACTCTTTTTGTCTTAAATTTTATATTTAATACAATTCAATTGATATTAAATTTTAATTTAAAATGACTAAAATAAAAAATAACCTTTTAAGACAAAATATTTCCATTTTCTTAAAAATATGTCTTAAAAGTACCCTTCATGTAGTAGTGATACAAGAGGTCATAGAAAAAAGGTAGTAAAGAAAAACTCTAATATATTGGAAAAATTACATGTATATGGATCAATAATCAAATTCCCTTTGACTCAAATATTTGTACATCTCACACGTATAAGAGGAAGTGGGACAAAACATAACATGAATTGAGATACCACATTTCTGAAACCTTGAATCTTGTATTTGAAACATCAACATGTATATATTTATTTTTCAGAAAGAAAAAACTACTGGTTTATATATTTGTACCAATACAGTAAACTTTTTCATTTCATTCAGATTTTACATCATTTGTCGAGATTGTTTCCTTCTGTTAGCCACCTATAAAATTTGTTATAGCGAAAGGTGGCTAAAACTTTTTGGAGCCTTCAAGGAAAAAATTTTATTACTAAAAAGTGTTGGCTCTTGAAGACTCTTGAAGGCCTCATGCCTCTGTCCAAATCTTCACTACTGTTCCTATTTTATGCTCAGAAATTCTGTTGATTTCATAAGAAGAAACTGCTACAAAGGCCATTTTTCCCTCCTCCCACTTCAAAACTAACCTTATTTTTCTCCCCCTTTTCTCCATAAAAGTCATCTATTTTCATGATTCCTCTTCTTCCATTCATGAAAATCATTTTACATAGTTTAAAACTCATTTTTAAACTATTTCGAAACCCCTAAATCCATTGAAAACTATGAAAAAATTCATAAAAAACAAGTTTTTTATTACTAAGGACTTAAGCCCCCTTGGGTTAAGTCTTAAACCACTTCCCCCACATGCCCACGCCCTACAAACCAGGTGCTATGCCCATCAGGCACTTATCAAATCGGAAGTAATCCACAATGGGTTGATTGAAAGACCGCATCAAAAGTTCCGATGCGATTGAGCCCCTTTATTATAACTCCGCCCCCTCCACTTTTCATTCCATATAACCTTCACCCGGGACCAAGTGATAAGAGTCTGGAGGCGCTAATCACAAGTTTCAAATGGTTAGATTGAAAATCCTAAGCCCGAGGCTCCGACTGCGATTGGCCCTTTGTTATATAACGCCTCGGGCATACTACATTCCATACAACCAAGGCCCCGTAATCGGGCACTAGACCATACCATAAATATATATCCCGCCCCCGAAAGTATTAAAACTTTGTATTATATTGAAACTTTGGGTTTTCATATATCATGAAGGGTTTCCACCGGTTCGCTTTAAAAAGCAATCCCCGCCGTTGATCGTAAGCCAATCAAACGGCCCGCGCAACATCGCATCGCAACATTTTCATTGAGCGCATTTAACATAATGCCCCCTCCGATCACCGATTCCCGATTCACTCTCCACCGTCGATCTGATTTGCAAATCGACGGTCGGCGCTCAATCACATCGCAAGTTTCATCGGGTGTGTTTGTTTTTCCCCCTCAATCAGCCATCCCTCTGATTCATTCCCCACCGTTGATCTGATCCTCAGATCAACGTTCATCGCTCAATAGCATCGCCCTAACCGATCCTGCAATCGCATTGGCAATTTTCGTTACACCCTCCCTTTTTCCCCGCCGATTGCAATCCTCTGATTGGATCTGGACCATCCACGTGTCCAGATCGTATGGTCCCAGATCATTCTCATATTATTTCATCGCCCTCCACCTTCCACCAAAGGGTTTTCAAAACCAATCACCACCATTGATCATTGCGCGATCGACGTTCCCATCTTATTCTTCCCTCTGCTCTCCTTTTAACCTTCTCTTGGCTGATCTCCATTGTTGGATGATGCCATCCAACGGCCATGCTCCTCCCCACACCCTCTGAAGCAGTTTTTTCCCAAAAAATGCAGGATTTTATTAATATTTTCGTATTTTGTAGGTGTTTAAAGGTTTATCCGTTATGTTGAAAGAAAGGCTGAAGGCCGGGAATGACGATTCCCGTGCCTTTGATTCATAAAGAGAAACCGTTCGCAGGGTTCAAGATCCACGTTTCATCGATGCTTCATGAGCATTGATGCCTTGAGAGCCCTGCGCAACCTGCACATCAACAAGGCACTATGATTTTAAATCACATTTAAAAGAGTATCTGTGTCGAAGACAGAACACAGTAGAACAGAAGGATTGAAGATAATTTGGGGATTACGGCTAAGAATGATTATCAAAAGCCTAATCCCCAAAATTAAAACACAGTTAAAGGAACATCATAAGTGTTATCAGAGAGGAAAGCCTCCACTACCACATCTAAGGTAGATTGATTCCTCCCAGCTACCACAGTGCCACCTGTGCCTTAAAAGCATTCAAACAGAGGCCGAACTTATTGAGAAAAATTGGATATTTGCCTCAACACAGCCGAAGAATTAATTCTGCCAAAGGAACTTAATGCAAAAAATATCTGCAGAGTTACTCATTCATGACACAGAGCCTTAAAAGTCAACAAAACTCCACCGAGCTTAAAATATTTAATGTATATCAATTAATACAGTGAAACACATGTAAACTTCTTCATCGAGCCCCTCAAAGGCCGAGAAGTCATTAATCTATATTAATTGTCCTGAGAGATCTTTTATCAAATCTCACATCCTAATTCTTCTATAAATACTTCTGTAGAAGATGAGAGGTTGGTTGGTTGGTTGTTGGTTGATCACTAGTTGTAATATTGGAACTCTCTAAAATAATACATAGTCTGTTGAAGTTGAAGAAGAAATTGAAGTCTTGGACGCCCTGATGATGTTGTTGCATGCTTGTTACTGTGAAGGCTCTATCATTGGATCCATGAGCTTGCCTGCTGGTGAATTATTCTAAACTGTTTAATGTTTTCTCATGTTTTCATTCTGTTCTATGATTTCTTACTACAGTAGGTTGAAATTTTTAGGCTAAGAAATGACTCCTGGAAGCACCTTAGACCTATTCATCCTTCACTGTTTCATGTTTTCTTCTGCTGAAGTATTTTAGAGCCTTTAATCTCTCTCTTTAGTCTTCATGCTTGTTTATTTCCTTAATAGTCCGAATAGTTGGTTTCAGCATGATTTATGGTTCTCCCTACTTGTCTATTTCCACTTTAAAACTGTTATGGAAGTCTCCCTTTGTAGTTTTATGTTTACAGTGAGTCAAGGAGGTATGTTCTGATCTTGCCCTTTGTCCTTACTTAAACAGTTGTCTTAAAGGTCTTTGTAGTTGTAATCATAGATGTGTTAGGTGTTCCCTATTCTATGACTGCAGTTATCAGTGAATCTTTTATGTTTTCTAAGTCATTTGAAATGAAATCTTTGAGGAAATAGGGTGTTCCCCAAATCTTAGATTTCATTTTAAAATTTGTTTTGAAATCATTGTTTGCTTAAAGATGTGATTTGTAGAATTCATAGTTAGCCCTGTCTATCAAAAAGATCTTTATTGTTCAAATTGTGTTTTCAAATTCCCTTTGTTGAGAATTAAACTTCTCTTTTCAAATCATTGATGTCCATCTCATTCCAAAAACCAAAGGATATTGTGGCCAAGTCAGATTTGCCCTCTGATATCCCATATCCATTGATAAGTATGTTATGACCTCTTTTTGACTCCATCGCCCAATGAAACAGATGTTCCTCCATTATATATATCTTTCCTAGCTCTTTCATGTTTTGCTGTATCAATCTGACCAAACAAACCAACAAACACCTGCACTTAATAACTAGTCTAAAATCCATACTCTAAGCACACAAGATAAACCTTTGCAAACAAACATTCGAGAGATCCCTCTCTGAGAACATGAGGAATAGATCCTAGGACTCTAAAGATTGGTTCTGATGTTGCCTTGTCTTTTGATTTTCCAAACTATCAAAACACGGGACACCAACACCTTCTTTTCCATTATCCAAAGTGGATTCTTCGAAAATACATTGTATGAGTTCCACTGATGGGGAACTATTAAAACCATCAAAATTTATATATATGTTTCCTATTCACTTAAACAATTGTCTTTGGACTTTTAAACCCATTACCATGTCGCTTTTAATTCATTTCCTTCAGTTTGATATCCTTGGTTTAGATGCGGTGAAGTTGTGAAACTGTGAAATGCTGTAAGGTGATAATTAATGTACTCTTTTTCTTGTCAAAACACAGATTTACGATGCCCATCAATCCCATTGCCGAAGAAATTTTTTGGAATTAACGATGGTACAGCCTTCTGTTGGATAAAAAATAGAAGGTTCTGATACAAAAAAGAGTCATGCCAGCGTTTTATTTAATCCTTTCTTTCTGTGCCTGCAAAACATAAAAAAGTTAGAAGAAAACAACTGTGCCTTTCGCACCACTACCGCCTGCATCAAAGAGCTCATAATGCATCTCCCCATAATGACCAGATAGACCCCTCTTTGATAACCCATCAGCCTCAATATTCTTTTCTCTATAGGTGTGGATAAATGAAATGGATGTGAACTTGTTGCGCAGCCTCCTTATCCTTTCCAACCAACCCTCAATAAGGGTTGGGTTCAGTTGGGATCCTTTATTTAGATGGTTAATAAGTAAATTTGAATCCCCATAAATAGTTATAGATTCCACAAATAGGTGATCTGAACCACATCAGGCCCCAAAGTGCCAGTGTCTCTGCCTTCATATTTATTCCATTTCTGCCTTCCCCACCCCCCAATGAATTTTATAATGGCAGGAAGGAGTGAGCATCAACCATGCTCCACAGCCACATTTGGAATTTTATGCTGCCCCATCAAAGAAGCGAGCAGGGTAAAGAATCTGATGGGGGTAGTTTCTTATTGAAAGACCCTGAGGACCTTTTTTCTTTTCCTTCGTCTCCCTCCATAACTGTAAAATTTGACTTCCTACCATTTTCGGCTGACTTGGGATTTCCTCAAATATCCACTTGTTTCTACTGATCCACATTTTCCAGTGGTAAATGATAGGCAAAATCCTGAAAGCCTTTCCTTTAGTGCTCCACCATTCATAATAGTTTTCAGCACTATGAAAGTTAGAGTCAAATAAGTGCAAGTGATTGCATATCATGTTCATAACTTTCTTCGCAAAATTACATTCATAAAAGAGATGAGCATTGTTTTTGGCATCCTTCATACAGAGATGGCATATCCCTAGCCCCACTATGCCTCTCCTTTGTAAATTGTTCCAAGTTAGATTCTTATCTTTCCATACCAACCAAAAAAATATGATCATCTTGGTTTGAATTTTAAGTTTCCAAGGGCCCCTGAACCAGCATGCCTATTGCACCCCCAGTTTCTTCTTCATCATATTTTTATAAGTTTCTTGAATAACTACTTGACCTTTGTTTAAAGTGCCTCTCCATGCAACTCTTTCACCTCTTCTAGATTTAATCAATCCCATGCCTCTAAGGTATCCATAGTATGATTTCCATTCATCCCACAAATTATTTGAGATTCCCATATTTCCAGCTGACTGCCATTGGGGAGCGTCCTCATTCCATACAAAATTTGACTAAGGAAAAAAAGGCCTTTCTGATGAAGTAAGGATGTCAATTCCCTGTTGATAGCATTGTTGGCCACGTTGATCTCCATGGATCTCCAATTAAAATCTATCCTCCATTTCCAAAACACCATCTTAAATTTTCCTTAAATATGGGCCATATTGTTTTGAAGCCTTTCCATATTGGTGAGCCCTTATTCAGCTGATAGGTTCCTTCTTTGTATAAATCCTCCAAATTCCTATTCTTGAAATATTTGAAATCCATTATTTCTTTCCATATCCCCGGTGTTTGAAGGCACCTCCAGATGGATTTCATCATAAGAGCATGACAGAAAGTGATGGTATCGAGAACCCCCCATCCGCCTAAATCTTTGGGTCTAGCAATAAGCTCCCAATTAGCTAAATGATAGGATCCTTTTCCCAGCCCTCCCTTCTAAATGAAATCTGCCATTAGACTGCGGATGTTTTTAATAATCCTCATTGAAATATGATACAGATGTGCCCAATATACTAAGAGCTGTTGTAATATTTCTTGTGCGAGAACAAGTCTCCCACCCTTTGACAACCATTTATTGGACCATACCTGAATCCTTCTTTTATATCTCTCCATTAACCAGTTCCAATCTGAAATCAAGTATTTTGTAGCTTTCAGCTGAAAGCCTAGGTAAGTGATTCCAACGTCTATGGGGGATAGCCGAAAGTTAAAACGTTGACCAATATACTCCAAAGTTTCTAAAGAACTGTCTAAATGGAATAAACATGATGTCCCTTAGTTTTCTTCCATACCATATGCTTTCTAAAACATCTTAAAAATTGAGTTTAAAACCAACCAACATCTTTTAATAAGTACCCCAAAGATAAGAATATCATCTACAAAGAAGTTATGAGTTATATCACTCTGACGGGTTATACGAATACCTCTAAAAGTTCCTTGGTCGACAGCTTGCTTTATGTTGAGACTTAAGGCGTCCATAAAGAGGAGTGATAGAGCGCAACCCTACCTTAGACCCCTCATAAGTTGAAATAATTATGTTGCCAAACCATTAATAATAACTGCCATGGAGAAGGACTCAGTACAACCCATAATCCAATCAATCGAACCACATTCCATACCAATCTTATGTAAAATCAATCCAAGGAAATTCCAGTCAATTTTGTCATAAACTTTACTAAAAACTACCTTCATTACCCCAGCATCAATTTCTGAGATTTTATGGAATGCATAAATGTATATATGTTAAATTTTAGTGCGTAGTAATAAAGAATTAAATGATACCATTGACGCATATTTTTTTCAGTTATTCCATACAAGTGCTAAACTAAATTAGAATATAAAAGCACTATGCAAAGTTGAAACAAAACCTTTCGAATCTTACAAAGAAAATATAATAAGCAAGTCATAAGACTAACTCTCCCGAAATCTTTTTCTGCATGAGTTCCCTTCAGGTATAGTCTTTGCCCAATCTAGAAATAATGTTTACGTTATGTTCAAGATAAAAATCGATCCAACAGATTCGGATCATGGTGAATCTATTGTGCTCTATATTACCCATCAATAAAACATTCTAGATCTAGATCCAGGATTGGAACCCAAAGAAGTCTATTTGCATAAAAATAAAATATTCTAGATCTAGATCCAGGATTGGAACCCAAAGAAGATTTTTAAAAACCTATTTGTTTTCTGGGTCATCATAATGCACACAAGGAAACTTACTGTAGTTTATGAATAGCGTTAACATCATGAAAATACAACAACGATCCATTATGCCATATTTCCAGATTCATAAAGGCGAAAAAAACATAAAATAATGGATCCTGACAAAGGAATAAAATGAGCAATCTCTATTTCTGTGGAAAAATAGTAGCTTTCCAGATCTGAAAGTAAAATTATAAATTAACACACTAGATTTTCAAAATATCAAACGATGTTGGTAGATCTAAATCCTATCCTCTCAAATGAGAACAAGAAGATAGGTTGGGGCCCAACCATGTGGCCTATGCATCCTGTAAATAATTTAAATCACAGAGCACTTAAACATGCCAAGGTTCATCAATTCGATAAGCAATGGTAGGAGCATAGAAACCACTTCTCCATGTAGTTCATTAGTGAGAGCGACCACTAGTGTTGGTAGCCCAAGGCTATGTTTCCAAATTCCTAGGTATTTATGGGCTAGTAGGTTCATCAATCCAGAGACTTTCCAATAAATTCATAAGCCCTAAGCCAAACTTTCCAATAAATTCATCAGTCCTAAGCCAAGCCACTTTAAGTAAGTTTATCAATCCTTAGACAGGCCACTACTCTGATTCTCAGAGAGCAAGCCCTCTTGGTTTCTTCAATTGGGTTGTCGCCAGAGCAAACTCCTTTTGAAACTCCCTCTGGGTCTCCAATTTTGTCCCTCTTCTAATGACAAAGACGAATTTTGCCCCTCCATTGTTGACAAAATCTCTCTTCATGAATGAATCAATGCCTCATATTTGAATTTTGGTTTTGTCTATTCGGCCTCAAAATTTTGTTGTCCCACTCTGCATTCGCCATGTTTTACCTTTAGTGAGAAGTTTCTGTGTTGCCCTCCATATTGTCCTTGCAACCATTTGTGGTTGTATGGTGCTACGCTTTCCCAGGCTGACCTCCCAGCGCAGCTCATCCTCATAATTTAATTTTCGTCCTATTTTACTTGTGGACTTGCCCAAGAGGAATGTGAGGTTCTTCCTTTGTTTTCCAGCTGAATTAAAATACGGTTAGCCTTATTAATGTAGGTTGGAAAACCTGTTATGGATGTCATTAAAATAATAACAAGGCTTCATTTTTAAAATTAATTTTCTTCTCCATGTTCTGAAATCCTTATCCTATATTTTAATTATAATCCTTGTTTAATTATAACAAGATATTATATGTGATTAGCTCAAAAATTTATCACAATCTTCTTGACCTTTTAAATTAACAAATTAGAGTAATCTTACAATATTTTTCTTAATACTATTCAATATAGAAATAAAATGCTAAAAAATTACTACATCAAATTTGATAAACCATATCAAATGGTATACTTCTTAAAATTTCATAAACCATATCAATTTTAGTGAGGTTAATCATCATCATATTTCACTTCTTATTATTAATATCTAATAATTTAATTACATTATTAATATCTCACATTTTCAACATATACTTGTTAATTTTTGTTAATTAATAATTAGTCCATGTGTTTTTTTTACGGTTCATACTAACATATTGATCCGATTTTATTAATAATCTTTCTACTCTTTTGCAATTTTTTTCGCTGCTTCTCTAAAAGGGTCCACACCAACAACTTAACCACTTGTTATTACTAACAATCATTTCAACAGATTACAAATTGTAAGATGATAAAAATCTTCTTTCTATATTTGGAGTTAGACTTGTCCCTGGAAAATCTGGGAATGTCGAATTCACACAATCTTCTGAAAATGGTGTGTGTCGATATCTTTTGAAGTTGATTGTATCGCACATCCCCATTCAAATTACATGCTGATTTTTTCCTTCCAAATTTTTTAAATTATAATACAAATAAATATGTGAATTGATTTTATCAAATTTCTCATTAACTAACAAACATCAGAATTAATTTTTAATGTATTGGTTTTTAATTCCAATGAACAAAACTCGAAATAATGATAATGTCTATGAATATAAAGAATTCATTGAGCATTCAGTCTTAGAAAAGTAGATTCAGCTACAAATCTCCACTCTGCCTTCACCGCTGTTTATTTCAGTCTGAGACTCTATCCGTCGCAATGGCGACAAAGCCAATAAAATTCAATAATGAGTTAACTCTGCTCTCCTGAATCAAGGGCACTTGGCCTTGCCCTGGGAGCTCTTCTTGTCCCGATAACAAGGGCACTCCTCTTTGTTACCTTTGGTGCCCGATGGAACGCACTTGCACGCATTGCAACAGATTCCGCAGAATTTGAGACATCCTTTTTTTCGAGGAGCCACTGAACATCTCCGATCACATTCTTTCTTGCAATCTGCTCCTCCCCACAATCACAATATACACACAAAAGTTATATACACTGTATCAAAACCATTAGCAGTGAAAAAAAGAGTTTGCAAGCAGACAGAAAGTTCATGTAATGCCAGCTATTGATTTTATACCTATCAGAGGTGGCTTTTGATAAACCATAGTATCTTCACTTCCATTAATCCCATGGTCTGTCAATCAATAGTCCAGGGTTAACTCAATCAATGGTGACTAAATATAATTTTAAATCCCCATAGAAAATGTCAGGTTTGAATTTTATGAGAAGTTATCTTGTTTGAATCTGGATCTCTTATTCATCTTAAGGAGATTTGCCACAGAAAAATATGAAACACCAACTTAAGTTTCTCAGCAAAATTTAGAAAACAAACACTCCAGAATTTCAAATTTCCCTAATAATAAAGTAACACTTACCTGCCACTGCTACACTGCAATGATGAGCAGCAGAACGCAAGCATAGATAGAAACGTTAGACTTCCTCATCTTGGTGACTGGGGAAATTATTGGACCCTTGATACACAGAGGATGGGGAAGCTCTGGGTTTATAAAGGAGAGGAACGAGGGACGCGAGGTTTCTGAGAAGATGCAGGTCATTGGAGCTGGTGATTTTCACGTGCACAGATGCTTTTGTCTGCTTTAATGTAGATACATTTGTACAGGGCTCGTCTCTCTATGAATGTGGACTTTCGTTCCCATTTGCCTTTGCCTCCAGGAAGTTAGTTTCATGCAGAGCTCTCCAACACAAAAATGCAAGTACTCGAACCTCGGTGCCTCAAGCGGTGGACGGGATATATATAAAATATTTGACAAGTTGCAGTTCAAATACTATTTCTAAAGTATTCGCCAACTCACAATCCGACGACTCCGCGGATACAAACAAATAGCAATACTTAGAGTGAATTAATGGTGTCCAATACTTAGCATTAATGGTGTCCATGTGGTCATTCAAATTAATATTTTTTTTATTAATTTTGTTTAGTTGTTTTGATTTTTTTATATATAAGTTTTTGGTCGATGGGTGGGATTTGTTTTTATAATGTTAAGTTTATAACTTTGTCTTGATAAATAAGTAGGGTTCAAAACACGTGTTTATAAATGTGGTCTTTAGTCCTATATCATTTATGTGTTTTTAAGGCCATTTTAATTTAGTATTCGGTCATATCGTCCAAACTTGCAACAATTCTTTGGTTGCAAATTGTTGTGTGTGTTAAGTTTCCCTCGCAATGAAATAAATAAAAAAGAAAATAAGAAACCAAAAAAATGGAAAATGAATGGATGCTCATATTCAATCACAGCGAAGACATAGTTCCTCATTAGGATATCAAATTATCATTTACAGTATTAATGAGGCCTTCGGATTCCATCATAATAGCTAGAAGTAATAGCATAAGTTATGTATGGGAAACGGTGTGGGCACATTACCCTTATCATAATTCCCTAGTAATACCCTTCTATCGGAGAGTGGCAACACTTAATTAGGAGATTGATGATGACCGCCAAGGTGAAAGAAAGCAGAAAGCAAAACTTCCAAGCATCACGATTCATTATCTAATTCAACCCACAATTCCCACTTTCATGTCAAATACATTGGGCATAAACACTTGATGTGAAGCAATGGAAAAATGTACCCCATGTGCATTGAGCTAAGAGGCATCTTTGGGCAGTTGTCTGGAGAATTCTGAATTTCATCATCAGCACCACTGTCTGTGATGCAGATCATCAAAGAAACTCTCCTCTAGTTTTCCTTGGAAGTGAGGGGGTAACAAAAGGAACTTGGGTTTTGCTTGTGAAGAAAAAAAATTGAGAGTGCATTGGCTGCTTAAGTTTCCCTGGCAATGCAATAAATAAAAATAAAATAAGAAACCAAAAAAATTGAAAAATGAATGGAAGTCTGCCATACTTCATGAAAGGGGATCCAATTTAAACACACATTTGATAGACAGATTCATAGATATTGAGTTTTCCAAAATTTAAACAACAATGAATACAAGCAATGGGACTACTATACAACTATCCATTCCAAAATTATTTTCCGGTCAATCTTACACAAACTCAACTCTAATATTTGGTTTCCTATAAATGTAATAGCCAAGGTTTGCCATCTTGAAGTGGAAACATGTGCCCTACTCAGCTTTGAGTGTTGGGTGCACATGCAAGTATTCAAGTGTGCTGCAAATAGAAGGATCGAGTTGTGGAAGGAAAGACTTCTTCCATGATATAAGATCCCTTTGTGAGCCTAACCTGAGATGATAAGCTCTCTCTGATGATAAGCGCAACTTGAACCTCTTCTTATATGGTAATAGATACCAAGGCTAGTGTGACCATTGGCTTTTGTCTATTGCAAGCAAGGTTTATTGAGTCTAGCCTCTTACAAACTGGATGCTCTTAATGTTGCTCTCATGTTTGGAGAGCGCAATGCAAATCTTTGCATTTTCTGGAAGAAGGTTGCTTTGTCCCCTACACCACTACATGAAAAGGGAAGCAATGCCATCCATCTAGGTTAGCATGGGAACAACCCTTCCAATGAATTTTTTGGGTGAGTATGCGATCGGTGTCTCCATGGGATCAGTGTTGGAAATAGTGATTACAAGAGCCAAATTTTTGGGATTATGGAAGTTTACCTCCAAGTTAATTGACCCAATTTTAGCAATGTCAATAAGAAGTTGAATTTGGCCATTATGAAGTTCATATAAGTTGTGCTCCATGTGCCATGATAGGGCTGCCTTTTTCAACCAGCTTCCAATATTTCCTGTGGCAACATTTTTGGTCTATACTTGTAGTCTTTTCATGATTTATATCCATGGGCAGTTGTGGGGTAGTTTGTTAGTGATTTATTGCCTGGCAGTATCTGAACTGTTTCCTCAACGCTCTTATGCTTGAAGTTTTGTTGTGCTTTGTATATTTCCCAAATTTAGCAGCTTGTTAATGAGGCTGTTAATACATTAATTAGTTCCTTCCACTAGGATTCTATTCTCACTATCATGCACAGTTACTATAATTGCCTGTTTGAAAATGTGAAAATGTAATTTACTGTGTTTTTGGGGTTTTCACCTTTTGCCGATGTTTCCAAATTTTTCCACTAGCAGGGAGCATTGATAGGTTGATCAAACAAGGTTGGTGATAACAGTTTTTGATTCCCCTACCAATAGGGAACCTTGACAGATTGGTCAAGCAAGGGTTCCCCTCAAAGTGTGATATGTTCACACCTGTGAAACAGCGGGGCCATCATGACCTTTGAGTCTAGCAAGACATGGCATTTGCCATTACAGTGATGAACAGTATCCCACCTATTGATATGTGTTGGGTTCTTGACACTTCCAGTATTCATGAAGCATCTCTGATAGCTTCCCTTTTCCCCGATTTCATTGGCAGTCCAACTTAGATACTATGGTTTTTTTACTAAAAGTGCTTAATGTCACAGATACCTGAAAGCCCTTTTACTATTTCCCTTTTGAAATTGTTCTTCTATATTGGCCAGTTGTGTTAGGTTTATATTCTAATTTTCCTAATACGATAAGCTCATTTCTTAAAACAAAAAGAAAACTAACATGTAGAGAAGTATTTTTATATAGGATAGAGCCTAATGACATGAAAAAATATCCAAATTATTTTATAATTGAAGTGAGTTCATCGAGATCCAAGAAATTTTCTATAACAGGTACAAATTCCGCAAAAGAGACCACACAAACAGAGAAATTCATAAATTACAGAATAAGAAGTGTGGAGAGAGAAAATATCACGCTTTTGAAGAGAGAACATATAGAGATTAAACAAAAAATATGAATTCAATGGGGAAAAACTAGTGCACAAACCCCCTGGAACCGTGGAAAAGAATAAATAAATAAGATTGTTAAAAGTAAGTGAAAATATTGAAAACATATCTCTTTACATACCTGTATGATTGTCGATAACAACAGCTTCGAACAACCCTATAAAACTGTGCTCTTCCACCTTCTCCTCCATCTTCGATGCAGGCTTGTGTTGCACAATCTGTTTTTCCTTCCTCTTTTTTGGTTTATCTATGATCTGACTTTTGGTTTTGTTTAGCGCATAGGAAAATAATCAAAACCCTTGAAACCCTTGTTTAGCGAATATGAAATAACCCTTGAAACCTAAAGGTTTAATGAATATAAAATATATTTCTTAACCTGAATATGTACTACATATAGGATAAATAGATATTTCTTAACCCAAAGGTGAAAGAATGCTTCTTATATATAACTTTACATTTTCATACAAAGATCACAACCCACGAGTGCAAGAATGCTTCTCATATATAACTTTACATCTGCATACTAAGATCACCACCCACTGCTTACATTCCATGTCCAGGATTCCATTTTTATTCATGAGTTTAATTGTTGCTTTGATGAATGAAATAACATCGTTTGTTATATATAACATTTGCACACTAATATCACCACCCACTGCTTACATTCCACGTCCAGGATTCCATTGTTATTCATGAGTTTAATTGTTTCTTTGATGGTTTAAATAACATCATGTGTTATAAATATGTTATGGATATGATAAATTTCTTGGACACATTCTTATACCTAAATACAACTCAAGACACATGTTATATTTCAAAGTTTCATCATTTCCCCTTGGCATGTTATATTTAAAATTTTTGTCATTTCCCCTTGGCATCATATTTGGATAGTTCTTGTTGTTGCTTTATATGATCACATAATACACTTCGAATAAAAAAAAAAAAATTTCTTACATTTGGCATCATACACTTCCGTTATAATGGTTCTTGAACGCTGAAGTGGTTGCATTATCTCAAGCAATTGTATTGGCAGTTCTGAGTATTGTTATTTCTTGAGTTAGTCTAAAGCTTTACAGTTTTGTATTTGCTATGGTAACCTTTTTTATCATGGTATTTTAATGTTTATTATTGGATTGATGAAAATTTTGACATTGTAATCTTTTTAACTAGAAGTTTGGGTGAATTTTAGAGTGTTATCTATGATATATTTGTTAACCAACCCACATAATTAGGAAATATGCAAATTCAAATACCAAAAATATAAGAGAAGCGGGAGAAGTTAGCTATCAATCGTGAAATGATTTCCTATCAAAGCATGTATCAATGAAAAGAGAAGCTAGTGTGTGCTTCACTCTTGGTTTTGGAATGTTTATTCATTCCAAAAAAGCCACCATAAGACAACCTTGGCATAGCAAGCATGTTCCACATTGTACTACAAAGTGACACATTTTTTATTTTTTATAGACTACATGCGTCAGACACGCAAGGGAGGGACGCCATGTGACAACTCCCCATCTACACTTTGAATATATGCTACTCACAAAATCACATCATGTGGCCTCATGATCCTGGCTTCGTCTCTGGATTTATTGGTGTGAGCATTGACGTTTCCATCCACCAATTTTTCCATCATGTTAGAAGTGCACTTTGCTGCAAGGAGGGGTTGAAATCTATAAGATATCTAGTAATGAAAATTGAGCCTATTATGTACCAGATTAAGCAGTATTGTCGGGCATTGAATAGGTTGAGAGGAATTCCCATTTCAGCTCAAAATGATAGTAATATGAAGGATTCAGTTGTGAATGATTGGCTAAAAAGGTTGGGCATATTCTCCAAAAAGAATCAACAATGGCGCAGGAGTGCACGATATCTAATCATGACTTCATTTATCGCTATCAAACTAGTTGAAGAATGACTCGCCTAAATAGAGAAAAAACCCAACATCTCGAATCCGTTAATTCGATGGGTTGGGAAAGTGTCCTAGAGGGACTTGTGAAAAATCCCTAGATTCATTGAGGGTGAGAATCGTAGGCATGCGAGAAAAAAATATAGGAGAGAAATCGTATGCGGTGTAGCGGCAGGATGAGGTGCAACATTCGGCTCCAGTGTTGG
This sequence comes from Pinus albicaulis, assembly GCA_034641835.2. NCBI lineage: Eukaryota > Viridiplantae > Streptophyta > Pinopsida > Pinales > Pinaceae > Pinus > Pinus albicaulis. Next base: position 1,258,797,619 of record CM076580.1, read on the forward strand.
TGTTGCAAACATCCTTGGAAAGGGGATTCCTTCCTTACAGAGGCATGCCCGGCTTCTAGGTGCCCATTCCAGAGCCGCCAATAGTGCCAAAATAGATGTGAGTGCTCATGTTTGGATCGCATGTGCATTTTTCACTGGCGGATATTAACTGGCCTTGGAAATCTCATTCATTTTTTCTCAATTTTTCCTGCACCCTTTTTGGGATGTGATCAGAGTGATGAAGATCACTAATATGCAGTAGGAGACAATCACCAACTGCTTGCTGCAATTTATCAGCAAATCATTTCTCATGTTATATGTAGATGCCATGGAATGGAACTTCAACAAAAACTCAAGATTAGAGATATACTTTGCTATGGAGGACTTGATGGGATCGATGTGAAAAGGATTCACCCTTTTTATATATTTCTGCACAATCTATATCCATCCTCCAAGTTATCCACATCGCTTTTGTTCATGAAGGCAAATCTAGGCTTGCAGTTTCGTTTTAGACCCTTCTTTCTAGGCTTGCTCCTGATTTCATATCAAAATATCATTTAAATATATTGAATGATTATACAAAAATCTAATGTGAGAAATCTATTAGGAAAAGAAGAGGTTATGAAAATTTACTATATTTTGGACTGTGATGAAGGCTTGTCATGGGATTCCTCATCTTCAGGAGCCTATGGCATGGCTGTCCCTTTTGCACCGCTTGTGGACACCACAGTCGCAAGGCAACTCGATTCTTGATATTTGATTGCTTTTGTAAAATACGAAGATATGGAAGAGACTAGGGTTATGGGTACATTAGGGGTATCAGCAAGATGACCTGATCCAGCTCCAACTCTAACTTCGGCTTCCACTCATTCTTTGGTTGTTAATGGAGATGAGAGTTGAATGGGGTTGCTCCACCTGCTGCGGTTTGACCTAGAGACCTTGAGTAATCTGCAACATCCATTTACAGCCCGATTTGTAAGCACTTCTTTAAGCTCATGTAAGGGGAATCAAACCAGACATCAATTTCCATGAATTCTATGAGGCCATCGTAATATTATGGGCATACCCATTTTCCTATCTGATCCTTCCATGCCACTCCACAATTTGGAAGAGGACCTGAAGAACCCGCCATGGCTCGACGACTCAGAGCCCTTGACGAAGAAGCTAGACCATTTCCACCTAGAAATAATAAGTATTTGATGTATTTGGAATATTTGTTGCTACTTAAATAAGTATTTATTATAATTGTTTTTAATTTTGGATTTACTAAACAATCGAGACCTATTAAATTTTTCAAAAATATAAATTTTATTTTGAGTATAAAACATCACATTTACATATTACATCAAATACATTATAAATACAGAGATTGACTTTAAGAGCATTTATTAACCACACTAAAAACAGGAATTTTGAAGCTAACATTGTTCAGAGGTCGAAGGTTTCTTGCCTCGTTGTAGACTTTGTTATTACAATACAATATTTACACAAATTTGGTTGTCATACCATTTACATACTACACACTTTGCTCAGAGGTGTGGATCGAACTTAACAAAGTCTCTGACAAACCCAATACTCCCTAGGAGTCCCACCACTTTAGGTTCACATATGCATCAAAATGCACATGTGTAGGCTTGTTATACTTGGCCTGAAGGCATAATGACACAAACTTTAGAGAGAGAGACAGAGAGAGCTCAGAATAACAACACATACTTGAATGCCCAAATGGAGATACATTTTCCTTATTTATAGGATTCCAAGAGAGCTTCAAGCATCATCTTGAAATATGACATGTTTGCATAAATTGTACAAACTATAGATCTCAAATATAAAATTTTCCATAGATTCTCTGAAATCTGGGTCAAATCCCACCAAAAGTTGGAGAAGTGCTCTGAGTTTCATATACTCATCTAGAAAGTTAACCTAAGATTTTACTTCGGAGGATAGACCCCTCCACTTAGTCATTTAAATTGTCCTGAAAATATCTCCCAAGATTTACACAGTGGATATTTTATTGGAATCCCATGGTATCAGTTACATTTACTGTCAGGGGACTAGATATGAAATACAACCCACCATGCTTGCTTACTCTACTCTGAGCCACAAGTGAAACAACCGAAGTCTTGGTTGAATTATACGTAGAGCAATGATGATTATGCTAGGTGCGGATCCTGATTATCTTCTTTATTTTGTATCACAACATTGGACCCCTATTCTTAATAGAGTGGCAACGCCGCCCATAATTGTACGCTTCCTGGGGGGTCCAGGGGGGTGCGGCTGCAACTTTATGGAGCCCCCCCTTGGCAGCGCCCCTGAAGCTAAAAACATATGTAAAATTGCCTTGTAAAACTATAGTAATTTCTAGTCAATCTAGATCGTTCATTACGTGAATGATCTGACGGTAGAAGTTATGCTTGATGTAGGATTTTTGCTCTAAAAGGAAACCCCTCATTTTGTATGAGGGTATTGTACTGCAGCTGTGTATTGTATGTGTATTCTCATAGTGAGAAATAGATAGGGAGACTGTGAGAGAGAACAGAGGATATTACAGTGGATCTGTTGTAGGTTCTGTCTCTTCATTTTGCTGGATAATAGAAAGGAAGGATTGGTTGTTCGGGGTGGACATAGCCCAAACTGGGTGAACCACGTATATCTGTGTCTCTCTAGTTTTATGTGTTTTCTATGTTTGTGCTTTATGCATATTTTATGTGTTTCATTTCTCTATAATATATAATTTTCTAACAACTGGTATCAGAGTCGAAGGTCTATTTGGCTGATAAACTCACAGGAAAGAAGGGTTCATGTTTCGAGTGGGAGGAATGGTGGAAGATGGTAAGTTTAGGGTCAAGAAATTTAACGACCAAAACTTCCTACTATGGAAGATGCAGATGTAAGATTATTTTTATTTCGTATGAAACATTTATTTAATATGAAGATGTCAAAAGGTGGATGTGTTGCAGACCATTTAAATGATTTTTATACAATTACCAGTCAGTTAAGTTCTGTAGGGGTAAAGTTTGATGATGAAGTTAGGGCTCTGTTATTTTTTTTCTTATTTCCAAAAAGTTGGAATGGTTTAGTTATGGCCATTAGTAACTCTATCTCTGGATATAGCACTTTAAAGTTTGATGATGTTGTCGGTGCTATCCTTAGTGAGGAAATGCAACGGAAAAGCTCCGGTGAAACATCGGGTAATGCTTTGAGTGCAGAGTCTAGGGGACGAAAAATGGAAAGAGTAAAGAGCTCAACATATCGCAGTAAATCAAGGAAAGGCAGATCCAAGTCTAGATCGGTGATAGTGTGCTGGAAATGCAGAAAGAAAGGACACTTGAAGAAAGACTGTAGATCTCGGAAGGTTAAAGAAGGAGACGCAAAACAAGAATACAATCATGAAGCAAATGTGGCAGGTGATGTGTTACAAGATGCTTTGATTCTTTCTTTAGAAAATGTTACTGATTCCTGGGTGGTAGATTCAGGGGCCTCATTCCATGCTACACCTGATAAGAAATATTTTCATGACTATGTTCAAGGAGATTTTAGTTCGTTAGGGTGATGATAAACCCTGTAAAATTGTTGGAATGGGTAAAGTTCTTGTAAAATAGCAAAATGGAAACCAATGGTTATTAAAGGAGGTAAGGCATGTTCCAGATTTGAAGAAAAATATAATTTCAATGGGTCAGTTAGGCGGTGAAGGTCGTGTGACAACTTTCACAGATAAAACTTGGAAGGTCACGAAAGGAGCCTTGTAATAGCAAAAGGAGAAAAGGTTGGTACATTGTATTTATGCAATGGTATTTATAATTCTGTTAATGCTTTAACTTAAAAAGGAGCAGATGCATCATTATGGCATCATAGGCTCGGACACATGAGTGAGAAGGGGATGAAGATTCTTCACTCAAGAAATTTTTTGTTGTGTTTGAAGAATATTGATTTGGATTTCTGTGAGAATTGTATTTATGGAAAATAAAAGAGAGTCTGATTTCTCAGAGATGGGAAAGAAAATAAGAGCAAAAAATTAGAAATTGTGCATATAGATGTATGGGGACCTGCTCAGGTATCATCTCTTAGTGGCTCTCATTATTATGTTACTTTTATTGATGATGAAACCAGAAAAACTTAGATTTATTGTATTCAGAATAAATTTGATGTATTTGATACTTTGAAGAAATGGAAAGCTTTGGTTGAGATTGAAACAGGAAAGAAGTTGAAGTGTCTCATATCAGATAATGGAGGTGAATATTGCAGCAAAGAGTTTTATAGGTACTGTTCAGAGCATGGAATTCACAGAGAGAAGACATTTCCAAGAACACCACAAGAAAATGGTGTGTCAGAAAGGATGAACAGAACAGTCATGGAGCGTGTAAGGTGCATGAGATTGCATGCATGATTTCATTTACAATTTTTGGCAGATGTTGTAGATACTTTTATTTATCTAATAAACAAAGGGCCTTCAAGTTCCTTGGATGGTGGTATTCCAGAGGAGGCATAGACAGGTAAAAAGGTAAACTACTCTTTTTTAAATCCTTTTGGTTGTGAGGCCTTTGTCCATTAAAATAAATAAAATAGAACAAAGCTTGAGGCAAAATCAAAGAAATGTACCTTTATTGGATATGGTGTTAATGATTTTGGTTATCGCTTATATGATTATGAAAATCACAAAATAATTAGGAGCAGAGATGTAATATTCAATGAAACGGTCTTGTATAAGAATTAGTTGCAGGAAAAGAAACAGGAAAAATAAAATAAAGAATACATAGTTCTTGATGAGTTCACAGAAAAAGTAAAGGTGTCTGAAAATAATAATAATCAACAACCACAACAACAACAACCACCACAACAAAAAAAGGCACCTCAAACACCTGAAAGTGGTGTTAGAAGATCTACCAGGATAAGTAGACCCCCTAAACGATACTCTCCTTCATTATATTATTTATTGTTGATTGATTCTGGTGAACCCGAATATTATGAAGAAGCAATGCAGGTTGAAACCAGGAAGAAGTGGGAGCTAGCCATGAAAGAAGAGATGGACTCATTAATACATAACCAGACTTGGGACTTAGTCAGGTTGCCTATAGGTAAAACAACATTGCCGAATAAATGGGTTTACAGGTTGAAGAAAGAAGATGGAGGAAAACAGAGGTACAAAGCTAGACTTGTGGTGAAGGGGTTTGCATAGAAGAAAGGTATTGATTTTGATGAAATATTTTCTCTTGTTGTTAAGATGACTTCAACCAGAACTATTTTAAGTCTTGTAGTAGCGGAAGATTTACATCTTGAACAGTTATATGTAAAGACAAAATTTCTCCATGGATATTTGGAGGAAGAGATCTATATGCAGCAACCAGAAGGATATGAGGTCAAAGGGAAAAAAAAATTAGTGTGCAGGTTAAAGAACAGCTTGTATGGCTTAAAATAGGTTCCAAGGCAGTGGTATCTAAAATTTGACAGGTTTATGTCTTAACAAGGTATTGGAACACCTAATCCTCCATGGGTAGGTGTGGAATGTGAAAAGTCACAATGGAGAAGTGAACTTGGAATGTGAAACCAAGAGTCACACCATTGTACTATAAATGTACATCATGTATAATGGAAAAATAAGAGAGTTGCATGCTTATCCTTCATTGTGGGTTGAGTTTCTTGTTGTGTGTGTGTTTATCCTTCTCATACACCATGTGTGTATTTAACATGGTGTTTAACATGGTATCAGAGTTGATACGTCCATAACTAGCTCAACCTTGAGTGAGCAATTTGTGTGTATGGCCTGTGCATATCTGCAAAATTCTTGGCATTTTTGCAGCATTTAGAGAGTTTCTACAGCAGACATTTTTCCGCATTTAGAAAGTGGTTTTGAAGAAGAGCTGCATTGGTTTTGAAGAAAAGCAGCACTGTGCATTCTGTAGGTTTTCATTATGATTTCTTCCTGCAATTTCTGCCTATTAAATTCTGCATTTTGAAGATCTGCTAGAATAGTGTTTCAAAGTGGGTTTCTAAAAGGAAAATTTCTAAGTTTTTCATTGAAAAAATTCTACAAACTCTGGGTTTTTCTATTGAAATTTTGTGCATTTACTGGAAGAAAAAATTCTGTAATTATCTTCAAATTCAGATTTTATTGCATTTTATAGAAAAATTCTGCATTTATCTCACCCTCTACTGTTATCTCAAATTCAATTTATTGTTGTCTACTGGTTTAAGAAGAAGAAAAAAAAATTATGGGTTGTTTCAAGCCTTTCAGCCCTCCTCTCTGCTGTTATTAAAAAAAAAAAAACAAAAAACAAAAAAAAAATAATAATAAATAAAAAATTTGTCACTTGGCCTTTCGCCCCCCCTGCAACCTGCAATCTATGGCTTCCACCCGTCCTTCCTACACTATAAGCCTTTCGGCCACCCCCTTGTTCACTCACCTATCCGCCCTTACCTACGCTCTCACCCTTCTCCACTACCGCTCGCAACCCTCTCAACACTCTGCTCTCCCCCTACCACACAAATGTGCCTCCCCACCCCTCGCAAAAACTCAACCCATCCCTTACACCCTCGCCTTTGCAACACACTCTACGATTGCTACCCATACTCCATGATCCCATCTCCCCTCGGCACTTTGCGCTATCCTCTACCCGCCATACCTCCTCCCCCTTCCATACTCTCTTACACTCCACTCGCCCTTCCACCTCATGCCAGCTCTCTCAAATCGACCCCCTCTCATCACTCCCCAGCCACCCTATCTGCGACCTACATCACTCAAACCCTGTGGCCTTCGCTCATCCCCCTCGCTCCGCGCACACTCCCCTCCCTACCCCGCGGCCTACCCACTCACAGCCCTCCTCCCTCGTATTCGCTCGGCCCCTCTGCCTCTGTTCACAATGGTTTGCGCTCACGTTACTCGTTATCTCTCCCCTAACACACCCCGCCCCTCTCACCAGTGCTCGACCCAGCCTACTCGGCCTTTGGCCGCTCCCCTCTACCCTGCTCCCACACACTATTCACCACCCTCTCCATTACAATATGGCCCTCCCCTTATTCCTGTTTTATATATATATTTTTTAAATTCGACTTTTAATTTTTTTTTAATTAGTCTCCCCCCCATATAATACCGCCTCCTCTCTATTTTTTACTTACACAGTCCCTTCTCCATATAAAATAATTTCCCTTCCCTTTTTTTTTAATTCCCAGGTTTTTTTTAATTTTTTAAATTAATCCCCCACTCCTTTTAAATTTAAATTTCCCTCACCTCATTTTTTAATCCCCAAAATATATATATATATATAATAATAAAATAAATAAAAAAACAAAACAAAAAATCAGATACACCCTTCCCTAGTAATACCGTTTTCCAGATATACCTTCTTCAGTAATCACCTCCCCCAGTTTTACCTTTGTTTTCCCTAATTTAAAACAAAACAAAAAAACAGAGAGAGAGAAAGAAACGAAGTAAACAGTAGAGAGAGAGGAAGAAGAAATGAACAGCATGAAAGAGAAAATGGCATATGAAGCAGATGGATTTTATACATAGAGAAAAGTGAAATTTGCAGGGTGATGTGAACACAAGTTTGCCATCATTTAAAACAGCTCCTTGAAGAAGAAAAATCAACTGCCTTAAAGGCTTCTTGCACAAGTGTTTTTGTTTCACATTCATTTTGCAGAGATATTGTATTGTATTGACATTGTATTGTGAGTGGAATTTGCATCTTCATTCATAGTTGCAATCAGTATTTGAGTTGTTGGAAAATTGTTGATTGTCCTGCATCATTTGAGGAGCACATTTTGTACTTTGATATTTCCATAGTTGGAAATTATTTAGAGTCATTTGTATTTGTTTGAAAGAAAGTTGAATCACATTGTAAACGGGAGTAATTTTCGGTTGAAGCCGACACCCTTTATTTTTTTGAGCCTAAGTTGTTGAAAAATGGCTAAAATCAATGAGGCATTAGAGTTGTTGAATAACCTCATTCATTCAAATGTTCATGATATGGTAAAAATGAGAAAGAATGCTCTTTGTAACATTCAAAGTTGTTTGCAATATGCACATGAGAAGATTGAGTTTTTGCAGTTGGAATCTCAGCTCCAACAAGATGAACTTCAACAAAAGAGTCACCATTCTGAACCTGTTTCTATTCAGAAGATTGAGAAGGACTCTCATCAGAAGAAAGAAGATAAATTTGCAGTTGATCCACATTCATTTCCTTGTACTAGAGCAAATTTACATGCATATGCAGTAGCTCAGTGTGCACTTCTCAAGCCCATCATTAGACCTTGGGAAGAGCTTGTCCACAACAAACACCGAACTGGTCTTGGATATGACAAGGATGTGTCCTTTCATATTCCGGACTACACCAAGCCCATCATATTTCAGAGTGCCGGATTCCTGTATGACAGTTCACCTGCAGTTGTTCCAGATCCTACTCTGCTTCCACAACAGCAGATTTTAAAATGCCAACACTGTGATCAAGTTGGCCATATGAAAGATCATTGTTTTGATCTTCATCCATGCAAGCACTATGGTCGGCACACCCATTCTTCAGACAAATGCTTCAGAAACAAGCCTCCTGCAAGAACCAAGATTCATCTTGGATGGATCACTTCTTGGAAATGGGCATCAGCAGCCAAGAAGATGTTTAAGACACATCTCAGAACTTGTTCACGGATATTGAGCAAACTTGCAGTTGAGTTTTCGCCATCATCTCACCTTGTCCCTGGCAGGGGGGAAAATGGTGGTCATGTACAAGCTTCGACGTAAGATCAAGTGAGCTTGAGCCACAATCTCTCATTCCATGTTCAGAGTTGTAGCCAGAGACGCATCAGTTCAAGTGAGCCTGAGCCACAATTCGTCATTCCAGATTCAGAGATGTAGCCAGAGACACGGATTCTCATGAGCATGCCTTTTGTTGGTGGGCAACCTTAAACCCTCATCTTTGGTTGGTGGACAACCTTAAACCATCACAGGTTTAAGACCTCCCTTCTTTTAGGTTGAAGGTCTCCCTTTCATATATGAGGGACACTTCCTTTAGCAGAAGTCTTTAGCTTCTTGCCGTCTTTGGTTGAGTTCCAGGAAATGCTTCAAGCATTCCAATGTTGTTGGTAATCCTAAAACCATCACAGGTAGTAGACCTCCCTTCTTTTAGGTTGAAGGTCTCCCTTTTTTATGAGGGACAATTCCTCTAGCAGAAGCTTTCAGCTTCTTGCCAGTTTTGGAAGAGTTTCGGGAACTGCAACAAGTATTGTGTTCCAGTTTTGGTGGTCATCCTTAAACCACCTCTTTTTTCCAACATTTCAGAGAGTTGATTCAGCCTAAGTGCTGCCATGTATACTTTGCAGATTTGTATTACAACTCTCTTCTTGGACTCACACATACCCCTTCGGATTAAGGGGGGGAATGTTGGAACACCTAATCCTCCATGGGTAGGTGTGGAATGCGAAAAGTCACAATGGAGTCCAAGTGACCTTGGAATGTGAAACCAAGAGTCACACCATTGTACTATAAATGTACATCATGTATAATGGAAAATAAGAGAGTTGCACGCTTATCCTTCATTGTGTGTTGAGTTTCTTGTTGTGTGTGTGTTTATCTTTCTCATACACCATGTGTATGTTTAACATGGTGTTTAACACAAGGTTATACTAGATGTCACTCTCATCATTGTGTTTATCTGAAGGAAAAAAAAGAAAAGAAAAATGATGGAAGCTATATTATATTGTTATTGTATGTAGATGACATGCTTGTTGCAGGGTCTGACACGCAAGAAATAAATGTGATCAAAAGAAAATTGGTAAATTCATTTTCAATGAAGAATTTGGGAGCTGCAAAACAAATCCTTGGTACGAGAATAACTAGAGACAGGAAAATTCACAAATTAACATTGCCCCAGAATGAGTACATACAAAAGGTGTTGAAAATATTTAATATGCAGAATGCAAAACCAATTAGTTCACCTTTCACTAGCCATTTCAAACTTAGTAAGGAGATATTCCCCAAGACCCAAGAAGAAATGGATTATATGTCTAAACTTTCATATGCATCAGCAGTTGTAAGCTTAAAGTATGCAATGATCTGCACAAGGCTTGATATTGCACATGCAGTGGGAGTTGTAAGAAGGTACATGAACAATCTAGGAAAAGAACATTGGATGGCAGTGAAATGGATTCTCATATATTTTAGAGGTACCACAAATCAAGAATTATGCTTTCGTGGTTCAAACATTTCTCTACAGGGATATGTTGGTGTAGATATGGCAGGTGACATAGATAACAGGAGGAGAACTACAGGCTATGTATTTACTGTAGGTGGAACAACTGACAGTTGGGTTTCAAAAATCCAAAGTGTTCTTTCACTTTCAACAAGAGAAGCATATTATGTTTCTGCTACAGAGGCTAGTAAAGAAATGATTTGGTTACAAAGGTTTATGGATGAATTGGGTAAGAAGCACGATATGGGCATGTTATACAGTAATATCCAAAGTTCCATTCATCTTGTAAAGAACTCAACATTTCATTCCAGGACTAAACACATATAGCTTAAGTACCATTTCATATGGTCAGTGTTGGAAGATGTACAGTTAAAGCTAGAAAAGATACACATTAGCCAGAATCCTACAGATATACTAACAAAATTTGTAACGAGGGACAAATTGAAATTATGCTCAGTTTCAATTGGTCTTCAACTATAACGATGAATATGAGAAACAGCCAGGTCCAAAGCGGAGTAATTTTCCAGTAAATTAAGCAACAATGGAGTTGCTACAATCAATCTCCAAGTGGGAGATTTTTGGGTGTGGAGCGTGATTATCTTCTTTATTTTGTATCACAGCATTGGACCCCTGCTCTTAATGGGGTGGCAACGCCACTCGTAATTGTACGCTACCTAGGGGGTCCAGGGGGGGTAGCTGCGACTTTATGGAGCCCCCCCCTAGCAGGGGGTTTTGTGGGCAGTGCCCCCGAAGCTAAAAAAAAATGTAAAATTGCCTTGTAAAAGTATAGTAATTTCTAGTCAATCTGGGTCATTCATTAGGCAGATGATCTGACGATAGAAGTTATGTTTAATGTAGGGTTTTTTTCCCTAGAAGGAAACCCCTCGTTTCGTATGAGGGTATTGTATTGTGGCTGTGTATTGTATGTGTATTATCAAAGAGAGAAATAGATAGGGAGACGGTGAGAGAGAACAGAGGATACTACAACAGATCTTTTGTAAGTTGTGTCTCTTCATTTGCTAGATAATAGAAAGCAAGGACTGGCTGTTCAGGGTGGACGTAGCCCAAACTGGGTGAACCACATATATATGTGTCTCTCTGGTTTTATGTGTTTTATGTGTTTCTGTTTTCCGCATATTTTATGTGTTTCATTACTCTATAATATATAATTTTCTAACAGATTATTCATTGGCAGTCTCTGGGGAAGACATTGAATTTGGATTTGCATCGAGAGATGGGCCAAGCAGGGGTAGCGCAGCGAAAGAGCTGTATTTTCACCTTCCATACAAAAGGAAAATAAAAAGAAAACAAAAATGAAAATAACCCAACCAAAACAAACCCGATATATTTTATCTTTGGTATTTTCCTCCTATTTACTTGCATGAGGGATAGTAATTTCTTATAGCTTTTTCCCATTAAAAAAATATGATTGTCATTTTTGGCCTATATGGAAGGTCAAGTGGCGAATCTATATTGGCTTGCTATGTTATTGCTTGTGCTTGTTATTGTTTGGAAGGAATTTTGTTAGAATTATTGATATTTAACCAAATTATTAATTGGCATAACAAAACCCATGCATAAATATATTATAATAAGGAAAAGTTACCAGTTCTTGATTATTTGACCTTTGTTATTTCATGTACGCGGCTCATTTGTTTTTTTAGTTCTCCAACCATAGAAAGGTAAGCACCAATGCTTGGAGGTGACCTAGAATGGATTGAATGATATTGAATAACTAAGGGAATAAGGTGCCATGGAGGAAGCACATGTATTAAAGAGGGAAAAATAGGATTTTAATCAAAATGCAGTAATTAAAAAGTGGTGGATGAATTGAATGAAGGGGATTCATCACAATACTTTGGTAATGAAATGGGTATTGGTGAGGATGGAAATATAGTGGCACAAGTAAAAGAGTTCAAAAGGTTTCAAAGGTGTTAAGAGAATACCAAACATTTGTTCAAATAAGGGGATTTAATAATTGGAAAGAGCTTGGAGAGAAGAATAGGTGGGGAGAATATGTCTAGAAATATGGAAGAGAAAAAAGAAGTGATGGCACAAGGAGGTGAGCACGTTCAGTTAGATGGATCATGATTGTCTAAAAGGAAGCCTTGGTTTGTAAGGTATTGATTAGCCTATGGAGAGAGATATCATCACAAAGAAAGAAGAGGAAGAAACACTTAATAATGTGTTCTAATTGTTTGAGCTAGAGGAAGGTCAAGTAGTAGACATGATATATCCTAAGAAAAGTGGATCCAATCCAAACCAACCACCCTATGAATTTTAAAAGTCTAGAGGTAATCCCAACTTTTTATTCTAATTTTGACTTGAAATCACCTTTTCTTAGTAGTTTGGGAAATAGAAGTAGTGAAAAAAAATGAAGGTGGGAATACAAGTAGAAGTGGCATATGTTATGTTTGAATTTTAGTTCAAGTGGGGGAGTAGGCCTAATTATTCAAACATATCCATAAGGTTTTATCTTTGTGAACAACCCAACTAATGATATGGTTGTAGTAGTTCCAAGAACTTTATGAAGGGTGATGGTGATGAAAAACCACATCGATTCTTATGTGGATTCATTTGGAGGGTGAAAAGGATTATAGTGCGAGTTTCTAAGTTGATAAATTTCTTAACCACATTGTGGAGGAAGCTTCTCTAACGGTGCATGAAGTTCATATAGATTTATCCCTAGGGTGTAGCTAAGGCCTTAGATGAATTAAAGGTAATATTGATATCTAAGTTATAGAGGCTAAACATTGAACAACAAAAAATCACTAAGCTGAAGGATATTAAGAAAATGGTTGGAGAAAGTTCTCACGAGTATGATGACAAATTAAAAAACTTGATAAAAAAACTCTCCTATCCTCTCCATGAAAGTCAACACAAAGAATGATCCATTCAAAGCTTTTTGCTCTTTAATAGTGTACCATTAATGCAATAGTCATGGGTGACATAGAGGGATGCCTTCTCTTAGTCCATGAGGATAGAATCTTGTAGGGTGAAAATCCATTTTACTAAAAAAATTCATGTTTGGTAGGATCTAAGAGAGAATTACGTAAGGAGTTCCTTCTAGGTAAAGGACATTGGTATTACTATTGTTAAAGGGGGTGGTCTACAAGGATACATTGGTAAATATTGATGCAAGAGCATAATTTCGAAAATTTATTTCAAAATTTGTATTTTTCCTCCAGAAGGTCTTAGAGATTTATAGAAGAGGAAGTTGGTTTCCTTGTTGCGCTATAATTTTGTAGAATTTATAATTTCATATTTTGGATAGGAATTTTTAGTAATTTTAGGTATAAGTTAAGATAATGTTTGATTTTTAAGGCCGCCTAGTCATTAGGAAAGTATAGCCTTCTGATTAAGATTACTTGTGGCATTCTATTTATTTTTCAAACTCCAATACACCAAGGCAAATACGTGGAGGATATTTGGGGGAAATGTGATTGTCCATAAAATGTAGATCGGATTTGGGGACCTTGTAACTCTTTTCCTTGGACCCTAATAGTTATTAGAGGTTGTGTTTGGAGTAGTTAGCAGGGAAAAGCATAATATTCCCAAGAATATTAGTGTTGGATCACTTATGGTTATGGAGAAAGGATAAGGGGCTCTAGGATTTAAGGGGTTTAAGGGTTTAGGAGCAAGGGGTTAAGGGTAAAGGGTAAAGAGTTAGGGCTTATGGGGTTTACGGGTTCGGGGGTTGAGGTATAGGGGGTTTAAGGGTTAGAGGTTAATGGATTAGTGGTTAAGGGATTTAGTGGTTAATGATTAACCATCAAGGGCTTACATGTCAAGTGACTTAGGGGTTAAGTGCCTAAGGGTTATGGTATTTAGGTATCAACGGGTTAAGGGGTTAGGGGTTAATGAGTTTAAGGGTTATGGGTTATGGGTTAAGGGTAAAGGTTTAAGAGGATATGGGATTAGGGTTAATGGGGTTCAAGGATTCTAAGTTAGGGGTTAGGGGTTAAGGGGTTAGTGGCTTTGGGTTTAAGGGATCAAGGAATTAATTTTTTATGAGTTATGAGTGTATGGGTTAAGGGATTGTGGCTTTGGGGTTAAAGGGATAGGGACTTTAGTGGTTATGGGTTAAGTGTGTATGGGTTGTGATAATGTGGCCCCTAATCCCCTTGTAACAACTATGGGGGGTTCCCCTATCAATTTCTCTCATTGCCTTACCTATAGGTCCCCTAGCCCCTATGGCATAAAGCCTTAAGGCTCCTTCTCATTATCTAACGTTAGGATTATAGATCTCAGTAAACCATGCTTGAACCTCTCACTTCTACCCATCCATGCTACCCTTATGTCCCCTTTCCTCGTTCAATACACCAAAATATCCCCCTCCCCCAAAATTCATGAGAATTGAGCATTTGGAGGCAATCATTTAACAACATCTTCACAACTACTCCATTTATAATGGTGTCTTGGAGTTATTAGATGTCATTTCATTGAGCTACAGTGATAGGTGAGAGTTATGCATAGCTCACTAAAGGTGTATCAAGAGGCTATTAGTCTATTGGCTATATAATTTGACTTGTTTTATTTGTAACTTAGCGAAATGTAAAATATATGGAGACAATCTCCATTCTTCTTCTTTCACTGGGCGATGTAAATAAATGAAGCAAATAGTCTCAACCCCTTGGCGAAGGAAAGTTGAGAACAATAATTAGCATGAACAAACAAAGAATCCAATGAGTTAAGCTTATAGGGGTCTCCCTTTGTAAACAAGCATCCATAATCTTGTTAGAGTTAGTATGAATCTTTACTAGAAGTTGAGTAGTCTTCACATCACCAACCATGTCCAATAGAAAGGTACCAACCCCTACAATAAAAATGATGTCTCCAAATAAGGTGTAGTTAATACCAATATATAATCTTATGAATACAATTACAATATGATTTGGAAAGTACGTTTCCATACATGTGTGAAAGAAACAATCCATTTGGTTAGCAAAAGGAAGTCTTTTTGAAGACCTCAAGAGACCCCCTTGAAGGAGACAAGAAGGGTTTGAAACCATAGAATACGAGTTGATCTATGAACCCTATTTTTGATGTGTTTTGTGCATGTGTTTGTTCACTCGGTTTGACATGTGATAGAAAATATATGAAGCCTTTTTTTCCCCGTATCACCTTCATTAGATATCATGTTGCTAAGAATGAAGTGTCCTGATTAGAGTTAAAGTTGCTACTTTAGTTTGTTATCTTTTCTGTCTTTTAGAGTACGAATCTTTCTGGTCTACTGTGCTAAAGCAATTTGGCTTTCAAATATTCAAGTAATATGTGAGCTAATATAAGACCATATTGTAATCTTTGAAATAACATGATGAACTATTTAGCACAATTTATGGTGTTGGATTGATTGAGATGTTTATTTTTTAATGGATGGATGTACATCTCTTTAGCCAATAGAAAAAACTCATTAAGCATTGTTGCAAGTATTTTATTGACATGTTGAAGTGCCATTGAGACTTAGAGGTAGAAGATTTAGGCTTGTATGTTGTCACCTGTACGGGTGTGATGATACCTTGTCGAGGTAGGCAAAATTTCCATTTTTTTAACTCTTCGATATATTATATACACTCTTGAGAGAATTTCAACCTTTTAAATAAAATTACAAACAAATGTACATTCATTCAATAATTACAAATTGATTTGAGGGTGACTCAGCAAATTGTAGCATGTTGGCTTGTTGAATTTGTTAGTAAGTTAGGGTTTGATAAATTTGTAAGGTTCAGTGGGATTTATTGCGGTTGTATGTATTTTAGAGAAGCTAGTTTTGAGTGGTGGTTGTGCTTCCTTTATTGAATTTAATTTCTTTGGTTCTTGTTCTTGTGCATGCCCACTGTGGTATCTTCTCGTTTGCAAATATTTTCTTATTCTGTACGGAAAAATTTCTTGTTTCGTCCTTGAAATAGTTGCACAATTGTCCTGATTTATCTCTGTAATACCTTGAGTTGTCTCGCTTCTTCCAATTGGGCTGGAATTTTCCACCTCAAGAGGGTTGTTAGTTGTTGTCTAACTAAATTGTTACAACATTTTTTCTTGTTTTATTTATTTATTTTTTCTTCAAGGAGGTGTTTCCTTTAAACTCTAGAAGAAGCTTTGCAAGTGGCCTGATTATAGCAGTCATCAGAAGCTGTGTATGATCATGGGAAAGACAATCCTCAGACGGTGAAAATTGGGTATTTTATATCTATGGAAACTTTGGCTAACATCAAATTAGATATGTTATACGTAGTTCACAATTAGTAGATCGCAGACCATACTGTTGCACATAAAAATGCACTACTCCTCAAATATCAAGGTAAGTGCAAGAGTATTTATTGAATATAGTTTTGTCACATGATACAACTAGTCCACCACTCTACAGTAGAGAGACCAACATGGAACAACAAACTTAAAATTGATTGATGCACTCACTTTCATGGGAAGTTCATGAACATTTTTATTTTCTTATATAATGCACTTTTACCCACATTTGGAGATAACACGAAAATGGTATTCATAATAAATTTTCTTGGGTGAAGCAATTCATTTTTCCTACAAGATCAGGTTATGTAGCTATAATGTCTCATATTTTTTCGTACATCCGACCGGAAACATATCTTGCAAGAATTTTGAAGGAAATCCCACTCAAATTATCAAAGAATCTCCATGTGATCTCATTAAAAAAGTATGTTTCTCCTTATATGTTGATTATTCTTGCTCTTCATTGTGTTTTGTATATAAATTCATTTCAATTCATTCATATCAAATATACTCTGACTCCTGGTTCCAATTTAAAGTTCGAGTTCTCAACATTGTTTATTGTTCTTTATTTGGAAATTTCTTGTGGTTTGAAGAGGTTGCAAGAGATGGGAATCTCAAATAGTTGTTGACCAGGCTAATGCAAATTTCATAGGTAGAATGTACGGCTTCAACCCCTAATGTCTCAAATTTGGCAGTCCATTCAGGAGCTAGAATGGTCATCCTTCACCCACATTTATCATGAGCTCAATCAACTAGTAGATAAGCTCTTCAAGGATGCATTCAAGTAGCTAGTTGATGAACTACCAGCAAGATCAAGGTTGTGTCACACACAAAAAAAGGCAACTCGCAAAATTTAAGCTAACAACAACCCCTACTCCTGAAGCTGACAACTTGTCTCCCTCAAGGACCATTGCATTCTCCTTCATCAGGAAATACTTCCTCAACAACTCACCCAACTGCATCATTTCTATACCCCCAACAATCTATTTATGTTATTCTGCCCATAATATTTTTTAATAATCTGATGTTTCATATCGGTGAATGTCAAATGCCAATTTACTATTTGAAAACCAAATTTTCATCCATTCTACCTAATGCACCTTCTTCATTGAATATTTTCTTGAATGACATTTTTTTCACTAATTTTTATCATTCAATGATTTCTTATATGTCAGGATTCTTCTCTATTTCATGCCTTATGGCGTTTCCTTTGCAACATCTGGTGCAATTGATAGTTTAAATTTTTTCACATATTTAAAAAAATAAAAAATTTTAGTTCATGGAATGTAACTCAATTGACAATCACATTGTTATGAAGTATTATGTTAAAACATGATCTTCAAAGTTCAAATCCCCTTGAGTGGCCAACCAAAAAATTATATTTTTTTAATCTATTTATTTATTATATTTTTAGAATGTGGTTTGATGAAAAAAATAAAAAATATAATATAAAATAGATAAATATGACATGATTAAATTTCATGTGGTTTGAATATCTATTTTCAAAAATAAAAAATATTATTATCCACTATCCACTAGTGGATATTTCAATGCAAACTTCCTAATGCTAATGATTTTGTCTTAATTGCTAATTTCTTTTGCCTTAAAATATCATTGTCTCAAACTGCTTTTGTCTTAAATATAAAGTTTTGTGTTAAAATATTTTTGTCTCAAACAGTTTTTGTCTTAAAATACTTTCGTCTTAAATTTTTTTGCCTTAAATATTTTTGTCTCAAATCGCTTTTGTTTTAAATATTTTTTTCTCAAATTGTTTTTGTCTTAAATTTAAAGTTTTGTCTCAAACTATTTTTGTCTTCAATTTTATATTTAGGGCAATTCAATTGATATTAAATTTTAATATAAAATAACTAAAATAAAAATAGTTTTTTAAGTCTTTTGTCTTAAAAATGCACTTAGTGTAGTAGTGTATACATCCTATAAGTAATTAAATCATAGAGCACTTAAACATAGCAAGGTTCATCAATTGGATAAGCAATGGTAGGAACATAGAAACCACTTCTCCATGTAATTCTTTAGTGAGAACAAGCACCAGTGTTGGTAGCCCAAGGCTACACCTCGTGGTTCATCATGTTTCCAAATTTCTAAGTGTTTCTCTCTGGGCTAGTAGGTTCATCAATTCAGAAAGTTTCTAATAAGTTCATCAGTCCTAAGCCAAGCCACTTTTAGTAGGTTTATCAATCATTAGGCAAGCCGCTACTCTGTCAGATCAGAGAGCAAGCCCTCTTGGTTTCTTCAATTGGGTTATCGCCAGAGAAAACTGCTTCCTTTCAAACTCCCTCTGGATCTTCATTTTTGTCACTCTTCTAATGACAAATTTGGTCCCTCCATTGTTGACTCAATCTCCCTTCATGGTCACATTTGAATTTTGGTTTTGTCTATTCACCCTCAAAATTTTGTTGTCCCACTTTGTATTCGCCATGTTATACCTTTAGTGAGAACATTCTTTGTTGCCCTCTATATTGTGATTGCAACCATATGTGGTTGTATGGTGCTACGCTTTCTCAGGCCGACGGCCTGACCTCCTAGGGCAGCTCATCCTCGTCATTTAATTTTCGTCCTCTTTTACTTGCGGACTTGCCCAAGAGGAATGCGGGGTTCATCCTTTGTTTTCCAGCTGAATTAAAATACTGTTAGCCCTCTTAATGTAGGTTGGTCAACCTGTTATAGATGTCATTAAAATAATAACAAGGCTTACTCCATTTTACAAGAAATTTCTATTTCCATGTTCTAAAATCATTGTACTATATTTTAATCTTTTTAATTATTATTTTAATTATTTCAAGCTGACTATATTATTTATAATAGGTGATTAGTTCAAAGAGAATATCACAATCTTCTTTATTTTTTAAGTTAACAAAATTATAATAATTTTATAATGTTTCTCTTAATGTTATTGAAGCATAAAAATAAAATGTTAAAAACTTACAATTAATTTTATACCATATTAAATCGTATATTTCTTAAAATTTCATAAACCATATCAATTTTAATGATTGTTAATCATAATCATCATCATTATATTTCACTTCTTAAACTTCTACTAAATTATTAATATCTAATAATTTAATTACATTATTAATATATCACATTTTCAATGTTAATTATTTTATTAATCATCTTTCTACTCTTTTGCAATTTTTTTCGTTGCTTCTCTTAAACGGTCCACACCAACAATTTAACCGCATGTTATTACTAACAATCATTTCAACATATTACAAATTGTAAGATGATAAAAATCTTTTTGCTATATTTGGGGTTAGACTTGTCCCTGGAAAATCTCTCAAATAGTGAGATTTGGGGTTAGACTTGTCCCTGGAAAATCTCTCAAATAGTGAGAGTGACATTGGAATGTCGTAGTCACACAATCTTCTGAAAGTGGCCTGTGTCGATATCTTTTCAAGTTGATTGTATGGGACATCCTCATTCAACTTACATGCTGATTTTTCCCTTATGAAATTTTTTAAATACAAATAAAAATGTGAATTGATTTTAGCAAATTTCTCATCAACTAACAAACATCAGGATTATTTAAGACTTAATGTATAGGTTTTTAATTCCAATGAACAACACTCGAAATAATGATAATGTCTATGAATATAGAGAATTCATTAAGCATTCAGCCATAGAAAAGTAGATTAAACTACAAATCTCCACTCAGCCTTCACGGCTGTTTATTTCTCTGAGACTCCATCCGTAGCAATGGCGACAAAGCCAATAAAATGCAATAATGAGTTAATGCTGCTCTCCTGAATCAAGGGCACTTGGCCTTGCCCTGGGAGCTCTTCTTGTCCCGATAACAAGGGCACTCCTCTTTGTTACCTTTGGTGCCCGATGGAACGCACTTGCACGCATTGCAACAGATTCCGCAGAATTTGAGACATCCTTTTTTTCGAGGAGCCACTGAACATCTCCGATCACATTCTTTCTTGCAATCTGCTCCTCCCCACAATCACAATATACACACCAAAGTTATATACACTATCAAAACCATTATCAGTGAAAAAAAAAGTTTGCAGGCAGAGAGAAAGTTCATGTAATGCCTGCTATGGCTTTATACCTATCAGAGGTGGCTTCTGATAAACCATTGTCTCTTCACTTCCATTAATCCCATGGTATGTGCTGAGAACAACCTATGAAACAAATGAAAACAAACATTAAGGATAAATAGTCCAGGGTTAACTCAATCAATGGTGACTAAATATAATTGTAAATCCCAATCGAAAATGTCAGGTTTGAATTTTATGAAAAGTTATCTTGTTTGAATCTGGATCTCTTATTCATCTTAAGGAGATTTGCCACAGAAAAATATGAAACACCAACTTAAGTTTCTCAGCAAAATTTAGAAAACAAATACACTCCACAAATTCAAATTGCCCTAATAATACAGTAACACTTACCTGCCATTGCTGCACTGCAATGATGAGCAGCAGAAGGCAAGCATAGATAGAAACGTTAGCCTTCCTCATCTTGGTGACTGGGGAAATTATTGGACCCTTGATACACAGAGGATGGGGGAGCTCTGGATTTATAAAGGAGAGGAACGAGGGACGCGAGGTTTCTGAGAAGATGCAGGACGTTGGAGATGGTGATTTTCACGTGCACAGATGCTGTGGTCTGCTTTAATGTAGATACATTTGTACAGGGCTCGTCTCTCTATAAATGTGGACTTTCGTTCCCATTTGCCTTTGCCTCCGGGAAGTTTCATGCAGAGCTCTCCCACACAAAAATGCGCGTACTCGAACATCGGTGCCTCAAGCGGTGGACGGGATATATATAAAATATTTGACAAGTTGCAGTTCAAATACTATTTATAAAAGATTCGCCAACTCGCAATCCGACCACTCCGCGGATACAAACAAGCAGCAATACTTACAGTGCATTAATGGTGTCCAATACTGAAAAAAAGCTATTTTTTATATTAGTAAAAAGTAGTATATACATTATGAGATTCCTTTCCTTTCGTCTTACACAGTCTGTAGATTAAAAAGCCAAAACACTTGTCCAAAAACTTATACAGTGACCTATTACATTCAAAATCTAATAAAATAAAAAATAAACTTTCAATAATGTTTTTTTTTTTCCGTGTAATAAGGAAAGTATTTTCAGTATTGATTTTTAATTAGAAACCAGATCAATATTTCTCGTTGATGATATCTGATGCAGGAATTCTGTTAGAAAGTAGATCCCGCATATAAGAACACAACTGCTTCACTAACTCTGAAAATACTCAAAGTTTCTACAATAAAATCATGGAAAACATTCAGCTCAATTAAACATGAAGGCGAAAAAGAGCCATACAAATCAACTCCATTCTCTACATTAAAGTTCTGTGGCCAGATATTACATTGGGCAGCCTCTTGGCTCTTTGCCTTTTAAACCACCCCTCACTCACTCCCCTCTTAACTATCTCAGCTCTTCAACTATTCAAGTGTGTTCTCCTCACAAAACCACTCATGTTTATGCTAAATAATGAATTTAATTCTCCAAAAATCTCTCCACCTAATCCTCAACTAAGTACAATTTTAAATTCATTTTAGGTGTGGACTCAACTAAGTCCGAAGTACATAGCATTCCTACTCCCTAATTTTGCTACCTAATTCTATTTTCTCTCATATCCTTTTAATTAATAAAAGAATATTTACAAAATCCTCACTTTTATAATTTATCTCCTATTTTATTTAAAAATAACAAATTAATTAACAAAACAATCAAAATGTCACACCCCCCTTTATTACATATTAAAAAAATGAAAATTGGCCTTGATGCTCCTGCATCAGACTCCCAAGGTTGAAATTAATCATGATCGTCTGATCATGTGTTTGGATCTATGTATGTCTGGATCTCATATCTTGTACTGCAACTTCCCACTTGTCGTTGTTTCTATCTGTTGTTCTTCTCCAGGTCTCCACACTTTATGCTGCATTGCCCCATTGGCTATGCTTTCACAATCTTTTGTTGTCTTTCTCTTGCTGCTTTTTCTTTGTTTTACTGCTGCTGGCCTCTTCCGGGATACTTTCATCATCATCCGCCTCATCAGTTCAATTTCTCTGTCTAATAGATTTTCTCCAGCATCTGCAATAAAACCTGTACTCACAAAACAATTGTTAGGATAAAAAACATAAGGCTTCAGTGCCCCTTCCGCTGCTGCTGGCAACATTTTAGTATGCTGCTCTGAAATTCCCTTGTCCATTAGCACATCAGTACGCTGATTTAAATCCTCTGTGAGACTATCAGTAGTCCCTCCTCCACATCATCTGTTTGAAAAATGTTTCTCTGTTCTGTGTCTTTCAGTAACTCTTCCTGAACATAGATCCTCTGCTTTTCCAACTCTCTTCTATGAAGATCTAACTTTCGATATAACTGAACAATCTCAACTGCAGTAGAACTCAGAAATTTTACACAATTTTCCATACCTTTACTTACTATTGACCAATCATCAGATGGTCCTTCTTCCCCCACTTCAATATTCTGCCGAATATTTCCATAAGACCCCTCTGTCTTCATTCCTTCCTGAGATCTTGCTACCTCAACATCATTCTGAACAAATTTCAGATTCAACTCTTCTTCTTTAATGAACTTCAAAGTTTGTTCAACACCCTGTGACATACCTGTCATCACACACAAATCATTAGTCTTAAAAACATAAGACCTTGTGGTCTCACTAAATGCTTCAGTCGACATCTCTGAATCCTTCATTTGATTCAGTTCTTCTGTAGATTTCCCTTCTGTCTCATCACTACTTCCATTCTCCCTCTGGCAATCTTCCTGAATTTTCCTAGTTTCAACATTATTACATTGTAAAATTTTGTCAGTAATCCCATTAACCAAATACACTTGTTTACCTCCTGGGAATTTTCCTTCAGCATTTCCACTTTGTTCCTGCTCCATAACAACTTCGACTTGCTGTCTTACCCCGGACAAAAAGTCAATTATGATTTCTCCTTGTTGTAACCCATCAACACTTTCCTTCTCTGAAAGGAATTCTCTACCAGTCTTTACCTTAAGAATTTCATTCTCCTTTGTGATAGTTCCATCAGATTGTTCACCGTCTTTCGCATATCCTGCAAACATACATAAACTGTGAGAAAAATTGCAAGGCTTCATAGCCTCACCTGCTTCTCTTACGAACACATATTCAGATGCTTCTGAACTATCCCAATAGTTCATGAGATCTTCCTCACTGATCTCTTCACCTAGAATTTCGCCATATTCCGGGCCACAAATGGAAACATCCATTTTCAACTCATCTTTTCTGAGTTCTTCATAACTCAACATTTGCTCGAGCTTCCTCAGCTCTTCCATCAACTGTATGTTTATCTTCTTTTCCCTTCTTGCGTGTAGCTTCTGCCACCTCACCTTCCTTCTCATGGTCCAACCATGTGTCTGGTTTCTCATATTTTCCTGCAACAACTTCATTAAAAATTCAAGGTGAATTGTTATCTCGGCCGTCTCTCGCTCATACTCCTCATCAGATCTCCGAAAATGACTATCAACAGTCATCTTCCCCTCCTTTGTGAACTGCATCTGTTCACGTGTGGACTTCATTTAATCCACTTCCCGCAATCCTTCATACACGTCATTTATCAAAATGCAAATTCTCCTTCTGCACTTGGCTTCTCTTTGTCCTCGAACCAATCTCTGGCAACCTCTTACTACAATTTGCTGCAAACAACACCTTATCATGCATGTGTTATTTGACAGTAACCCAAAGGGCTGCAAACCCACATTCACACTCTCAGATGCATATAAAAATGCATTTCAATTTAATGCCCCAATAAAATTTGAAATCTGGCAAACTCACCAAACCCACAACACACACTTTCTTCAATTTTCCAAATAAGAATGTACCTCAATTTTCACAATCTGGGCAATCTCAATTTAACATGCGGAAGCTATCTTTTAACCCAAACAATCGGCCCAAAAATTTAAATCTCATGCTGAAGCTTCATTACTTAACAATGATTATAAAATCATTGAAATACCCATCTTATGTTTTTAAATCAACTATTGAAAAGGCCAATTAAGCCCAAAATAATGGACTTCAGCTCTCACCCTCATGGGAGTTCTATTAACCCTTATTAAAACTTCATATAAGCCCAGTATAGCACTCACCAATTTTAAAGTTTATTTGACCCAAGTTACAAACTTGGTTTTCAGGGCAACTCACTTAATTTCACCCTTAGACCTTGTCACAATTCAATATAATAATGATCTTTGCAAATATTATATTCGTTTAGGCCCACAGCTATCATACCTTATCAACAAAGAAAACAACGCTCAACATACCAGTGTTAAAAAGCCAATAGCTTTCAATATGCAAATACCCTTATATTTTCACCTTCAATCTGTTCAAGGTTCCATGCGCCTTCATCATCGTTCCCTTGAAACTTCCTTTGCGCTATCAAATTAAGTCTTCAACCAGATTCATGGAGTCCAATTTTCTGCAATTGAACTAAGCTTCGATTATTGCTTCCAATGGATTCAATTCTGTCCTTACTGTTCACGGATTCTAATTCTTCTTTCACATAATCACTGCGTCTAATTGAGCCATCGTTGTCTTTTTATTCAATCGAATGTTTTAACACCATTGCAATTTCTCAACTTCAAAGCCACGCTTCAAAGCCGCTTCACATTCCATTGCAAAATATTGCCACGCTCTATTCATGGTTCACTTCCGATTCTTCTTCAGGTCGCCCTCACGGTTTCAACACAATTCTTTAGCGCTGATCCAAATCGACCATGCTGTTTGCTTAAATGTGTTAACCTTCAATCCTCTCCTACATTCATTCGCATAGGCTTTGAATGCCTCTGCGCCCTTGCTTAGGCTGTTTGCTCGTTCTATTCATACAACAAAACCCGAATTCAATTTCAAAGCATCACAACATTCATCTAACTTGGTTTTTGTCTCCATTTCACTGCGCCTTCCAATTTCATTGCACCAGCAACTCGTCCTCCTGTCTTTGAGATTCCAACCTTGGCTCTTTGGTATGCAGCTTGAACTTTATTTTAAAAGAGCAACTACATATATTTCATGAAATATCGATGGCAATAATCACAAATTCAGCTTTACATCATAAAATATTAATGGCAATAATCCTAAATTCAGCGTTACATATAATCGACTTATCACAGTAGACAACCCAACGCTATTTGAATATTCATGTCGCTTTTCTTCTTGCCACAATTACTCCATTCAGCTTATAATCATACAACATCGGTCACAGATTTTTTAACAATGGTTACTTTCAGATACACTGCTAAATGGCGAATGTACAATCACTGGACATGCTCACCCATTCAACGATTAATACCCACTGTTTACACTTACAGATTTCATGTGAGACATGGCACTGTTAAGAATCATTTGTCACAGAATATACTCCTGCGTACCTTCCAGAACTAACACAGTTTGGAAATCGATAACTGTCATCATACTTTCCAGCTTCAGGAAATCGTTCCACCACTTCAACGCTGATCTGCCTCTTGCTGAATGTTGCAGAATCGACTTATCAATCACCGCTTCAATAACCCAACTCCAGCTCCATTCAACGCATATCTGCTACTCCAAAAACGTTGTCACAATTTGTCTTTGCGCCAGCATTCAAACAAGACAGAGCCTCCAATCTGAATACGTAACACACTCACTCCCTGACCGGATCAGCAACGACATTCATCAATGGGCCTTTGACCATATAATTAATCGATTTCTGCAAATTAATCAACATTCTGTCGCATAACTTGCCACATTTCCTCACGCTTTAGCTGTGATTTCACTAAGGCTCATAGCCCTACGCTTTTTAAGTTTGAACGCTGTTTGTTACAGCTCCAATCACATAATTTGATTGCTATGGTCAATTGCGCCAAACACAAAACTTTGCAATCATTGTTTCTCTATGAAACGTGCATGTTTATACCACCTGCAAACGCAAATCCGACCTGCACATTCATTCCACCCTTCGGCATATGTTAATGCATCCAACATCATACCACTTCATGCTTGCGTGGCTTCTCAAAGAATTCTAATTAAGGATGACATTTCCCCTTTCAAAAAAATCCCAATTCGACTTCAAAATCGAATTCCATTTTGCTGCAATATATTAAAATGACACAGAGTATATATAACTAGTGATTCAAAAAGAATCAAATTCTTCAAATCCAATGCCGACTTGAATAGAATTTTACTTATAGAGCCAAATATACATTAAAAAACATACACCACGCACACATTTCATATAGTTACAGACTCAAAGCGCCACAAACTTTTACACAACTCAATCAACTATTGCTTTGGCTCTGATACAAAAAATGATGTAGGAATTCTGCTAGAAAGCAGATCCCGCATATAAGAACACAACTACTTCACAAACTCTGAAAATACTCAAAGTTTCTACAATAAAATCATGGAAAACATCTAGCTCAATTAAACATGAAGGCGAAAAAGAGCCATACAAATCAACTCCCTTCTCTACATTAAAATTATGTGGCCAGACATTACATTGGGCAGCCTCTTGGCTCTTTGCCCTTTAAACCACTCCTCACTCACTCCCCTCTTAACTATCTCAGCTCTTCAACTATTCAAGTGTGTTCTCCTCACAAAAACCACTCATATTTATACATAAATAATGAATTTAATTCACTCCAAAAATCTCTCCACCTAATCCTCAACTAAATCTAATTTAAATTCATTTTAGGTGTGGACTCAACTAAGTCCCGTACATAGCATTCCTACTCCCTAATTTTTCTACCTAATTCTATTTTCTCTCATATCCTTTTAATTAATAAAAGAATATTTACAAAATCCTCACTTTTATAATTTATCTCCTATTTTATTTAAAAATAACAAATTAATTAATAAAACAATCAAAATATCACACCCCCCTTTATTACATATAAAGAAATGAAAATTGGCCTTGATGCTCCTGCATCAATATCAGTTATGCATTAATTTTTTTTCCATTATCTTCCTTTGATACTAGTCTTTTTTTCCATTATCAAGAGTAATTGATTGTATGTTCATTGATACATACCCCATGATCAAAAGATGAGGAAAAAAAACTTACATGTAGTTCTATTGATTCCTTTCTTAGATAGTATATCAACAATCTAAATATGTTCCCTACAAAGATGTGTAAAATTAACACTCTGAAAGTGCCTTACCATAATTTTGATACGTGCCATCTAGTTTTAATTTAGGATAGAAGAATTGAAAACATTATTTCCATAGACCCAATCTACAATCCCTTTGTCATCTCCGAAGACATGTAAGTGTTGTATACGAAGCCATTTAGCCATCACCACACCCCATAATGCTATAATTTCGGCCTACTATTTGTCCCCCTGGCCACTTCCCACTAGAAGTGATGGTATTTTGCTGCCTCTACATAGATCAAACTGCCAAACCCACAAACTCTCTTAGAGCTTTCCCCATCGAAAAAACCAATAGGAATGAATTCCATGTCTCAATTTCTCTGAAAGATCAGTGTCCTTTTGCGGATGGTGTCCAACTGGTTTCATTGAAGAATGCCACAGTCTTGATAATATCATCCTATAACATGATGTCCTTCTATTCAAATATTCGAACATTTCTTTTCCTCCATATGGTCCATATAATGTATAGTGGTAGTGACCTATATTCCTTATCTTTGATCCATTTCCTAATGCACACAAATAATATAGGAACATTACCTTTGTTACCAATTTTATAGTGTCCCAACACCCCTTACCAGATTTAAAGTGCATAAGGGCATGTCATAAATATATGGTTTATCTCCTCTATAATATTCCTGCAAATGATACATATACCAGGACCATTAATACCCCTCTTTTGTATATTTTGCCACATCAAAATACAATTATGACATGTGACCCACCCAAAACATCTTGTATGGCATCTTCCATTTCCAGATAGCCTGAAATTATTGTGAGGAGTAATATACCTTATCCGCTTTTGGCACAATGTCATAAATTTCTTTGACCACTGGTAACCCTTTGCTAAGGGTCCCAGCCCAAGTCATATGATCCTCAGAATTGTTGAGGAAAACCCCAACATGTGCCAAGGCATTGGTGTGCTCCTCCCAGTCCACACAAAAAGCCTCTAGCAGTCCTAAATCCACAGCATTGACCTAATTTTGCCCATCCATGTTCTGTGCTCTATGTCAGATAATTTGTTTTATGTATATGATCTGCATATTGTGCAATTAACTGAGAATTTGTACACGAAGAGAGTTATTTCCACTCATGCCAACAATAGCATCTAGTCCAATCTATATTTTGGATCCATCTCTCACCAACCAACGAACTTGTCCCAATAGAAGTTTTAAAATCGAGAACATGTTCTTCAAGATATGTGAGATATGAGCCTTCTTTCTCGCCCCTCCATAAATCAAAGAGGTAAAGTATTTTCCATACATATACTTATCTTGGATTATACATGACCATAGTCCGCTATCTTCAATAGCCCTCCACATAAACTTGATTAGGAGTGCCTTATTAAAACCTCCTAAATCAATAACACCCCAGCCCCCTTCAGCAATAGTTCTAGTAAAAATGGACCAACGAACCAAATGTATCTTGCGCCTACCTTCTCCATTGTAAGCACATGTCCAAAGGAATCTAAACATGGTGCTTTGAATCCTTTTGATAATATCCTTAGGTAATCAAAAAATATGCATCCAATGAACATTAATATTTTGTAAGAGATATTTAAGTATAATAAGCATTCCCCTAACGACATCCTTTCAATGTGCCAAGTAGTCCAATTTATGATGAAACTTATCAATAAGCCATTCCTAATCACATATCCTGTATCGAGAAGGTTTTATAGTAAACCCCAAGTAAGATATACCTTATGTCATGAGTTTAGATGTGACCCCAAACAATCCTTTGATGACCTGTATAACACATTCGGACCCATCTTTATGATAGAGAATCAATTTTTCCCCATTCATAACCAAGCCGGATGCAGCTCCAAAAAGTAGAATAATAACATGTAATACAGACCATTCCTCCATAGAAACCCGACCTCTGAATAATAGATTGTCTATGAACGTAAGGTGTGTGACCCAGTGATTATTAGACACTCTAACTCCTCTTATAATGCCATGATCCCAACACTCCTCACTTTCCTGCTCAATGTGTCAATCACCAACAAAAAGAGAAGAGGTGACAACGTGCATCCCTGTCTCAAACCTCGATAGACAGTGAAGAACTTTGACGGGAGACCATTGCTCATCAATGAAAAATTTGTAGACTTTAAGCATCCAATAATCCATCTATAGTTCTTTGGACACATTCACATTTTGATCAAAATCAAAACAAGGAATTCAAAATCAATACAGTCATAAGCTTTTCTCAAATCCACCTTCAGAATACAAGATTGTTTAGCATTGGACTTAATAGAATGTAACATTTCTTGTGCGATTCCCACAACATCGTGGATCTGTCTCCCTTCCATAAATCCAAAATGTTACGGGGTAATGAATTTATACATCAAAGGCTTGAGCCTCCTTGTAATCAACTTAGACATTATTATATAAACTGTGTTACAAAGTGATATGGGCCGATAATCCACAAAGAACATCAGATCCTTTTTCATAAGTACTACTATAATAAAGGTAGAATTAATGGCCCCCATGATGAATCATTTGGATTGTATATCCTCTGCCACCCTCAAAATATTTGGGATCATCAAGTCCTTGAAACAGAAAAATAATTCTACCATCCACCCATGAGAACAAGGAATTTTATGCTTCATACATTCCTTCATAGTAGCCAACAGTTCATTACTAGAGATCAGCTTTCCAAAAATGTCATTATCCTCCTGTGTCTTAAGAGTGGGAATAATCGTAAAGAACGGATCTTGGTCCTCAAACCTATGTTCTTTGGATTAAAAGGGTATTAAAATGCTTTATGGCAGCATGTTCCATTGAGGCTTGACAATTATGGATGGTACCGTCATCATCCTTAATATATTTGATGAAGTTTTTATTTTATTTTGCGATTTAACTGTCTATGGAAAAATTTAGTGTTATTTTCATCGACTTCCACCCAGATTGCCCAACTCTTCAATATGATATCCTCAACCTGTCTTTTTAATATATCCCTCTACTGATTGCCTAGCGTCGTAATCCTATCATGATATTTAGCCAAAAAATAGCACGGATCCAATAAATTACTCAACTATTGTATAGCCATATCAATCTCCACTAACACCTTAAGCTCTTCACCCTTCTTGTTGCGGAGCGATATACATGACACAGGTTTGAGTTTATGCAACTTTTGATGGATATTTTCCATAAGAGAGCTAATCGACAGGAAGGAAGGGTCATTCTGAAAACTGTAGACCAAGGATTTATAGTTTGAAAGACCCAGCCATCATGTGTTTTATTTAAAAATAAGGGCTCTCCTTGATCCCATCTCATTCCAAATTAAAATAATAGGCCTATGGTTTGAGATGTTCCACGGGATAGCAGATGAATCCACCTCCCCCATTTTTTTAAAGAGATTTTGGCTGATAAAAAATCTATCCAACTGTTTAGATATACCCTCATCTCCAGTATCATAATTATGCATGTCAAAATTATACAACAAGCATGTATATCTTGGATTCACCCAATCTAAAAATGAAGTAAAATTAAATATTGAATTTCTTCTACAAATATTTTGTGGAACTAAAAACACAATCACTAATCACATGAACATGAAGAAAGATCAATCACACACAACACAGATAATTTCTCGGGGAAATATTACAGCTAAAAACCCCACTATCTTCTATTCTATATTAAGCATGGATCATGAAAAAAATAAAAATTCTCTCTTCTCACAAGAGCCTCCAACATTCATATATCTGTCTCAAATTGTCCTCATAGAAAACTGACCAATACTTAATCAATTTCTAGCCTTCTGACAGCCTGCCTACCTTGCGCAATCCCTAATGGTAAAGATACCTAAAATATAGGAATTCTAGCCTTCCTTGACTATGCAAGTATCATGGGCACTCCAATGGGTGGTTGGCTACATGTGTGCAAGCCAATAATGTCACAACTGATAGTCAACTTCCCTTTCACCTAGATCTCAACTAGGTCTCCACTGGATTTGACATGCATGCAGCTAGTAATAGTAAATCTTCAGTTGCATGTGAGATCACTAATTGTGAATTGATGAATATTTAATTCACTTTCTCTCTCACTACTTGTATATTCATTTACAACTAACACAACTGAGTTAAACTATTTACAACTTGCATTAACTAATGCACCACTGCACTTCAAACTCTGTTACAACTAGAATTACTCGGCATGCCTCACCAACAACCTCTAACTTGAAATCCACTAGCTAACTGAGTTTTCCACTTTCAGTTAAATCATTAAAGTCCACATTGAGAATATATTACATTTTAATGTCCATATAAATTAAGGGATAATAAAAATAGACATGCACCCAAAAATATCACTATGGGCCCCACCCTAGTCCGGGTGCTTATTGCAATTAGGTGCTTAATGCACTAAGCGTGGGTGATGAATCTTCTTGTTGAATCTCAACATTCCATGTAGGATCCATAGGCCCAAAGTGCTACATCCACCAATGCATGTGATACCATCAAGTCTTTAAAGTATTCAATGAGATGATCCACATGTGCCTTTACCCCAAGACCTCCGATACACCTAAAGAAAAGTTCAAATATCCAACTAGTATAAGGAAGCTAAGCCCTAAAATACCATATTGTACCACACCATCTTAAAACAATATCCAACCAGAATATGGAGCATATGTGTTTAGAATCCTGATCCTATGAGCACCTCCCACCATGTAACAAGTTAAAATAACATTTGCACATGAGCAAAAGGTCCTCATATCCAAAAAACTAGGATTCCACATGACCCCAAGCCCACCCAACAACCCAAAATCACTCATAGCATAGAGATACCACCGAGGACATACTCTTAGCATAGCCCCCGTTCTTTCTCTAAATCCACCATGGTTTCCTGTAAGACGATTAGAGATGGATTAAACATGCGACAAAGACCCCGAAGGGAGTCGATTTCATGTTGAGCTCCTAGAAACCTTATATTGAAGGATATAATAATCATGGAGGACCCTCCTAGTAGGGTGTTTCCCCTCTAAGGACCCATGAACCATAGAAATCATAAATAGTCACCCGAACCGCCATGTAGTCTTCTTCAATATAAAAATTTGTGTTTGGTAGCTCCATACTCGGATGTGAATAAAAATCCATGTTATTGCAATCAGAAACCCTCTTAAATTTAGGATTGTTTTTCTTTCTGTGAGTAATATTGTGAAAGGATGGTGTGCCCCCCCTCGCCCTTGCTACACTAAAAAAAAATCCTCTTTAATTACAAGTGGTTCCAAATCTTCGGAGCCAACAAATAATGCGTCCAACTCTATGTCCAGTGACAGAGAAGGCCTGCACACAATGTTACGCTCCTTTGTAGGAAAGTCAGGAATGGATCGAGGAATAGAAATTAACTCCATCGATAAACAAACAGGTATGGCATGGAAGTGATTATATGTAGGAGATTCCATTATAGACTTATTAGGGCTCGAGGAATGATTTGAATATGTATGTTAGTTTTTTTGTGCTAATTAAAATTTCATATTTATAATGTATTTTTGATCTTATGCTTGTTTTAGACAGTTTCCTTGTTGCTTATGTGTGCCAACAGGTAAAATAACTAAGTTTTATGAGTGAATTCAAGAGCATAAAGTATGAAATTAAAATGGCGAACAACAACAACATAAAGAACAGAAAACCATCACAATTGATACATCAACTCACTATTGTGAAGAAAGAGTTCACCCCTTCTAGGATACATCACCTTGGTCCAGCTTCCATGGCTTGGGCCTCTGTATTAGCTCAATAGTGCAAAAAATTATGTTTACATGTACCAAATGCTCCTGAAACATACTCTAATGAGTTCAAAATGTCGAAATCTATCATAAATGACTATTCATTCACTCCATTTGGCCTTCAGCTGATCTAGGCATGGCCTTCCTTCCTGGTAGCCCTAGGCTTGAATTTTTTTCAAAGTGACAAAAAAAACCAATAAATTTATCCTATGCCTCTGAAACCTATTCCAATGTATTCATAGCATGCCAATCTGCTAGGAATGACTCTTCCTGAGCCAAAATTGTTCGAACATTTCTCAAGATATGGTCAATTTAATTTTCCTAGGAAATCTCCTCCAAATTTGGAGAAGACTCAAGTTAGTGCCGACAATTTTGGAGGTGGTGCCGGATTTGGGGGTGCTGCCAAATTTTCTGCCAACTTAACACGCAGTTAACTGGTGTTTAATTAATGATTAATCTTTATATTAGGTGCCTTAATCGTGCTTAACAAACTTGCTGGGTTAAGGTCATATTTTTTTGGTCTTATGGGAGGGGGTTGGCCCCCTCTTTCCTACCGTCAGATCTTACAATGCAGTTCAAATATAATTTGGGCATGGAGGCTTTACAAGCCCCGCCCTGTGGTCTGTGGGTAAAGGTGTTGAAATAGGAATGGGAGGTCATGGGTTTGACCCGCCCTCTGCCCATCCTATACACATGTTTTGCCACATTTAAATATGCTCCCAAATAACATTTAACCCAAGGTATGGCATGCGATATAAAAACCTTTTATATACGTCTGACATACCACCATTTAGTACGCTCCCACATTAATAAACATGGACTTTGGTCTTCGGACTATGGATTGAGACTTATATATATATATATATATATATATATATATATATATATATATATATATATCCAATTCCCACCATATAGTTAAATCCATCATATAGTTCGACTATTTCAATGAAATGTGGACCACCATTGCCACCATAAAATTCGACCTTGGACCTTAGCATAAAATTTAATCCGACCACCATAATAATTAAAATTAATCCAACCATTGAAATTCAAACCTTAGGAACAGATCCCTCATAATAAAAAAAATTGAATTCAATCTTAGGAGGACATTGGGCAATTTCACCGTCTCAAACCCCAAACTGGCGAATCCTATTGTGACACTTGTCATAGTGCCACTGGGAAAACTGAAGAATATTCCCTGCATGTTGTCTAGGCTGCCATGTCATCAACCTGTCATTGTTCTGCATTTTTTTTTTTTAAACATTTGCTTATTCTGAACAGCGGTCAGTAGGCTATAACTTCTTTATCCGAATTTGGTTTTCAACGAAACCAGTTGCGTTGGATTCTGGGAGACGGGTCGGCCGCTTTTTTTTAGTTTCCAATCAATTTTGAGCACTTCAATTTTTGAGCTAAATATTGATCCTCTGATCATTCCTCCCCACTAGAATCCTTTTTTACCCCAAAATCTCTTGGATTACTAATCATGTGGATGAGGTACTGTTCCCTCACCCTTCCAGTCTCGATCCGCTGGAATTTTCCCAATTTCATCATTTGAAGCTTTTCATGAAAGCTTAACTTTTTCCTTGATTCTTACGACCTCCTATTGCTGTCATTAACATCATCATGCTACAATTTTTCTAAATTTTCAGAGCAGCAAGCTATTCTTGCAAAAACCATCTTATTCCTACCTTGGTCATTAAACAAAGGAAACTTAAAAACTGTCTCACCCTGCGCACTGTCACCATGGCAATTCTTAACTGATCTTGTTTTTTAATTGCGTCGATTCTTGAATAAGTATCTTTGCCATTGCCATGTACCCTTTGGAAACAAAAAAAAACATTTGTGGAACCCACACCCTCTTTTCCAAGGTGTTTTGTCACTTTCTCTTTGACCTTTTCACTCCCTTGCACCGGCATCTTGTTTCCAACACTGCTTAACACTGATGTTGACTATTGCAAATGTTTTACATCTTGTTCACCTCCTTTCAAAGGAAACATGTTAGAATCTTGAAACATCTCATTACAAGCATAAGCATCGTTTTGAAAATTTTGGTTCAAAACATCTCTTTGTTTGATCATCAACAATGTCAAATTCTGACTTCCATTCACTATCCTCTTCATTTCTCCTGCATGTATAAGAGACAAACATGTATTCTTCTTATGTGCTCTAATTATGTACTCAATATCATATTTGAACAAGTGATACTTATTCTCATGGCGATGAAATATTGCTTTCCTATCACTAGTACAAAATGGCTAATTAGTTACTAAAAAAATGACTAAAATTTGCATATAAATGACTATTTTTCGGTCGGTGACCAATAGTAGCTAATGTACAGTATCTTATAACGCGACCAACTTTTGGTCATTTTTAGCTTAGTCATTAATTGGTTATCTAAATTTTGTTGTCTAGTTGTATATCTGGTCATTAATTTAGTTACTGATTTAGTCATTAATTTAGTCATTGATTTGATCATTAATTTAGTCATTTATTTGGTCCTTAATTTGGTCATTGATTTAATCTTTGATTTGGTCATTAATTGTCACAATTAATGACCAAAATATACAACAAAATATATTACTATATGATCACCTGAGAAAACCAATTAATGACCAAAGAACTATGACCAAAATGTTGGTCATGTTATAAGATACTGGAAATTTGCTACTAATACTGGTATATATGCAAAATTTAATCGTCATTTGTAGTAAAAAATTTATCATTTGCAGTAGAAATTTATTCATTATATAAACGACTAATTTAGTAGATTATATTGATTTCATTTATTTTCATTAATAATCATTATAAATCACTAATTTAGTAGTATATTCATTTGGACTTGTGTAGTGGCGGTGTGGCGATGGCGGTTGAGCGACTAGAGGGTTTGCGAGAGATGTCTCGATCTCGCGCGGGTTTGGCCTCCAACCAGGCTAGACGTCTCCAGACTTCGATGATGTCGTGGGCTTGCGGGTTTCTGGCCAGTTTTGACTGCCAAAAAGAGGAAGCCGCCGTTTGGGCGGCACCATACCCTGCCATCGACTCTGCTGGACTTGAAGAGGTCGCCGTCACAGCTCTTGGATCCGCAAACAGGCTCTTTCCGGAAGGAGTCCCCGATCTTGCTATAGCAGATAGTCAGATCTGGATCTGGCCCTCAAGCCTGACATTTTGGTATGCAGGTCTTCTAACGAAGGCAATCCACTTCGTATGGGTTGCAGAAGTAAATCACCAGATTAGGACGCCTATGCGCAGGTTGCCCTTTGGTTTAGCCGCTGTCTGGATGGTGGCCTGCATGGCAAAAACCCCTTTCGGTTTCGAATCTGCTGGTTTAGCAGTGAATCCTTGTATAAGTAGCTGCAACCCTGGAAACCCCATCAATAGTTTCTCGGGCGCACGAAAGAAGAGGATCTGTCCATCGAACTTGCTGGATCGGCCTGCAAAGGATCCAAAGTTTTGCCCTCGCACCGACTGCTTCCATGTTCCTCGACCTGCTTTATCCATGAGCCTGCCGAATCAGAAAATGGACCTGCCCTCTTCTTCCCAGCAGGTATTCACAATTTTTTTTCAGATTTTTGTCAAATCTCCTATGGTTAAATCATACTTAATATGGATACGAGCAGAAAACTCTGTTCTGCACCTGAAACAACAGATCTGGGAACTGTTGGGATATCCGGTCCCGATCCAGCACCTAGTGAGTGGTAGACACTCTCTATAGGAAAATAGATCAATGATGGAATATGGAGTCAAAGCTGAATCGACCATCTTTCTGAATCTTCAGCTGAGAGGGGGCGCTGTTCAGCAAGGGAGACCAAGCACTGCAGGAGGAGAAAAGGGGAAAAAAGCCACACCCCAGCAGCAACCAACTGGCGGCCCCTCCTACAAAAATATCCTACAGGGTACCAAATCTACAGGGCCGCCGCCGGTTCAAGAGGGAGTTGTTCCAAGGCCTTATATAGTGGAACAGTTAGGACAAACACCTATTTTCAAAATCGATTCTTCAGGTACAGAGGATTATGTTAAGTCATATGAAACCCAAGCACTCATCTGCCGTTTTAATTGTTTCTGGCCTAAACCTATGGATATGTTCCATTGGATCTTCACACGATGGACCATGGAATGTGACATTCACCTCTGTTCCAAAGGTTTTTTCATTGTTAAGTTTAAATCTACGGAGATCAGAGATCTTGTTATTCAATCAGGACCTTGGTTTTGGGGTTCTACAGGCCTCTTCCTGACCCCTTGGTTTCCTGATTTCGACCCAAATACCATGACAGTGGCCAGAATGCCAGTATGGGTGCGCTTACATAATCTCCCTCTCCACTTTTGGAGTGACCAGGTTCTGGAGGGAATTGGCAACAGCATTGGAAAATACATCAAAACTGATACAGAAAGAATTGAGGAGAGAATATTTACCTTCGCTCGGATCTGCGTAGAGGTGGATCTGAGTAAAGGACTGTCGGAGAATATTATGCTGTCTTACAAGCAACAGAACTGGCTGCAGGGACTCGACTATGAAAATACTGCCTTCAGATGCAGAATTTGTAGGATGTCAGGACACCTTCAAAGCTCATGCCCGGACGCAAAGAAAGGAAACAACAAAAAGAAACAAAAAGAGAAACATCGAAAAGGGTGGCATTACCCTCCTCCGGTCTCAGAGGACGAGGAATCTGAAGCAGAGGAGGATCCCATTCCCACTGGAGAAAATGAGCCCACCCAAGGACAAGAAGTTCAAAGGAATGTAACTTCAGATCAAAAGGACCCACAGTACCATCAGACTCAGTCAGAAAGGACAAATGAGGATATAGGTGCCGGAGGAGTCAAACGTCATCATTCCTCGGACACTTCAGAGTCAGACAAGGATACAGGACCTCAAATATCAGAAAATCAGTTAGTCCTTATAACAACTGCGCCTTCCGAGAGTGGGTGGCGCAAGGTCGAGAAGAAGAAGGGGAGGAAAACTTGAGCAGTGGGACAGCTACCCACGCTCTGGATGTTGTGGTTCTTTATTTGAGCCAATTAGTTTTTCTCTGTCTTTTCTCTCGACTCTTTCCTCCTTTGGTAGCTTTGCTACGTTGTTTGGTGTGCTAAAGCACTTGTGCCCTTTGGGCAGTTGTCTGAAATACTATGCATATGATCCATGTAACTTTTCATTTTTATAATAAAAAGTTACTGATTTTTTTCTGTGGAAAAAAAAAAGTAGTATATTCATTTTATTTGTGTTCATTATTAATCAATATAAACTACTATTTTAATAGTTTTAGATTGATTTTATGTGTTCATTATTAATCAACATAAATTAATTAGTATGATTTTGTAACTAAATCAAAAAAAAAAAAGTTATACAATTTACATGTTCATCTAATATGAAAACGCAAAGTTACATATGTTAATTACAATACCAAGTAATATCAAGTGCAACTATAAATAATTCTAGCCACATAAATTATATTGTATAAAATGTCAAGTATTACAATATGAGTTTCCAACTTAATATTGGTTGGAGTACAATTTACAGATAAAATATTGTTCATCACTTGAAAACATTATCATTATCTTGCCAAGGAATTGAAAGTGAATTTACCAACTCTGAAAACTTGACCATCAGTATTTATGTGTGTGTCTTATGTGGGATATTGGCTCTACGGGTACCACTAGACCAATACATTTCTCTCTCTTTGTCACTCTATTGTTATTGTTCCCCTCTTTCTTCAATCCTTACTTCTTACCATCAATACTGAGTCCATTTTCTGCAAAAAGAAAACAAAAAAAGTTACAACGCAAAGTATAAAACATGAAAGTCAATGAACACTAAAATATAAACTAAAGTAGACTATAAAGGATTTATACGATATATACCTCAACATCAGCAATATTTTTAATGTAATTTTTTCCCATAAAAGCGAGAAACTCAAACAAGTTTTCTTTAGTTGGGAAATAGTGGCCACTATGTGGCCAAATGACCGTATAAACAAAGAAAATAAAATGTCACAAATAAACACAACAAAGCTAGCAATTTATACTAAGAATGTCTCATGCTCCACTTTTGTGGTTGTATTGTTTCCTCTAGTTATCTCTAAGAAGCAGTGACACTTCAACATTAAAACTGGTCAGTAGAAATCTAATGGGTGGAGAAAAGTATTGCTGACACAAGATTACAACAAGAAACTAAAAAAGAATAAATCAAGACTTTGTAAATTGTGATACTAACTCTGAATATAGCTTCAACATAGTAATATTCAATTATCAATGTACTATTCCAAGGGAAAAGGAATCCAATTCCCATTAGCCAACAAATTATATATGCCCCTTGTTTTCCCTGTAATTAATTGAGAAAGATTAGAACGCAATTTCCATTTATAATATCTAAAATGATTTATAAATAGTCAAAGCAAACTTAAGGTTACTCATTCATTTTTCTCTGATTTAGACAAAACTGAATATGCTAACTTGTTTTTGGGTTGGCGACTTGTGTAATTCATCGTGTCCAAAATCATTGTTTATTGTCATGACTTTTATTTTAATGATCAGGCAACATGCCTATATTTGATCAAAAAACATATTTTTCAGAATATATTCCATTTTT
The DNA here is from genome assembly GCA_034641835.2 of Pinus albicaulis. Taxonomy (NCBI): domain Eukaryota; kingdom Viridiplantae; phylum Streptophyta; class Pinopsida; order Pinales; family Pinaceae; genus Pinus; species Pinus albicaulis. The sequence continues at coordinate 1,258,837,492 of CM076580.1, forward strand.
TCTAATTCAAAGCTATATTTCATTCTAGTTTATGGCGTTCAAACAAACTAGAATCATTTTCCTTTAACAAGTCATTGTTGTAATATACTACTAAATAGACAACTACGTAATGAATTTATTAGTGGTGGAATACTAATAAATAAAAAATACATGCAAGAAATAACAACACTATGTCCTAGACATGCCAAGTCTTTATTCTCTTGGTTGGAAATATTACTTCATGAAAACAACATATTTGACAAGGAGAAATTTTGCAAAACTAACCAGCGCGAGTGTATCCAACAACAATAACATTTCTATTAGCATGCCCTCAAAATGTGTGGAAGTATCAAACAAGTGTAGTGCACCTCCCTGTAAGTTTAAAGTTTGGCAATGGAATATGGTGTCCCTTCGTCTAATCAGGTTTTAACTTGCCTTTGATAACTTAGAGAGAATTGGAATCCAATATAGAACAATGACATAATGCTTTTATTCATCCACACTTACCTAGATCCTAAACAAGCATTGAAGTGTTATACAAATCCAAGAATGTCTCACATTCCACCAGGAAAAAAAAATTATAGATTTTGATTGTAATCCTTGAGGCTTTCTCAAATTTGTAAACAAGTAACACCATAAATATTTCTCCATAGTTCTCAAACCTTCTTCTGTGTGGAGCTTGAGAAAATGTGCATACACATATCACAATATAGCATGTTGTGGAGTACATTTACATGAAACTAATCATTTAAAATTTTATGTTCTATCAAGATTGAGCCATGCGTTAAATACCCATTATCTGCATCTTTGCACAATGGTGTCATTAATAATTTGAAGGTTCTTGGCTTGCTACTATGATCTAATTATTGCTTTGTGAAATATGTTTTTTCACTCCTATTTATAAAAAAAATATGTTTATGAATAGTATATAGATACAATGGATGCTTCGAATAATAAAAGAGGCAATTATTTTTCCATCAATAGAATTCAAGTATTTTCATATGGTGTAAATTCAGTAGTTCTATTCGTGGTACTTAGAGTCAACCTAAATGGTTATTTCGCATGCATCAAAAGAGGTACAAAATTATAATAGGAAGGACTCATGCAAAAAAAATTAATCGTACATGTTGAATATGTAAGTGTTAATGTTGCTGTGCTCAATTCCTTATTGGGGTACCTATCAACTGACATAGTTTGTACAAATGTTGGAAAAGAAAATAATTTATAACAAATAACATAACACATAACATTTTTAGCACTTGCTTATTTTTCTTTGTAAATCCAAACATGTCTCGAAGCAACTTATGTTAGCTATGTCCAAATAATAGCCCTTTGAAAATTTTCTCTCTTAGCTATTTCTTTTTAATATATCCCTCTGCTGACTGCCCAGCGCCGTAATCCTATCATGATATTTAGTCAAAAAATAGCACGGATCCAATACATTACTCAACTGTTGTATAGCCATATCAATCTCCACTAACACCTTAAGCTCTTCACCCTTCTTGTTGCGAAGCCATATACATGACACAGGTTTGAGTTTATGCAAATTTTGATGGATATTTTCCATAAGAGAGCTAATCGACACGAAGGAAGGGTCATTCCAGAAACGGTAGACCAAGGATTTATATTTTGAAAGACCCAGCCATCATGTGTTTTATTTAAAAATAAAGGCTCTCCTTGATCCCATCTTGTTCCAAGATAACATAATAGGCCTATGGTCTAAGATGTTCCACGAGATAACAGATGACTCCACCTCCACCATTTTTTTAAAGAGATTTTGCCTGATAAAAAATCTATCCAACTGTTTAGATATACCCTCATCTCCAGTATCATAATTATGCATGTCGAAATTATACAACAAGCATGTATATCTTGGATTCACCCAGTCTAAAAATGAAGTAAAATTAAATATTGAATTTCTTCTGCAAATATTTTGTGGAACTAAAAACACAATCACTAATCACATGAACATGAAGAAAGATCAATCACACACAACACAGATAATTTCTAGGGGAAAGATTACAACTAAAAACCCCACTATATTCTACTCTATATTAAGCATGGATCATGAAAAAAATAAAAATTCTTTCTCTTCTCACAAGAGCCTCCAACATTCAGATATCTGTCTCACACTGTCCTCATAGAAAACTGACCAATACTTAATCAATTTCTAGGCTCCTGATAGCCTGCCTGCCTTGGGCAATCCCTAATGGCAAAGATCCCTAAAATATAGGAATTCTAGCCTTCCTTGACTACGCAAGTATCGTGGGCACTCCAATGGGTGGTTGGCTACATGTGTGCAAGCCAATAATGTCACAACTGATAGTCAACTTCCCTTTCACCTAGATCTCAACTAGGTCTCCACTGGATTTGACAAGCATGCAGCTAGTAATAGAAAATCTTCAGTTGCATGTGAGATCACTAATTGTGAATTGATTAATTTTTAATTCACTTGATCTCTCACTACTTGTATATTCAGTTACAACTAGCACAACTCAGTTAAACTATTTACAACTTGCATTAACTAATGCACCACTGCACTTCAAACTCTGTTACAACTAGAATTACTCGGCATGCCTCACCAACAACCTCTAACTCGAAATCCACTAGCTAACTGAGTTTTCCACTTGCAGTTAACTCATTAAAGTCCACATTGAGAATATATTACATTTTAATTTTCATATAAATTAAGGGATAATAAAAATAGACATGCACCCAAAAATATCACTATGGGCCCCACCCTAGTCTGGGTGCTTATTGTAACTAGTTGCTTAATGCACTAAGTGTGGGTGCTGAATCTTCTTGTTGAATCTCAACATGCCATGTAGGGTCCATAGGCCCAAAGTGCTACATCCACCAATGCATGTGATACCATCAAGTCTTTAAAGTATTCAGTGAGATGATCCACATGTGCCTTTACCCCAAGACCTCCGATACACCTAAAGAAAAGTTCAAATATCCAACTAGTATAAGGAAGCTAAGCCCTAAAATACTAGATTGTACCACACCATCCTAAAACAATATCCAACCAGAATATGGAGCATATGTGTTTAGAATCCTGATCCTATGAGCACCTCCCACCATGTAACAAGTTAAAATAACATTTGCACATGAGAAAAAGGTCCTCAGATCCAAAAAACTAGGATTCCACATGACCCCAAGCCCACCCAACAACCCAAAATCACTCATAGCATAGAGATCCCACCGAGGACATACTCTTAGCATAGCCCCCCATTCTTTCTCTAAATCCACCATGGTTTCCTGTAAGACGATTAGAGATGGATTAAACATGCGAAAAAGACCCCAAAGGGAGTCGATTTCATGTTGAGCTCCTAGACCCCTTATATTGAAGGTTATAATAATCATGGAGGACCCTCCTTGTAGGGTATTTCCCCTCTAAGGACCCATGAACCATAGAAATCAGAAATAGTCACCCGATCTGCCATGTAGGCTTCTTCAATATAAAAATTTGTGTTTGGTAGCTCCATACTTGGATGTGAATAAAAATCAATGTTATTGCAATCAGAAACCCTCTTAAATTTAGGATTTTTTTCTTTCTGTGAGTAATATTGTGAAAGGATGGTGTGCCCCCCCTCGCCTTTGCTGCACTAAAAAAAAATCCCCTTTAATTACAAGTGGTTCAAAATCTTCGGAGCCAAAAAATAATGCGTCCAACTCTATGTCAGGTGAGAGAGAAGGCATGCACACAATGTTACCCTCCTTTGTAGGAGAGTCAGGAATGGATCGAGGAAGAAAAATTAACTCCATCCACAAACAAACACGTATGGTATGGAGGTGATTATTTGTAGCAGATTCCATTATAGACTTATCAGGGCTCGAGGAATGATTTGAATATGTATGTTAGTTTTTTTGTGCTAATTACAATTTCATATTTATAATGTATTTTTAATCTTATTCTTTTTTTACAAGGTTTCCTTGTTGCTTATGTGTACCAACAGGTAAAATAACTAAGTTTTATGAGTGAATTCAAGAGCATAAAGTATGAAATTAAAATGACGAACAACAACAACATAAAGAACAGAAAACCATCACAATTCATACATCAACTCAGTGTTGTGAAGAAAGAGTTCACCCCTTCTAGGATACATCTCCTTGGTCCAGCTTCCATGGCTTGGGCCTCTGTATTAGCTCAATAGTGCAAAAAATTCTGTTTACATGTACCAAATGCTCCTGAAACATACTCCAATGAGTTCAAAATGTCAAAATATATCATAAATGACTATTCATTCACTCCATTTGGCCTTCAGCTGATCTAGGCATGGCCTTCCTTCCTGGTGGCCCTAGGCTTGAATTTTTTTCAAAGTGACAAAAAAAACCAATAAATTTATCCTATGCCTCTGAAACCTATTCCAATGTATTCATAGCATACCAATCTGCTAGGAATGACTCTTCCTGAGCCAAAATTGTTTGAACATTTCTCAAGATATGATCAATTTAATTTTCCTAGGAAATCTCCTCCAAATTTGGAGAAGACTCAAGTTAGTGCTGACAATTCTGGAGGTGGTGCCGGATTTGGGGGTGCTGCCAAAGTTTCTGCCAACTTAACACGCAGTTAACTGGTGTTTAATTAATGATTAATCTTTATATTAGGTTCCTTAATCGCGCTTAACAAACCTACTGGGTTAAGGTCATATTATTTTGGTCTTATGGGAGGAGGTTGACCCCCTCTTTCCTGCCGTCGAATCAAACAATGCATTTCAAATGTAATTTGGGCATGGAGGCTTTACAAGCCCCGCCCCGTGGTCTGTGGGTAAAGGTGTTGAAATAGGAATGGGAGGTCACGGGTTTGACCCGCCCTCTGCCCATCCTACACACATGTTTTTCCACATTTAAATACGCTCCCAAATAACATTTAACCCAAGGTATGGCATGTGATATAAAAACCTTTGATATACGTCTGAAATTCCACCATTTAGTACGCTCCCACATTAATAAACATGGACTGTGGTCTTCGGACTATGGTTTAGACTTTAATAATATATATATATATATATATATATATATATATATATATATATATATATATATATATATATATATATATATATATATATATATATAGATATATCCAATTCCCACCATATAGTTAAATCCATCATATAGTTCGACTATTTCAATGAAATGTGGACTGCCATTGCCACCGTAAAATTCGACCTTGGACCTTAGCATAAAATTTAATCCGACCACCATAATAATTAAAATTAATCCAACCATTGAAATTCAAACCTTAGGAACAGATCCCTCATAATAAAAAAAATTGAATTCAATCTTAGGAGGACATTGGGCAATTTCACTGTCTCAAACCCCAAACTGGTGAATCCTATTGTGACACTTGTCACAGTGCCACTGGGAAAACTGAAGAATATTCCCTGCATGTTGTCTAGGCTGCCATGTCATCAACTTGTCATTGTTCTGCATTTTTTTTTAAACATTTTCTTATTCTGAATAGCGGTCAACATGTTATAACTTCTTTATCTGAATTTGGTTTTCAACGAAACCAGTTGCATTGGATTCTTGGAGATCAGTCGGTCGCTTTTGTTTAGTTTCCAATCAATTTTGAGCACTTCAATTTTTGAGCTAAATATTGATCCTCTGATCATTCGTCCCCACTAGAATCCTTTTTTACCCCAAAATCTCTTGGATTACTAATCATGTGGATGAGGTACTGTTCCATCACCCTTCCAGTCTCTATCCACTGGAATTTTCCCAATTTCATCATTTGAAGATTTTCATGAAAGCTTAACTTTTTCCTTGATTCTTACGACCTCCTATTTCTATCATTAACATCATCATGCTACAATTTTTCTAAATTTTCAGAGCAACAAGCTATTCTTGCAAAAACCATCTTATTCCTACCTTGGTCATTAATCAAAGGAAACTTAAAAACTGTCTCACCCTGCGCACTGTCACCATGGCAATTCTTAACTGATCTTGTTTTTTAATTGCGTCGATTCTTGAATAAGTATCTTTGCCATTGCCATGTACCCTTTGGAAACAAAAAAAAACATTTGTGGAACCCACACCCTCTTTTCCAAGGTGTTTTGTCACTTTCTCTTTGACCTTTTCACTCCCTTGCACCGGCATCTTGTTTCCAACACTGCTTAACACTGATGTTGACTATTGCAAATGTTTTACATCTTGTTCACCTCCTTTCAAAGGAAACATGTTAGAATCTTGAAACATCTCATTACAAGCATAAGCATCGTTTTGAAAATTTTGGTTCAAAACATCTCTTTGTTTGATCATCAACAATGTCAAATTCTGACTTCCATTCACTATCCTCTTCATTTCTCCTGCATGTATAAGAGACAAACATGTATTCTTCTTATGTGCTCTAATTATGTACTCAATATCATATTTGAACAAGTGATACTTATTCTCATGGCGATGAAATATTGCTTTCCTATCACTAGTACAAAATGGCTAATTAGTTACTAAAAAAATGACTAAAATTTGCATATAAACGACTATTTTTCGGTCGGTGACCAATAGTAGCTAATGTACAATATCTTATAACGCGACCAACTTTTGGTCATTTTTAGCTTAGTCATTAATTGGTTATCTAAATTTTGTTGTCTAGTTGTATATCTGGTCATTAATTTAGTTACTGATTTAGTCATTAATTTAGTCATTGATTTGATCATTAATTTAGTCATTTATTTGGTCCTTAATTTGGTCATTGATTTAATCTTTGATTTGGTCATTAATTGTCACAATTAATGACCAAAATATACAACAAAATATATTACTATATGATCACCTGAGAAAACCAATTAATGACCAAAGAACTATGACCAAAATGTTGGTCATGTTATAAGATACTGGAAATTTGCTACTAATACTGGTATATATGCAAAATTTAATCGTCATTTGTAGTAAAAAATTTATCATTTGCAGTAGAAATTTATTCATTATATAAACGACTAATTTAGTAGATTATATTGATTTCATTTATTTTCATTAATAATCATTATAAATGACTAATTTAGTAGTATATTCATTTTATTTTTGTTCATTATTAATCAATATAAACTACTATTTTAATAGTTTTATATTGATTTTATGTGTTCATTATTAATCAACATAAATTAATTAGTATGATTTTGCAACTAAATTTTTTAAAAAAGAAAAATTTATACAATTTACATGTTCATCTAATATGAAAATGCAAAGTTACATATGTTAATTACAATACCAAGTAAAATCAAGTGCAACTATAAATAATTCTAGCCACATAAATTATATTATATAAAATGTCAAGTATTGCAATATGAGTTTCCAACTTAATATTTGTTGGAGTACAATTTACAGATAAAATATTGTTCATCACTTCAAAACATTATCATTATCTTGCCAAGGAATTGAAAGTGAATTCACCAACTCTGAAAACTTGACCATCAGTATTTATGTGTGTGTCGTATGTGGGATATTGGCTCTACGGGTACCACTAGACCAGTACACTTCTCTCTCTTTGTCACTCTATTGTTATTGTTCCCCTCTTTCTTCAATCCTTACTTCTTACCAATACTGAGTCCATTTTCTGCAAAAAGAAAACAAAAAAAGTTACAATGCAGAGTATAAGACATGAAAGTCGATGAACACTAAAATATAAACTAAAGTAGACTATAAAGGATTTATACGATATATACCTCAACATCAGCAATATTGTTAATGTCATTTTTTCCCATAAAAGCGAGAAACTCAAACATGTTTTCTTTAGTCTGGAAATAGTGGCCACTATGTGGCCAAATGACCATATAAACAAAGAAAATAAAATGTCACAAATAAACACAACAGAGCTAGCAATTTATACTAAGAATGTCTCATGCTCCACTTTTGTGGTTTTATTGTTTCCTCTAGTTATCTCTAAGAAGCAGTGACACTTCAACAATAAAACTGGTTAGTAGAAATCTAATGGGTGGAGAAAAGTATTGCTGACACAAGATTACAACAAGAAACTAAAAAAGAATAAGACAAGACTTTGTAAATTGTGATACTAACTCGGAATATAGCTTCAATATAGTAATCTTCAATTATCAATGTACTATTCCAAGGAAAAAGGAATCCAATTCCCATAAGCCAACAAATTATATATGCCCCTTGTTTTCCCTGTAATTATTTGAGAAGGATTAGCACACGCAATTTCCATTTAGAATATCTAAAATTATTTATAAATATTCAAAGCAAACTTAATGTTACTCATTCATTTTTCTCTGATGTAGACAAAACTAAATATGCTAACTTGTTTTTGAGTTGGAGAGTTGTGTAATTCATCGTGTCCAAAATAATTGTTTATTGTCGTGACTGTTTTTTTAATGATCAGGCAACGTGCCTATATTTGATCAAAAAACATATTTTTTAGAATATATTCCATTTTTTCTAATTCAAAGCTATATTTTCTTCTAGTTTATGGCGTTCAAACAAACTAGAATCATTTTCCTTTGACAAGTCACTGTTGTAATATACTACTAAACAGACAACTACGTAATGAAGTTATTAGTGGTGGAATACTAATAAATAACAAATACATGCAAGAAATAACGACACTATGTCCTAGACATGCCAAGCCTTTATCCGTTGGAAATATTACTTTATGAAAACAACATATTTAACAAAGAGAACTTTTCCAAAACTAACCAGCGTGAGGGTATCCAACAACAATAACATTTCTATTAGCATGCCCTCAAAATGTGTGGAAGTATCAAACAAGTGTAGTGCACTTCCCTGTAAGTTTAAAGTTTGGCAATGGAATATGGTGTCCCTTAGTCTAATCAGGTTTTAACTTGCCTTTGATAACTTAGAGAGAATGGGAATCCAATATAGAACAATGACAGAAAGCTTTTATTCATCCACACTTACCTAGATCCTAAACAAGCGTTGAAGCGTTATACAAATCCAAGAATGTCTCACATTCCACCAGGAAACAAAATTTCTAGATTTTGATTGTAACCCTTGAGGCTTTCTCAAATTTGTAAACAAGTAACATCATAAATATTTTTCCTTAGTTCTCAAACCTTCTTCTGTGTGGAGCTTGAGAAAATATGTGCATACACATATCACAATATAGCATGTTGTGGAGTACATTTACATGAAACCAATCATTTAAAATTTTATGTTCCATCAAGATTGAGCCATGTGTTAAATGCCCATTATCTGCATCTTTGCGCAATGGTGTCATTAATAATTTGAAGGTTCTTGGCTTGCTAGTATGATCTAATTATTGCTTTGTGAAATATGTTTTTTCACTCCTATTTATAAAAAAAATATGTTTATGAATAGTATATAGATACAATGGATGCTTCAAATAATAAAAGAGGTAATTCTTTTTCCATCAATAGAATTCAAGTATTTTCATCTGGTGTAAATTTAGTAGTTCTATTGGTGGTACTTAGGGTCAACCTAAACGGTTATTTCGCATGCATCAAAAGAGGTACAAAGTGATAATAGGAAGGACCCATGCAAAAAATATAATCGTACATGTTGAATCTGTAAGTGTTAATGTTGTTGTGCTCAATTCCTTATTGGGGTACCTATCAGTTGACAAAGTTTGTACAAATGTTGGAAATGAAAATAAGTTATAACAAATAACATAACACATAACATTTTTAGCACTTGCTTCTTTTTCTTTGCAAATCCGAACATGTCTCAAAGAATCTTATGTTAGCTATGTCCAAATGATGCCAGTTTTTATTTTCCATTTAAATTTCCAATTCAATCCTATGTATCATTATCCAAGAAATTTGGCTCCTTTAGAGGAGATGACAAATGTGTGCGTGCAATAAATTTTAACCATAAAATGGTTTTATCCTGGAATCTCTGAACTCCACTTTATCGCCCTCATTCCCAAGCTGGACTCTCCGGCTTCTTTTGACAATTTTTAGCCTATTTCCCTCTGTAACTACCTTTATAAAATCATTACAAAAGTCATTACCGAGAGAATCAAGCCTATCCTCTCAAATCATATCTCTAAGGAACAATTTGGATTTCTGGAAGGAAGACAAAATCCTAAAGCCATAGGGGTGGCACAAAAAGTCCTCCACAGTATGAAGAGACACAAATGGAAAGGGTTGATCATCAAAATTGACCTTTCAAAGGCTTATGAAAAGATCAGTTGAATGTATATTAGACTCTTTCTCACCCATTTGGGCTTTCATTATGAATTCATCTGATGGGTGATGGGATGTATCACTGACATTAGTTTTGTTGCTCTGATAAATGGGGTTGCTTCCCCCTTTTTAAAAAACAAAAGAGGCCTTTGCCAAGGATGTCCCCTCTCCCCCCTTCTATTTTTGCTCGTAGTTGAAGGATTAAGCCAACCGATTTTAGAGGAAAAAAGGAAAGGGGACATAAGGGGTGTGAAGGTAGCTACAAATATCAGTATCACACACCTATTGTTTGTAGATGATATCCTTCTCTTTAGCAATGGTGGTTGCAGGGACTCCTTCCATCTCAAAGCCTCCCTGGATCCATTTCTGAAAGCCACTAGAATGAGCATCAATCATCACAAATCTTCAATCATGGTTACAAGACTTATGGAGGAGGAATCCAGAAATGCCATTGACTCCATCCCTTTTGTGGTCAGATAGTTTTTTGATAGTCTCTGATACCTTGGGTTCCATCTTAAGCTGGATTCTTACCGTCTAGCTGATTGGATGTGGATGGTGGCCAAAATTGAAAAAAAAGAGTTAAGTGTTGGTGTTACAAATGGTTGTCCAGAGCGGGGAGATTCACACCCATCAAAACTATTCAAATGGAGATTCCAGTCTTTTGGGCACTCCTCTCATGGATGTCACAGGGGATCTTGGAGCACATTAGGAAAATCTGTCATAATTTTTGTGGGTAGGATCCAAAAAGGACCACTCCATGTCTTAGGTGGCTTGGGAGAAAATAGCTTGACCAAAAGAATGGGGAGGATGGGGTATAAAGGAGCTACCCTCCTTCGTCAAGTCCCTTGCAGCTAAAATGAGATGGTCACTGCTGACCAAGGACTCCCTTTGATCCACGGTAATGAGAAGGAAGTACATTGACCATGGAAACATTGTTGATTGGGTCTGGAACCCTATCATGTCCACCAAGGGTGGGTCGGCGGTTTGGCGGGCCACCCTTGGAGTCGTGGACTTGATCGAGGAAGGTCTGGTCTAGAAGGTTAGGAACGGGCAGCAGATTATACTGGGGCTGGACCTTTGGTCGGTTGTAATGGAGCTTTTTCCCTTTCGGAGGCTTGCAAAGCTCACCTCGCGGACAAAGGTCTCTTGTTCCTCAGTCAAGAAAAAAAATCCGAAGCCACGTCCATCTGGGCGCAAGGCTGGAAAAATGGGGACGATCTCCAGCTTGACCCAATATGGGAAAAAACTTGGAAGCTATACACTAATGAACTACTTAGAACAAATGTATGCATTCGAGATGACCCTGACACCCTCAGATGGGGCTTTGCGCCTTCAGGCTTGTACTCACCAAAGACTGGGTATTCTCATCTTATGGGGAAGAAATGCTGGGCGAAGCTCGAATGGTGGCATAAACCCCTCTAGAAGTTGAATAGCCCTACTAAAGGACGCCTCTTTTTTTGGTTCCTGATGTAAAAAAAGATCTCCTCGTGGGACAATCTTCAAAAAAGGAAGAAGGAGGGGTCGGGGAGATGCCCCTTATGCAAACAAGACTATGAATCGGTGACCCATCTGTTTCTTTTTTGTTCCTAATGTCAAAAGGCATGGGAAGGGATTCAAATTCTGGTTGGTTGCACACATCAATAGGTTGTTCCTTCGATTAAAGAGGCCTGGTAGTTTTGGTGGAACAGTTGCCCGACTAAAAAACAAAATTCGATACCCCTGATTATGGCCTAGGGAATTTGGCTTGCCAGGAACCATGTTGTTTTCAGGAATGAAGATACCCCTTTCCACATCGCCACTCAGAATGGAGCAGCCATCTATGCCCTTCTCCCTAAACAGGAAACTCCAACAAAGAAAAGTGTCAATGCCCCTCAGAAAATCAGGGTGGATATCCCTTGGGCTTACTTTGACGGTGCATCAGATCCGGCGAACATGTGTGGTGTTGGAATCGTTATTCACCTAAGCCATTCTTGAAGACTGGAAGCCTCTATCAAACTTGGTCAGGGCACAAACAATTATGTTCAGATCAAAGGGTTACACCTCCTCCTATGTTAGCTTTCACACCTGCATATTACTTCTGTTCGGTTATTTGGGGACTCGCTTAACACCATCAAATGGTTTAACAAGGAATTTTTTTGTTCAAATTATGTTTTATGACCTATCCTTGAAGAATGCAGGTTATTGAAGGACTATTTTACTCACATTGATTTATGTCATATTTACAGGGAAAGGAATTCCGCTGCAGACCTCTTTTCTAAGGAGGGTTTACAGCAAGATTCGAGCAGTTGGAGGACACGAGAAATAGGGCCGGAAGGCTTTGTGGATTCGCACCATCCTCCATTTTCTTGAGTGGTCTTCAGCTGTTTTTTCTCTACATATGTTAATATACTTTTGGAAATTCTCACTTTCTATTGCTGAAAATTATAATATGTATGTACCACAAAATTTGGTTGAGGATTAGATCCTTTGTTGCTCCTCTTTATAACTTTTTATACTGGTTGTCCATTACTGTTTGGGGTATTTTTCCTCTTAAGAGGAGGCCCGACAACCCAGGTTACTATGTTGCTTGTATCAGAATCTATATTTATGTTTTGGGTATTTTTCCTCCAAAGAAGAGGCCTAGAAAACGCTTTTGTTTTTTTTTTGTGGTTTCTACACTAGGCTGATGAACAATTGGTTTTTTTTCCCTTGAATAAGGGAAGATTCCAAACATTCACATCCTTTTTTGGGATGGGGCTATGAGAATGGTCTGAACTTTTTTGGCCGCAAATTGGGAAGATCTCGGATATCTCCCAAGAAATGCTTAAATGTATGTACACAAATAAAATTTTATGAATATAAAGAGTTCATTTTTTTCCTTGGAAAAAAAAAATAGTTTAAACATACAAATTCGACTTATTCTATAATGAAAATTGTTAAAAGAACAATGAAGTTGTGAAAAATTGGGGAAAATAAAAATATTTACAGATCAAACTAAATGCATCCATGTAAAAAGTAACCCAATCTAAATGTGCATATTTATAAGTGACTGGATAATGCATCTCAAGGGTAATGCAACTCAGCCTCATATTGGCCCCTTTAACACACACATACACATACAAACACATGTGGGTGAAGGACACATATTTACCACTAGGTAGGTGTCCCATGAATGCCACTTTCTCAAAGACATCCCTAAAATACTATTCAAGGGGTACCTTTTGATATAATAAATTATCCAAGTGCATAATATTAGAGTATTAACACTCCAATTCTATAATTTAATGTAATCAATTTTACAATATATTAAACTTTACTAAAGAGTTATTAATCATAAATGTCATTAATTAAGAGGTCAAGATAAAACCATAGAACTTATTGCAAAGAAATGAACTCTATTATCATGGAATTTAAATGAGCATGTTTCCTTATGAGCCCGGGCCATAGAGGGAACTTTGGGAGTTATTGCAAAAATTTCCTAGAGCTTTATGGTCATTCCTCTACGCGAAGGTCAATTTCTAAGCCTTCTACTAAAGCTATTAAGGCCAAGAACACCACAAATATTGGGGTGTTTACTATTCACTAACTAGTCAACACATCCCTTGCCTCACGCAATGAAGGAATGCCTTGAAGTGGCAATCACAGAGTGTCAGAGATTAAAGGTAGTGAAAAAAGAGGCACCTAGCGTATTGTTGGTTTGAGTTTGCTCAAAGGAACTGACATACACAAAGAAACTTGAAAATATGTCAACATGGCTCATACGGAAAGAGCTCTATGGTTGTTTCTATTAGCAATGGAAGAACCCAAACTGTTCTTTAGGGATTAACATGATAGTCCAAGCACAAAAAATAATGTCTTATATGTGCTCTTAGGGGTATGGTAAAGTAATATTCTTGGATGTATTCATATATAGATCGATAGTTAACACGTTTGAATCAAGATCACTTAGGCCAAAAACAAAATCTTTCCTTTGGACCTGAGGTTGCATGGCAAGTGTTCAACAAAATATTTGAACAAAAATTATTTGACAACAAAATTGGTAACAATGGAAATGTTAGCGGACCTTAATTTGAGAGGGCTTTGAAATCAAATCAAGCGTTCAAATTATTTTCAGTTCCATCATAGGGAAAACCTTAATATTTTGGGTGAACTTTCTTGATTTTATAGTAAATAAAAAGAAAAAATTAGAGCTCATGCATATGATCCTTACGGACCAACGATAACTTTGTTTGTAGGAAACCAACTTGATGACCATCATCTATTGTCTAACATATGCAAATACACTATTCTAATTTTGGTGTTGTGCCTAGAAAAATGACTAATGGCGTGTGTTTTCATCCTCAAAGACTATTCCTTTCAAGGATAATGTCTCAAATAAACCCCTCTACTTCAACGACTATAATTTATAATCAATTTTACAATATTTAAAATTACCAAAGAGTTATTAATCATAGGTGTCATTAATTAATGGGTCAAGAAAAAGCCACAAAACATGTTGCAAATAAATTCCCTCTATTAACATGCACTTTAAATGTGCATGTTTCCTTATGAGCCCAAGCTATAAAGGTCACAATGGTAGAGTTATCTGAGCAAGAGGTCACAAACCTTCTCTCTTTCTATGAATCACATGCACTGAAGTCTGATTCACAACACCTATATTAGAACTGTACAAGTGGATCTATTCAAACTGGAAAAAAAATTACTATGAAGTGTATCTATACTCTGAAGGTTTATTTATTATTCAATTTTCTTATCTGGATTACTATCCCAAATATTTTAAAGAGGGTCCTCTAGGGAAGAGCAGATCCTTTTGTTATCCAACGGTTCCCACACTTCAACCCAACCACTATGTATGTCACCAAAATGACAGTTTGGTTTCATGTCCTCATTTTCCAATACTAGTTTGGAATTTATTAGTGTTTGTATATATTCTCAATACCTAGGGAATAAATTAAAAACAAATCTTGAAAATATTAAGTTTGGTTTTTCACATATGCTTGACCCAATCACTTCTAGAAAAAACCAACTATGATTGACGAGACAAACTAAAATCATGACTAGTTTCACATACTAGACATCTACCTTAATATCATTAACATGGGCAACCTAGATGCAACCTCAAAAGGACTACTTAGCAAGGTTAAGAGGCCCAATATCTAGTATATCCAAAAAAAAAAGTTCATGCAATTGGAGCAACACTACACAAAATCATGAGGGCCTTCGTTGCCACTTATTCCTAAGATATTATATTTGTTGTGTATTATCATATTTTGAAACATGATTTTGGATTTGACTCTTAATAATGGACAAATTGAACTTTGTCCATATTATTTCACAACTTCATGCCATACTCCTTGGAAATTTGGATGTACGTTGATATGATCCTATGATATTGTTGAATATGTTATTTTCAAGTCTGGAAAATTTGATCAAGCACATTTTCCAATCGAGTGAGAATTAGTTCTACCTATAGTTATATTCATCAATGTTTAGCTCTATCCTTACTCCACATAGTACAAATATTTGGGGATTTTAAATTTGATAGGAAATGGTGTCTCTAACTACCATTTTGATCATCCTACCTCCCATTTGCAATCTTAAATCCACTTAACGGTCAATGCTCTAATCCATCCTCTCAAAAGGCATGGTAACAATCCTAGCAATATGTTGAGTCTTCATGATTTCAATTTACAAGCAAGTCATGACAACTTTGCATTATACAATGAAAACTCTTCAAGTCTTCACAATCTACAACAACAACTTCCCCACCTAGCACTAAAACCTTCAAGTTCTAATGTTGATTCTCCTCCATCCATAGACTACTCAATAGTCATTGCTATGAAAAGAATCTTGAAAGAATAAAAGTTGGTATAAAAGAATGTGAGATTTGTGAGTTTATTAAATGTTAGAATTTTTAATTTTCATGTATAATATAAACACAAAGTCAAAGATAATTTTTTTTTCTATATAGTCCAAACAATCCAATCAACAACACAGCTCAAGGCTACTCTAAAGTAAAGCCTTCCTCCTACAATGAGACCAAACTTACATCCAAACATTCATTTCCAATGATAGTACTCAATGTTATTGTGTACTATGGTACTTCTAAAAAAATATTATAGATGTTTTTAAATACTCCTATTTCTTGACCATATCTTAGAAAAATATCCTGCCATTCCATTTATGGTAACATGATTTGGGCACTAACAAGATTAATAAAAAAATGACTTCTGAACCCAACAATTGCATGCAAATAAATTGAAATTTTACACAACAAATTGAAAATATAAAATCAAACAAAATTTGTAACCAACCATAAAAGGTAGCAACAACCTTCAAATTTAACCAACCACTTTAGTTATAAACTAAGCTACCACATATAGATCAGACAATATTCGGACTACCAATTATCATAAACCACCCATTCTAATACGTAAAAACCATCATATATCCAATCCTATTCCCCATCTCCTGATTTACGACCATTATAATTTATCCATCCATGGCATTTAAATCACATACATACTAAAAGGCTCATAAAAAATAGAAACTTCTAACTACCCTATACAAGCAACACCTAACATATTCGCAAAAACAGACACTTTAAAATCCCAGACCCTGATAGTATATTGTATCATGTTCAAATAAGACACATATTTTCACAATGGCCCTTGCCATCGTAATGTTGGCCTTTTGAGCATCTAAGCCTCTCATTCGGGTACCCATTCATCAATTAATGAGAAATCCCAAATCCCAACAATTCAGAATCCAAAGACGAAACTGGATACCCATTCATCAATTCATGAAAAATCTGAAATCCCACCCCCTCTGTCGTCGATACTCATTCCCAATCTCGTCTTAGACTCATACCAGCAGCAGCAAAGTTTCTGCAAATAGCCCAACTCAACTCAATTTTTTGTGTCTTCTATACCGCAGACTCCAATGCAATCGTTGGTGACTTCAACTCCTACAGACTTGAAGGACTTCGATTCTGAAATCAACGGTGTCATTTACCACCTTGCCCACATCATCAGAGAGATAGATTTGTCATTTCTTCATCCAACCGCAGTATTCACGGAGATAGACCTATGATTTCATCATATTCACCCATGGTATTAATGAAGGGGCACGATGTTACTATTCATAGTTCTTCTCCTCCCTATAAATTGACAGCATCCATGACATTGCATTGGATACAGAAAGGAAGATCCAATTTTAGCAACTCAAAGGCATCGAGTGCATAATGATACAGAAAATCACAACATCATCCTCCCATTAGTGCATACTGATATAGACAATAACAATATCATCCTCCCATCACTGTGGCTTGCAAGAATCAAATTAATTTATTATTGAAATTTATCGGTCATTTAATTGGTTCCGGAATTATCTTCTTTTGTGCTGGTGAGATGAAGTTGTTAGTTTGAAAAATATTTATAATTACTTTGATTCTACAACTAAAGACAACTCTCTAATTAATATGTATCGACAATGGAAAATAATGAGGAGTATGTAAGAATTTATGACCAAGGTCATGAAGCTTCTGCTGATGGGTAACCCATCACTAAACGGATGATGAAGATTATGATTTTTTTTATAAAAAAATTCGTTTAGAAATAAAAATAATCTGAGTGGGAAATCTGTCTATTATACCTGAAGAAATTGAGTCTGATCTAGCCGAGTCCAGTGTTTGGGAGAGCGAGAGTGAAGCTTCAATTGCATATTCTCCATCATCATTTTGAAAAGCAGAGCCAGGAGAGGATTATATTGAATATTTCTACAATAAATACTGAGAGAGGATGTGCAGCTTGGATAAGCTTAACAGTCAGTATACCTATGCATTAGGATTTTTTCAGAGCCATGAAATCTAAAATTAGGAGTTTTTCAGAGCCATGAAACCCGAAAGCCTAAAGGGGCGACTTCTAGGCGGAAGAGATATACTCTAAATAAGCCTGTGGTCACACATGCTTCCCTCGAATCCTTGAAGAGAGTGCAACAGAACCTGGAGACTGTGTATGTCAGCCAGAATTGTTTGTCTTGGGAGGCCCTACATTGGCAATACAAAAAGTTCTGGGAGGCAGCATTGTATGGGTCAGAGCAGGATTTGTTTTATGACCACGTGGCAGATCAGTTTCAGCAGTTTCAAGTTTTGTTGCAGATGTTCTTAGAGAATGATCAGTTTGAAGGTCCCATGATTTGGTCAAAGGTTCCGTGAAGCAAATACAATACCAGTAGCTCAGCCGGTTAGTATCATGGAGGAATCCAAAATGATATTCTGGGATTTTGTTAGGTCTGACAAGCACAAAAGTTTGGTGCAACACCAAATGCTGATTTTTTTGTGCATAAGTCAAGAGGTAGAGGATCCCAACGACTCTACTCTCCTAAATTTCATGAGGAGAAGCATGCATTGTAAGGAGTTGAAGGTGCAAGAGCTTGAAAGTAAAGAGAGATGCTTGATAAAGAGGTTCGATCTTGTGGAGAGAGAGAAAAGGATAGAGATCTTGATGGCCCTTTTGGACATCAAATTAGTATCTCGGGTATTGAGGATGTCCAAGATCATTACACATCATCTGTAATGGTGCTAGAAGAGACTCGGTAAGCTTAGTATTCACAAGGGTAAGGTCCATAGACCACACGGTATTGTATTATTTCTGTATTGATCATACATTTTAGGCCACTACTTCGATGCATTTCCGTCGGAATTGTAGACTAAATACAAGAGTTAAAAAAATGCTAACAATAAATATTTATAGGACAGGCAGTTGGAATTTAGGGGTTTCACGGCATTATGAAAATGAAATCTATGTTTTTTGTTTTCTAATTTATTGTTGTGGGAGCATGATGCTCCCTGGAAGAAGCCATTAGAGCTTAGATTCATGTGACCCAGCCCCCTCCAATTATTTTATCATCTAAGGTCTTTGGAAAAGAAAGAGCAAGAAATCCCTTGCAAGGATGTTGAGGATCTACAGAGGAGAGTCATACAACCAGATTTAGTTGCAAAACAGGAGATGTTGGTCCCATCTGGAAAATTAAATTCTTAATGGAAAAAAAACAGGTTTCAAAGCTTTGAAGAATGGATACAAAATATACCTCTGTGACACTTCATGTGGTGCAACTGTGTGAAGGCTTGAACTGGTCTCATTTCCCGTATGCAAGTTTTTATCAACAGGAACATTGAGGAGAACTCCCTCACTTTCTTTTGCATTTTTAATCTGACCAGGGCTGCTTGCGATAAGGGGAGATATTTACCATACCATCTCCAGGATCACAGTTGTGAACCTCCCCAAGTTTTACCTCCACACCCCCAAAACTCCATTTGATATGTAGAATTCGTTGCCGCAGGTAATATTGCAGTGCAAGCTCGATGAAGAAAACCACACAATGTAAAACACTAAACCCTTTATTTACCTATTTGAGAATTTCACCATGAAAAATGACTCTCGCCCAACCCTTTGTTTGATACTGATACGTATTTGAAATTTTCACGATGAAAAATTACTCTCGCGCAATCTCATTGTGATGGAGTATTCGAAGAAAAGAAATGGACAAAGAAATGACTCCCGCCCAAATGGACAAAGAACCCTTGATTTATTTATTTTTTAAATAGTATTTTATTGGTTTTTATTTATGCTTTATATTTAGAAATTGTTGAATCTTTTGCTAATGTATATATATTATTTATTTATTTTTTAAATAATATTTTATTTATTTTTATTTAGTGAATTATATTTAGAAATTGTTGAATCATTTTTAATGTATATATATTGTTTATTTATTTTTTAAATAATATTTTAATGATTTTTATTTAGTGAATTATATTTATAAATTTTTGAATCATTTTTTAATGTATATATATTATTTATTTATTTTTTAAATAATATTTTATTGATTTTTATTTAGAAAAATATATTTAAAAATTGTTGAATCTCTTTTTTTTTAATGTATGTATAAATTTATAAGTATTAAAAAAAATCAACAATTAAATTGTGAAATTTCCACCTAGAATGAGGTGCTCACTTTCCAACTGCATCTTAGTAAGAAATTTAATGTTGACGTGACCACCATGAACGACTGATGGCTATGCGACATGACTCCACCTCCTTATCAACATATGAATAACTTAAATTTCCAAAAGAGAAATGGAGCCCTCTGCATCTGCACCCTCTTAATGTCAATTCTCATGTCCGGACTCACACGTAACTTAATGCTCGCCACAATGTTAACTCCTTTACTTGACCAACATATCCTACATTCCACCTTGCGACCTCTGAAGCTCAGGGAATTCGGCTTTACCATGATTCCATTACTATTGTTATCTAAGGCCACATCCCCAACATATTTTTTCTCCAACACACTGTCATGGTGAGGGAATAAGGCCATGTTCAAGACGGTGGTAAGGGTAGAGGTCACCCTCTCACCTCTCCATAGTGCAATGACCACATGATTCTCTTTGCACACAACATCCTTCAGCATATCAAGCGTAATGTAGTTATCCTAGAAGTAGTTGAGAGATGAGGAATTGGTGACACACTCTGGGTTGTACAAAATTTTCTCGTTATACATCTTTGAGACCTAGAGTTGGCTCGCACTCGTGTTGAACATCATGTGGTTGAATCTAACACCTATGCCAGTCACATTAGAATGAAATTTCATTGTCTCTTGCAAAAAATTGGTATTAGTTTTCCACCCAAAATGACATCCTCCACTTCGTCCAAGACTTCGAACAAGTCTACAGAGTAGCAACCAGAAGAATTTCTCTCACATCAAATCTTCTCTCACACTATGATTTGAAATCGAATTAAATTCCATTATTACCCAAAAAAATGTTGTTATCATTCCATTGAAACAGAAATCACTAGGCCTATTCCCTATGAAATATCTCTCATACAGTATAAAATTAGCTAATAATTGTGGATATTTTACTGATATTTCCAGGATCTACTGTTGAATCTTAAAAAATAATCAAACTTAGTGCCAATCACCTAACAGGTTTTGGTATTCATTGCATTGTCAAAATTCTCCAAATTGATATCAAATGTGGTGAGGTTTGAGCAATAAGTGGAAGTTGTCTCGCATAACTAAATATAAGTGGAGTGAGGGTGAGGGACGGTACTCCTGGTCCGTTCACCATAATGCATGCAGCGGGAGAGTTACTGGCTTCACATTGGAAATTCATGTGAAAAATAACTGGGCATTGGAATTTGGAGGTGGTGAAAGGATAAGGCGATGGAAGACGAGGGAGCCCAAAATTAGACTCCTCTCTCTGTTTTGGTGTTGGTCCTAATGGTTGCCTTCAAAGAAGAAGCGTAAATGTTGCATGAAGTTTTACAAAGGGAGTGGCTTGTGTGTGCTTGTCGTGGGAATTTTTTGGTGTGATGTGTTCAACCGGTCCCTGTTGCTTAGTTTCTTACCCATTTTCTGCATCTGGGTTGAGGATAGGAAGCTGAAGGGAAGTGAGCACACTCGTTTCAGTTTTTCTTGGCTTTCGGTGAGCCTGTTTTTTTGTGCTAAGAGAGGAAGCTAGAATCTGCAGTCCGCGAAACCTCGAGGGTGGTGGCGGAAAACTAGTTTCTTTTCCAAACTTCATGCCCTTTGATGTGGGTGTGACGATGTTTGGTGGATTGGTGTGTGGTCATTGGTCACTGCCTTGGGGTAAGTTACGCTCAAGCATCGACTACCTTGTCATCATTTGTTTCTCAATTTCCTTTGTTGGTTTGGTGGGTGATGGTATTTGGTTTTTCTGGTGGTGGCGGTCTTTATCTAGTTGTGGGAGGTTTCTTTTTGCTTCCCTGTGGTGGTGGGTGACAGCATTTGACTCATTTTCTTACGGTGTTTATTTTCTATGGTAGGGCTTCTAGTATCTGGACTCTGCACATAGTGGGTTCCTTGACCTTGGCGAATTATGAAGGCCCTGGTGTGGTGTGGGTGTTCTCACTCCCCTGTCTTCCATGGCCCTGTTGGGGTGGCAGACTTAGAAATAATCATTGCAGCTACACATTGGGGTGGAAAGACTGTGGGGCATGCACAGCTCACTAGTATGGGTGTGCATGGGGGTCATGGATGAGTTAAGCGGGGGGGTAACAGAGTTGGGGGTTTGAGGGTTCAAAATCAGAGTCGTTGGGGCGGAGCAGGTTGTGGTGGCAAGGGGAATCATGGGTTTTATTGATCTGAGGTAAATGAGGGGCAGGTTATCCAACATTGTTGCCTAGAGAATTGTCATGCACTTATCAACAGCCGGATGGAAAGAGTGGACACAATTGAGAGAGTCTGTCGTGAGGAGCATGTAGAGAAGATGGAAACATTGTACTGAATGCAATATTTACAGTTCCAAGCCTGGGAGAGACTGGTAGTGGTTTTGCGAGGCCAAATTAAATTCACTGAGAAAGTAGAAAAGTTTGAGACTTGGTTGACGCACTTTGAAGGGCACAGTCAGTGTGACTTTTATCCTCCACCGCATCTAGGAACAACCCCAGACAACCCTGCATCCATCACCTTGGACACCTAGTATGTTATTTTGTGTTCTTTATGTTTTATATGTGTTTTGGCGCCTTTGGCCCAACCGTTTATGGACAATGTCCCTAGTCTCTCTTTTGCATTTTTTTGCATCTCATGCAAATTTTTGTCAACAAACCTAGACGGGGTGAGAACACCTATTTTCTAAGTGGTTGTATGTACTCCTTTTTTCCTACAAGAATAGAACATTGACTTACAAAAAAACAAAGGTTCATACCTCATTACAAAATTAATTAATTAATTACCTACAAAAAAGCAAAGGTTCACTTATTATCTAGTCATATATTTTAATCCTAGACTAAATTAGTCATTTAAGTTAGTCGGGTTTAGTTTAGTCACTTATTATCTAGTCATATATTTTATCCCTAGACTAAATTAGTCATTTATGTTAGTCGCTTTTAGTTTAGTCACTGATTATCTAGTTGTATATTTTATTCCAAGACTAAATTAGTCATTTAAGTTAGTCATTTTTAGTTTGATCACTTAAAATTGTTCAACTTTAGTAGTAATTCACTTGAAATAATTGTGGCGGCTAACATTTTTAGTCACCTAGTCATTAATTTCATCATTTTTTACTAGTGTATCATACAGATAAGGACTTCCCAATACAATACCTGATATCTCATGCGACAACACATCAAGTTCAACTTCATCAAGAAAGTTTGAAATAATGGAAAATCTTAGTATGCACTTCCTTGTAACCTGCAATTTTGCGTTCTTGCATATCCAACCAAGAGGATATGGTCTTGGATGTCTAATAGTTTCAAGGTCTAGCTGCTTAACCAAGTCTTCGGAAATCATATTAGCTTGTAACCCACTATCAAAAAGTGTATCAATCTTGGTATGTTTAGAGACAACTCTAATATGGAAAAGCTCTATTCTTGTATCTTCATCTTGAGTAACATTTGAACAATTTTAAGAACTAGTGCTTGCTATGTGTTTACCTTTCAAACCCATGGTTGTAATCTTTGTCTCATCTCCTGAATCTGACCCTAAGTCATGTTCAACTATAGCAACAATTTTCCCCTTTTCTTTGGCTTTCAATTTTATTAGCTTCAACTTTGGATGAAGTTGCCAACACTGGTCTTAATCATGGCCAGTATTTGAACAATTTTTGCATGTGATTTTTTCCTTTTCTCTTTTTACAGAGCTATTTCTTTTTCCTCTTCCATAAAAATTTCCCTTTCCTTTACCCTCACTTTCACTTTTCTCATCTATGTTTTGTTTCCCTCTTGCCTCTAAGTGTGTGGCTTGAACAAAAAATTCATCTATGTTTGTGGGATTAAACATGAGAATAGTGTGCCTAAGGTAACTGTGCAAACCCCCAACATACATTAACGAATTTTCTTGAGAATATAAATTAATACCCAAAATTAGAGCTCTTCTCCTAAATTCATGAGTATAATCTTGCACACTTTTCCATTCCAACTGTCTAAAATTTTTCCAATCCATAATTTCCTTTTACATGTAAGCTAATGCATATAATTTCCTTCTAATGGCAGCAATAAAACTTGACCAGGACATAGAGATCTTACCGTAGTTTTTAATCTCTTCTTGACTTCTTGCTTCCCACCATACAAGTGCAGATCCTTCCATCCTCAAAGAATCCAATTGAATATCTATGTCATCTTCATGAAGGTTCCTAATTCTGCAATACACCTCCAATTGATGTATCCAATTGTCCAATCTTTCTGCATTTACTTCACCATTATACATTGGAATCTCAAATTTGACATCAAGTTTAAGGGTGTTTTTCCTTTTGTGGATTTTGAGTGAGTGTGGGTGGTTTTTGTTGTGGAAGTGGAAGATGATGTTGATGGAGATGATGAAGATGATGAAGATGGTGGAGATGGAGGTGGATTTTCTCCACTACCATTTGAAATATTCTCTTCATCATTCTTATCATCTAATTCTCCATGTGAAGGCTTAGAAACTTCTCCTGCCATCCCAGAAGTAAATGCATCAAACATAATTTTACCATCCTCTTTATGTCATTTAAGTCTCTCTTGACATCATCCTCTTCTGAATGACCTTCATGTTTTCCAACACTTGACATGATGGATATGGATTCAAGCTCAAATTTTGATGCTTGTACCTCTTCAATCAAATCAGCTTCTTGTGCAATTTGTACCTCTTCAATCTCAGCTTCTTGAGATAAAACATGAGGTGCTTCAAGTGCAACTATGAGTGGAACGTTGGGTGAACATGGTTCTCTTGTAGCTCTCTTCTTCTAGTCCTAATATCAGTACTTGCAACCAACAATTTCCCTTCACCTCTCTGCAACTTTAACATTGTCAGCATCGCAAATTTGCAACCATTAAACTTGCACAAAACTCAAGCAAATAACCTTGCCTTTCAACCAAACTCTGATACCAACTTGATCTGAATATGTATGTTAGTTTTATTGTGCTAATTAAAATTTCATATTTATAATTTATTTTTTGATCTTATGCTTGTTGTACAAGTTTTCCTTGTTGCTTATGTGTGTTAAACACGGGGTCTTCAGTGAATAAACCTCTAACATATCACGTGCGATCATATCATATTAAACAAGACCCTTATTTTGAGTACATATCGGAAAATACCTCTAAAAATAAAAATATTTAACCCCCTACCAATATAAACTGAATACACTTTCCCAATTCAAAAATCCCCTTCTTTCACTATATATTGTAGGTATCCATTTTTTCATTAACATTTTTTATACCCATTTATATTTTTTTATTATCTTTGAGCTCTATTTTTTATACCTGGAAATATAAAAACCATTTACCCCCTATATATCCCCCAATATATTATGTCATTTTTTCCTCAATATATATCCCCCAAAATGAACCCACGTTCTATTGTATTTCTCCCGCAGTGAAGCCCTCGTGGTGTCAAAAAGGTAAAATAATTGAGTTTGATGAGTGAATTCAAGAGCATAAAGTATTAAATTAAAATTTTGAACAACAACAACATAAATAACAACAAACCATCACAATTGATCCATCAACATCGAGTTTTGATGAAGGAGTTCACCCTTCCTAGGCTACATATCCTTGGTATAGCTTGCATGGCTTGGGCATTTGTGTTAGCTCAATAGTACAAAAATTGTTGTTTACATGCATCAAATTCTCATGAAACATACTCCAATGAGTTCATAATGTAGAAATATATTATAAATGACTATTCATTCACTCAATTTGGCATTTAGTTGATCTAGGCATGACATTCCTTCCTTTTGGCCCTTAGCTTCAATTTTCTTCAAAGTGACAAAAAAACCTGTAAAGTTGCTCCTATGCCTCTGTAACCTATTCCAATGTGTTCATAGCATGCCAATATGCTAGGAATGACTCTTCCTCAACCAAAATTGGTCGAAAATTTCTCAAGATATCATAAATTTAATTTTCTTAGGAAATCTCCTCCAAATTTGGAGAATACTCCAATTAATGCCGACAATTCTGGGGGTGGCACTGGATTTGGAGGCTGCCAAAGTTTCCGCCAACTTAACACGCAGTTAACTGGTGTTTAATTAATGATTAATCTTTGGATTATGCACCTTAAGCGCGCTTAACAAACCCGCTAGGTTAAGGTCATATCGTTTCGGTCTTATGGGAGAGGGTTGTCCCCCTCTTTTCCCCTATCGGATCATACAATGCAGTTCAAATGTAATTTGGGTGTGGATTCTTTACAAGCCCCGACCTATGGTTTTTTGGTAAAGGCGTGGAAATAGGAGTGGGAGGTCATGAGTTCAACCCGCCCTCTGCCCATCCTATACACATGTTTTGCCACATTTAAATATTCTCCCAAATAACATTTAACCGAAGGTACGGCATGCGATATTAAAACAATTGATATACATTTTAAATGCCACCATTTAATACACTCCAACATTAGTAAACATGTACTATGGCCTTCGGACTATGGTTCGGACTTTACTATTATATATATATAATGCGCACCGTATAGTTAAATCTGCCACATAATTCAACTTTATGTTTAACATATATTTCAATGAAATGTGGACCACCATTGACACAATAAAATTTGACCTTAGACCTTAGCATAAAATTTAATTCGACCACCATAATATTTAAAATTAATATAACCATTGAAATTCAAACCTTAGGAGTAGATCCCAAATTCAAATTCAACCTTAGGAGGACATTGGGAAATTCCACCTTCTCAAACCCCAAACTAGAAAATCCTGTTGTGACAATTGTCACAGTGCCACTAGGAAAACTGAAGAATAGTCCTTGCACGCTGACTGGGCTGCCATGTCATCAACTTGTCACTTTTCTGCAATTTTTTAAAAAAATTACATGTTTTGAATGATGGTGAGTAGAGTATAACTTCTTCATCCGAAGTCAAATTTCGATGAAACGAGTTGAGTTGGACTCCAGGTGATGGGTTGGTTGATGTCGTTCATTTTACAATCAAATCATATCACTTTTATTTTTGAGCTAAATACTGTACCTTTGATCAAGGAAACCTCAGATCTCTGAGTCGGATGGGAAATAGATAGGGATGGAACCGGAGTGGAATCATCTAGATCACCCTCCACCTGCATGATGTTCATATCACCCTTGCTCGTAGAGGAAGACCCTGGTCCACCCACATCCCACATAAAGTTTTGCACACCCAACCCACAGGGGAAGGGATTCGTAGTGTTGGTGATCCATGTGGATATTGGTGGTCACTCGCCTATTCTACTTGGGGCCCCACCATTGTCTCTTTCAGTTTTTCAGTTTCGGCACAACTCACTATTTTTAGCAGTTTTTCTAAAAATACTTCTGGAGCCGTTTTGAGGCCCTAAACAACATTTTTTGGTAAAACAGAGAGCAACATGGATCCATGGACCAATTTGACCGAAGTTTCTCGTTCAAAATTTGTGGTCCTCGAATAGATCTTTCTAACAAGGAATGGTACGCATCAAATGGAGATCGTATGCCAAAGTTACGCCCCTGGGAAGTTGAAACACCAATTTACCCAAACGGGGCCCATAGTTTTGGTGCTTCATCTCCTAGGGTTAGGGTTTTGGCTGTTTAGGATTTCTCATTGTTTCTAAATAATAAATAGGGCCTCAAGCCTCATTGTAACTCAGTTCAGAGGCATGTAGCCGCCACATCTCTTCTCAGAGATAGCTACCAGTGCCCTAGCTAGTTTTATTTCCATTATGTCTGTAAGCAAATTTCAGTTCTTTGATATTAATGAAATGAAGTGTTATTTCTGCTGCATCTTTTTATTTATGGTTATATGTTTATTTTTTTGCGTTCCTACATAAATCCGGATAAGTGGTATCAAAGCGGTCTGCTTTTTCTCAATCTTTCTTTGCATGTCCCCAACGAGGTCGGGGTATAAGGAGTTAGGGCTCGATCTAGTGGAACCTTCGAAAGATTTGCCTCGCAAACCCCGAAGAATGCCCATGGGGGACGAAAAGAAAGATGAGGGAGCAGGAGATCTTATCAAAATATTGCTCGAGGAGGCCCTCAAAAAACAAAGGAACGCAATGATAGATAACTTTTCCTAGATCCTTCAACGGCTGCCCACTGGCGGTGCATATGCATCCAGCAGCCACTCTGGAGGTGCGACTCCTTTTAAGGTACAAGTAAATTTTGACATTCCCATATTTGAGGGTCAAATAGATGTAGATGCTATAGATAGATGGTTGAATCTATTAGAAGGATATTTCTCGCCCATGACTTTTCCGGGAGAGGAAGATTCCTTGCACCCCAAAGCTACCCCCCATATTGCTGACCAGGGAAACCCATCAGAGAAAAAGGCCGACGAGACATAACCTCTCATAATTGCATCACGGGAATTCTTCCCTGATGCTACTCAAGGAACAAGAATATCCCGGGGATGGTGGAGGACAAGTGGCATAGACCACAGAGCAAGGAATAAAGGGACTAGATGGGGGTTGGTGCATGAGTCAATGAATGTATTCATACCTGTACCAAAGTTGGGTATCAGATTCAGGAAAACATCCCAAGTACAAGCTATCACATTTTTGCAATTGCATACATTCAGAGGAAATGGAGTTCCTCGACATCTCCTCGCTTGGCACGGCACTGGGTATGCTGCCAAGATTGAGCAGAAATTCAAGCGTAAGAAGCGATACTTTGATCTCAAGGACCAAAAGCAAGGGAAGGGTGCTCCCAACCGCAAGGTGGAAAAGGGTAGAGCTGCGCATGGCGGCTAAAGACAACCCGTCGAAGCCACAAGAAAAGAACAACACCGTAAAGCCAAAGAAGGACACGGGAAAGTGGTGTGAGTTCCATAAGAGCTCCACTCACAACACAAGTGAGTGTCGGGCCAAGCAGTCGCTAGTGGCCGAGATGAGGACTTCTGAGTCAGATGCATGCTCCGACTCCGAATCAGAACCTGAAAAGGGGAATGAAAAAGGGAAACAGATTATTGATGCGGAGCCCAACGCCACTGTTGCCACTACAAAGGTCCAGAAGGAGGAACCGAAAGATCTAGAGGAGGAGGAACGTCTCTTCCACTCCCAGATGTGGGTAAAGGGCTCCCCTGTACAGTTCATTGTCGACAATGGGAGCCAAAAGAACCTCATTTCAGCAGACGCCGTGAAGCGGTTGGGCTTGCCGACCACGGCTCACCCACATCCATACACCATCGGGTGGCTTCACCAAGGACGAGATCTCCGCGTCAGCCAGCAGTGTCGCCTTCCCTATAGCATCAAGCCCTTCACGGATGAGGTATTATGTGATGTTGCTCCTATTGATGTTTCTGATGTATTATTAGGACAACCATACTTTTGGAAGCGTCATGTTGTGTATGAGTCTCGACCTCGTGCTGTTATTGTTACTTTGGGAAATAAGTTGTACAGGATACCAGAGGTACCACCTCCTGCCGCTATCTCTTTGGTTACTGCAAAACAATGTAGTAAGCTCATTTCCCAAACCAGGAAATTCGTTTTCCTGATGATCCGCCCCCAGGGCAAGAAGAAGACTGTGGCCACGACCTCCAGACAGGGCTCCTCTGCACAACAACAACAAATGGATAAGGTTGTGGAGGAATACGGGGACATATTCACCTCACCCACAGGGGTTCCTCTGCACTGTCAGGTCAAGCACCCGATTGATTTGACCCCCGGTGCGCCGCTACCTAATGGACCGATCTATCGGCGCTCTGTTCTGGAGAATGATGAAATCAAGAGGCAGATTCAGGAGCTGTTGCAGAAAGGTCACATCAGACCAAGTTCATCGCCCTGTGGGAGCCCGATCGTGTTGGTACAGAAGAAGGATGGGACGTGGAGACTCTGTATTGACTATCGGGCGCTGAACAAGATCACTGTTCGGAATAGGTACCCAATCCCACGGATTGATGACCTTCTGGACCAAATCAAAGGTGCAAAATATTTCAGCAAGATCGACCTGAAGTCTGGGTATCACCAGGTACCAATTGAACCCTCTGATGTGTGGAAGATTGCCTTCAAAGCCAAGGAAGGCCTTTTCGAATGGCTGGTCATGCCTTTCGGGTTGACGAATGCTCCCGCCACCTTCATGAGGATGATGGATGACATCTTGTAGCCATTCACCAACTCATTTGTAGTGGTGTACTTGGATGATATTCTGATCTTCAGCCAGACTTGGGAAGAGCACCTTCACCACATCCGACAAGTCCTCCAAACACCGCGGCAACACAAGTTGTGTGCCAATTTGGAGAAGTGCACTTTTGGCATGACCCAGGTTCAATATCTGGGATACATTATTGATGAAAGAGGGGTGCATGTGGATCCAGCCAAGATCCAAGTCATTCGGGATTGGCCAGCCCCAACCACTATAACAGAGCTTCACAGCTTTCTGGGTCTTGCTAATTTCTACCATAGGTTCGTGTTTGGATACCATATCTTTGTCCTCTCCTCTCGGTAAAATCATGAGGAGCGAGGAAAAATTCATTTGGTCTAGACCTCAACGTAAGGTGTCTTCATTGCACTGAAATATCGCTCTGCTTTGCTAGACATTACATTACTGTATCTGAAACATTTCCATTTGAGATCGAGACAAATGCCTCTAACTATGCTATTGGGGCAGTTCTTACTCAACAGGGACATCCAGTGGCATATCACGGTGAGACATTGTCTGACACAGTTCGCAAGTATCCCACTTATGACAAATAAATGTATTCCATTGTGCAAGCTTGTCGACAATGGAAGCATTACATTTTGGGGAAGGAAACAATCATCCACACAAACCACCAGCCCCTGCAGTTCATACAAACACAAGGGAAGTTGCAGAATGATCGCCATCAGAAGTGGTCCACATATCTGCAACAGTTTCATTTGAACATCAAGTACAAGAAGGGTAGCACCAATCATGTTGCAGACTGCCTCAGCCGACCACCAATCGTGGCGCTCACCACTGTGCTCAACTCTTGTGGGCACGAGACTTCTGATTGGCCGCTTCTCTATGAGAGTGACCCAGAATTCGACCACACTTACAAGGCACTCTTGGGGGGTACGCAAGTTCCAAATTTTCACCTCCAAGATGCACTTTTATGTCACATGGGACACCTTTGTGTTCCTTCAAGCGAGCGTGCCAAGGTGATATGGGAAGCACACTACAGTCGAGTTGCTGGGCATTTCGGGGTCGAGAAAACAGTAGCAATCCTGCAGAAGTATTTCTATTGGCCGAACCTTCGAAAGGATGTCGAGAAGCACATCAGATCCTGCACTGCTTGTGCCATTGCCAAACCGACCATCAAGAATCAAGGCCTATATACTCCTCTACCTACCCCTAGTCGACCTTGGGAATCCATCTCCATGGATTACATGTCGGGCCTGCCTTCTACTAAGCAGGGAAATGACTGTGTTTTTGTGGTCGTCGACAGATTCTCGAAGATGGCCATTATGGCGCCCTGCAAGAAGAATATCACAGCAGAAGCCACTGCTAAAATCTTCTTTGAACGAGTGTGGGTGCACTTTGGGATCCCACAGTCTATCATATCAGATCGGGATAGTAGGTTCCTCAGCACATTTTGGTCTAGCCTCTGGTCAATGCTGGACACCAAGCTCACCAAGTCCACAACTTTCCATCCCCAAACAGATGGCCAGACAGAGGTTGTCAACAGAATGATTGTACACATTCTGCGCATGTACAATTCAAAGCATCCATGCACATGGGATGAGAGCCTCCCCTATGTACAGCATAATTATAATTGGTCTCTCCATAGTTCAATCGGCCATAGCCCCTTTCAAGTGGGCTTGGGATTCCAGCCACTATGTCCCATTGATGTAGCCATGCCATTTGTGGCTACTCAGGCCGATTCGGCTCATGTCCAGTCTGAAGTCGACAAAGAAAATAGCTTCACTGAGCGCATTCAAGACATCCACCAACAGGCTCATGACATATTGAACAGAGCCAATGCTAAGTACAAGCAACGCCATGATCAACACCGGGTGCCACACAACTTCCAGGTGGGCGACAAAGTATGGCTGCATTTACAGAAGGAGTGCCTCACTGGACCCCACCACAAGCTTCATCCGCTCCAATAGGGGTCGTAAACCATCACCAAGGCTGTAGGTAATAATGCCTTCGAGCTCATTATTCCACCATTCCTTGGTCTACACCCAGTATTCAATGTGGACCTCCTTCGTCCTTACTTCCCACCTCTACTGGACACCTCTGACATTGCAAAACAACTCACACCAATAGAGTTAAACCCAGACTGCATGGAACATGCCACCACAGATTGTATCATGGACATACAAATCAAGAACACTCGCCAACAGAAGATCCAACTGTATCAGGTTGTCAAAGTTGGCCAACTCCTACACCAAGGAAACTGGTTCACTTGGGACCAAGTTCAACAGAAATTTCCTCATCTTATGGAGGAACTTAACGCAATGGGGACCATTGCTTCCTAAGGGGGGAGGAATGATTTAGGTGGATATTGGTGGTCACCCACCTATTCCACTTGGGGCCCCACCATTATCTCTTTTAGTTTTTCAGTTTCGGCACAACTTACTATTTTTAGTATTTTTTCAGGTCCTGAACTTCCGGAGCTGTTTTGAGGCCCTAAACGACGTTTTTTGGGAAAACGGAGAGCAACATGGGTCCATGGATTTATGTTTCTCATTCAAAATTTGTAGTCCTTCAATATATCTTTCTAACAAGGTATGGTACGCGTCAAATGGAGATCGTATGCCAAAGTTACGCCCCTGGGAAGTTGAAACACCAATTTACCCAAACGGGGCCCATAGTTTTGGCGCTTCATCTCCTAGGGTTAGGGTTTTGGCTGTTTAGGATTTCCAATTGTCTCTAAATAATAAACAGGCCCTCGAGCCTCATTGTAACTCAGTTTAGAGGCCTGTAGCCACCACATCTCTTCTCAAAGATAGCTACCAATGCCCTAGCTAGTTTTATTTCCATTTTGTCTGTAAGCAAATTTCAGTTCTTTGATATTAATGAAATGAAGTGTTATTTCTGATGCATATTTGTTTTTATGGTTATATGTTTATTCTGTTGCGTTCCTGCATAAATCCGGATCAGTTGGCTTTGGAGGTATCCCCACTAGAAAAGCCCCAGTCTCAAATCATGGTCCATTGGAATCCCCACAACTCGTCAGTTTGGAATTATAGATATTAAGTTAAGCATATTCAAATATGGGGCTCACAGATGGATGCACAGATACATTGCAAAGAGATACATACAGGTCATTAAATTTACCATTTATTCTAGTAATATGATCTATAGGGGGTTTTAGATTACCTCAATGGTGGTCGTTGAAGACCTTCTCTTACAAAGCCTCTGACACAGGTACCTTCACAGGAACAAAAGCAGACAATAGTGCTTCATCACCAAGAGTAATTTTCACCCCACATTCGCTAGACCGTCGCAAACACACTGAATTTAATTGACATTTTGCATAAAAATTTCTCGTCCGATGACAAATCAAGCACCGATAAGGTAATCCCCAGTAACTGATACTCAAGTTTACCATGAATTTACAGCACCTCACCTCCAAATCAGCCAGTTTTTCCCTACCCAATTCCAGCACCCATGCCAGCCTCTTATCCATCTCATCGAAGCACCCGCTATCCCAAAAGTAAAATCTACGAATGTGGTTTGAAATTTCCCTGACCACCTTCTCATTCCAGAGCTCCAGAGGTAAGCCGAGTAATTTAACCCAAAAAATGTTGTGTCTAGGAACATCCACCTAAGAATCGAAGCCATATTTCCATTTCTACAATAGTAGAAACCCCCTACCCTTCACCCATGGCTCCTTCATGATAAGCTCGACGTCCTCCTAACTTCAAAAGTGAAAACATAACCACCCTTTATAATATAGACTAATCTTCAACCTATATTTCAAATTGGGAAGCCATGCCTCCTCCACCCATGTTTTTGCCTATACACCCGTCATCCAAATGTGATGCCACCTGTCGACCAATGCTCTATCCCTGATATGTTCAACAAATGACCAAAATTCCTCCTCGCCCAAAACCAAAGGTTGCAGGCTAGAGATCACCTAAAGTGGTTTGTTTACGCCCTTCTGCTTGCACTGTTGTGGATTAGGCAACCTGTATTGTACCCCCACCCCTCCATAGAGATTGACACACAGTGATGGAAACCCTTCAATGCCTTCCACCTCGTGCTCTGCTAGGATAGTGTCTCGGATGAGCTTGTTATTCGATAGATCTACACCATCGTGCATGGTAGCCAAGTTTCCACCGAAAGCACCCCCTAATTTCCTGCCATCCCATAGCAACTAGAAAAAGGATGATCCTGGTAGAAAAATAATGTAATGCACCCAAAAACCACCTATGGATCTAGGAAAACCGCCTTCAATACATACTAACCCGAGCACCTATAACCAGCACCCCCACTCCCCCTCCCACCCCAATAAAACTTTATAATTGTCGTAAGTCGCTAGGTATGAAATGGTTAGTACCCACATCGCCTCATAGATATCAATATAATTAACCAAGCACAATGTATGGAATAAAAAATACTAGTTAGGCCACCCTTGTCTGGTTGTAAATTTTTCACACTAACACCTCCCAACTACCCTGATCTTCCTTTATACCATGTTTTCTCATCTACTCTACCACGTTGGCATTCTTCCGCGAACTCTAAACTCCTCTTACCTCTGACCCTGTATCTCGAACATGTGCACCCATTCGCAAACATAACATATGATGAATATATTATTGTATTAGCACGGTCCCCATCACCATGAAAGTAGATACAACTTATATTACATACTTAGTCCACGCACTAGATTTATCTCCATACAGACCAGAGGATGGATGAAAGGTATTCCAACATGTCTTTGCAGGCAAACACCACCCAGCTCATATGCCACATAATAATCCTATGACATACCCCCCATGCTCACATACCTCCCACTTTAGTGATTACAGTTCCAGTTACTTGTGTGGTTTGTGTGGTGCAGCTACAGGGATTAATGAAATGAACATTGGTAAAAAGGATTTTTAAGTGGTTTGCACATACCAGAAGAACCTAACAATGGAGATCCACCTCACCCGAGGATCTCCTTTATATCACCGTACATACCAAACAACATTACTCACTCGTCGTTGTGGTGGCCCTCGATACATAGGTTTTAGCCTATGCTCCACAATCCATACCTCCAACCTAGTGTCTCGTCCTTGTAGGTGAGAAGTTGGAAGACAGACGCAGTTTTTCCACCTACCAACTTCGTATATGCAATCTAACAAGCTCAAGGCCACCGGAGCCCAAATTCAAGAATTTCCCTTATTATGAACTATAGCTCGCTCAATATTCCTGCAATAATTAATATTGGTATATTGTCCTCGAGCTCTCACTCATTCTTCAATCCCGTATATTTTTCAATATACTAACATCTCCAGTTGGAGTGTTACTGTCCAATTTTTCCGGAAACATGCAAATGTTGGATTAGCTAAATACTCTTTCTTATATCGCAATGCTTTCACTTCTTCGTCCCAGTTGGATCATTCCTCATGGATCTGCCTCATTTGCTTTCTGGAACTGTTGACCTATTTAAGTTTACCAGTAGCCTAAACCTGAAAAAACCACATGAGTTCCATTAGTTTAGTAGTTCTCATCCCTGTTCCTATATCAGGCTTCAATGGCCATCCCTTTACTAACGCTTCGGCCAAGGTGAGGCAACCATTAGCCAGTAGCACCCTACCCAAGTCCAACTCCACCAACCATTGTTGACATGCATACTAAGGTGACCTCTATGTGGCCCTCTAATGGTGTCCAATACTCAAAGTGCATTAATTGTGTCCATGTGGTCATCCAAATTGATATTTTTTTTATTATTCTTTTGGTTGTTTTGATTTATATATATATATATATATATATATATATATATATATATATATATATTTAGTCAATGGGTGGGATTTGTTTTTGTAATGTTAATTTTATTAATTGGTTTTGATGATGAATCTTAGTAAGATTTGAAATACGTCGATCTTAAATTGTCAATTTGATTTTTCCAAAAAAAATTGCTTAAATTATAAATCACAAAAATCTCTAATCTAATGTTAAGTTTATATTACATAATTTGCAAATTCAATTGTTTTGAAAGTTTTTTTAACAAATTTAAGTGTTTTAAAAGTTTTTTAACCCATAGAATAAATTTATATATCTAAAAACAATTTTTAAACAATAAAATTTACAAATTAATCAAAAAAATTTATGAACATTTTTTTTATAAAAAAGGATAAAACCATTAAATGCTACAATAAGAGATGAATTATGTGATGAGATTGTAGGGATGGCAAGAATTATAAGCAAAGTGTCCACACCATGAAAATTTCTCGTGCGAACTATAAGATAAGATTTTAATTCTAATTTTATTATTCATAATCTTGCTTGTAAAAATTCATTATAAAGGCTTTCAAATTTGTAATGAATATTTAAAGCATAAAGCTGGTTGAGACAGTAGCAATATGAACGGAAATTATAGTGAAAATTTTCGAAATAATATTTATTCGAATTTAAATACAAATTTCGAACTTTACAAATAAAACAGCCACTTCAGCACTTCGGAGTAATGGGTTATGGTACATCCTATGGAACGCCAGCCTTTTTTAAGGTTTATCGAAGGTCATGTTGTATACAACACGAGAAAGTAAAATTAAGGAAGCTATTATATAAATTAATGAAGTTGTATTTAAAGCAATAAGTTAATTATTGTGTTTTAAGAGTTAAAAAATATATTATTATTATTATTATTATTAAGATAGTTTGAAATATATATGTATATTAAATTTATGAATAGTATAAAATTTTTATTTATAATATGTATTTGGTATTTTTAAATTTGTAAATTCTAAAAGGGGTGGTAAGTGTTCGGGGTGGGTATCTCGGTGTGTCTTGGATGATAATTAGAATGATTTTGTTCATGAAATTTGGTAAAGGAATTTGATAATCTAGCGAAGGCTTATGCCTTATTATAAGCGAAGGTTTATGTCTTATTATACGAAAATCTTCAAGTAGTCTCTCTTTATTTGCATAAGTCAATATGTGAGACCCTAAAGTCATAATTCGACATCTTCATTATAAACGAAGGTTTATGCCTTATTATAAGAAAATCTTCAAGTAGTCTCTCTTTATATGCATAAGTAAATCAATATGCGAGACCCCAAAGTCATAATTCGACATCTTCATTTTGGCTTGTCCCTAATACATCTGAAGCTTAATGTCATTTCTAGAAGGATCATCTTTACCCCAAGTTTAATGTTAAATTCCACGCAATGCATTTTTTTAGACAAAACAATGCCAAGGTTGATTTGTTATGCAGAATGGGAACACAACATAAAGTTGATATTCTACAAATTGACAGTTGGGAGTCTCATTTTTGTGGCATGACAAAAAGTGGGAGAGAGGGTTCATGTCAGTTAGTGGTTATGGGAGTTAAGTTTTTCCCTGTAACCACCTTTCCCACATTTACCAAATTTCACTAATCTGTCAGGGTAAACATGAGATGAAGAGTTATTATGATAGCACCCAACCTCCAAACTTAAGTTATGGAAGTAGGCTAACAATTAGAACTTACTGACCACAAAATGACATTCTACAGGGCTTACAGGACACTTAGGGGCCAAAGGACCACCCTAGGTGACCAATCTCTAAGCTAAATGTCTTTTCTAGTGAACTAATACCCTAACTGCATGCACAATCCTACATGAGTGCAGTTGTGACCCTCCAACCCCATGCACAAGCTTGTATGAGTGTTGTTGTGACTTAAATTGCTCAGTTCAGTTCCTCTGGTCCCACGATCTGAGCCACAATTTCAAGCCAGCCTCCAAACCATTATCCAGAACTTCCTGAAACTTTATAGAATGATAAAATACTTGAGGAAAATGCCAATAATACAAAACATGATCAAGGAATTGACCTAACTAGGCCTAACCATGACACTCATTTCGTCAAACATATGATGAACATGCAACCTACAGATCATGAATGCATGTATGAACATAGGAGTTTGAAACTTATCTGAGAATCACCAAGAAGGTCTAATGTTAGCTCATCATAGTTGCAATACTACTTGTTATCCCATGGATTAATTAACCATCACATACTTCTCAAATCCTGAACAAGACATAGCTAGAGTACATTGCAAATCCATTCTTATAACCAACAAATAACCATATTACTAACCATGACATAATAACCATCAAATCACCATAATAACATGTACAAATGCTCATAAAATACAATAGGAAAAGAGGTCTTATTAATTTATACAAAATCCAACCAAGTGAGGGACTTCCACATACCACCCGACCCTAGATTGAGGTAAAGAAAATATTTCTTTCAGCCAATCACCCCTGTGCCATATTCCAAGCATGAATGTGGGAAGTCAAGACATAGACCACCAGGGCTTCGTGGAGATTAAACCACCTCCACCCTCATGCTATCGCGATCTCGCCAAAACTGGTCAAGAGATAACATAAGCAAACCAATACATAAACAACTTGGGCTTCCCAGAGATTAAACCACTTACACCCTCAAGCTACCACGATCCCACGAAAATCGTTCAAGAGATCACTAAGCCCAAAACAAGCTCAAACGCCTCATAATTTATCCACTATTACCTTGAGGAATTTTAGTATCTCCACCCACTTTTTGAGGGCTTCCCGAAGATTAAACCACCTCCACCCCAAACCCTTGGGAATTTTCCAGAGACCACCCCACCAGGTTCAAAAACCTTCCGACAATCCAAATATCAATCAAGAAAATAATCCCATCACACCATGGTTATGCAGAAATGGAAAGGAAAGTTTGAAACCATTTTCACACCCGCCAAAACCCATGCCCATGATAGCAAGATAACGAAATACAAAAATGTATGTGTCATCCATTTAGAACTAGCAAGTAAATCACATATGCAAATTATTACCTGCAAGTCTTCCCGCTGAAGCTTCTTGATCCAACCTTCCTTGCTTGTCTTTTTATTCCCTTTTCCTTCCCTTGCATTCCTTTGCTTGATTTCTCCAATGCTCGAGTGCTCCAAGAATGCTCTAAGTGTTCAATAGTATGAGAGGATAGAGAGAGCTCCAAAATTGAACTAACAAAATCTAAGCTAGCAAATTATGTGAATTGATTCTCAGAAGCCTTTTTAACATTAAGGCCTTTATTTTCTTCATTTTCCTCTATTTTTCCTTCAATTTCCTTCTCATGCAAACTTATGACCTTTTATCTCCCTTTTCTCCTATTTTTCTTTATTTTCATAAATAAATGTTGCTTAATTCCTCTTTTCATTTTCCAATGCCTTTCCAATTTTCTTAGCAATAATAACCAAAATTACACCCATCAGAATGTTTTTCCCAACATTCAGCTTGGAATACTTGTCCCATGACATTGGTATTATTTTGACTTTATTAACATTATTACATGAAATTTTAACTTAGGTTGTTACAATGCCCTCCCTTTGATTTGGCATGCTTTGGTACGTAGGTTCAAACATGAAACATTATGGCCAAGACATTCACTTCAAAAAGGCAACTATGGACTAGTGCATGTCCGAGGATGTTAAATTATGTAATTTCATAGTTGATTTGACATAGAGGGGGGATCACATACTCATATTTATTGGTTCCACCCTCAAAGAGGAAGTTGATAAGGGATTTTTAAAAAAAAAAAATTCAAGAGCTTTATGGGTATACAAGGATTCATTAGCTCAACAACTATTTTCTTTCATTGTGGAAATTGGTTTGCAAGTTTTGAGAGCTTGGGCTTGTTGGTTTGTAGTAGTTGATTGGGAACCTAGTTTCCTCCTTTATTTTGTATTTAGCCAAGTTTGTTTATAGATGTTGCATACTGGTCTAGATTGGGTTGAGTTTGTTTATAAATGTGGCCTTTAATCATGTACCATTTATGTGTTTTTAAGGCATTTTTTAATTTAGTATCTCACCATATCATCCAATCCTCCAACAATTATTTGGTTGCAAATTGTTGTGTGGGTTTTGGGGAATCGATCGTGATTAAAAGGTACAATTTTCCTCTTCCTTATTTAGATGTCAAGGATCTCCAAGAGGATATGATCCAGATGCGTATTGGGCATAATCAATTAGTGGCATACATATCCACTATAATGGACATCCTCATTGAATAGAGACAAAAAATTCAAAGGATTGGAGATGAAATTAGTAGTTTTAGAAGTCAAGTTAAAGAACTACAACAAGCTAATTTTCAAGGTACTCAGTCTCTGATCTCATTAGTTAATTTAGTTAGTTTCCTTTATCATACATGATTTGAATATAGATGATCTAATTGTGGAATTTGTTACCTCTTAAAGTGTTGAAAATAATCTTATGGTAGTCTACATCAATGTAGAAACAAAATTTTGTTCAAAACTAGGAGTTTTTTTTATTAATTTTATACAACTAAGAGTTTTGGTATAGTTGTTTTTGCTAAAACTCTCTTATAAGACCAGTCCTTTTGAATGACTTGAGATTGTGATCTTGTAAATTTTGGGGCCAACTTTTCTCACTTTTTGGACACCTTATCCTTCTACTTTTCATAATATATTTGTCTATTTTGATCCTTTTTGTTACCTCAAGCCATCCTATCCTTTTCAAATGGTTTCATTTAATGAATGGAGGTAAAATTCAAAATTAGACCTATTCTCATATTTCTTCGATTAGTCTACATAGGTGTTAAGTAAATTCATAGTGTTTTTACTAAATTTTTCTGCAGGTTTACTAGGATTCTTAAACAACAGGATAGAGACTAGATGACATCGAAAGATCATTGCTGGTTCAACATTTAAGTTCGTGAGGCACTGGGAAACTATTCGGTACTTGGTTCTACACTTCATTCAGTACCATGTTATATAATTCGGTACCAGTTAACTTGATGCATATTCCAAAGAAGATTCTCACGTTCTTTGAAAATAGTGACAACAACTCCCTCCTAAAGATATTACTATGACCAGATCCTTATGGATACGATAGACTGCTTAGTGATCTTCGAGGATCTGACTTACTCTTATTAATTTCAAATCATATTTATACTATCTTTCTTGATTCATTCATTTAGATCTATGTTTGGGCATTGGACTCTTTAAAATAGCATCTAGCAGTGTTATGAGGGTTGGAATGCAAGAAATGAGAGAATGTTGATCTTGAATACTTAAAAAAAAAACTTTGTTTATTTCATCTTGAAACTATTTTATATATATTGTTGAAAGACTAATTAATATATAATTCTTAGCTTCTATTTCATGATTTTATGTGTTATTAATTTCTCGTTCCATTGTTGTAGATTAACTTGTCTAAGGTAGTGTTCAGTACCCACCACCAACCTCAGTCAAGTTGTAATCAATTTGAGTTAGAATAGGAATAGTTATGTGGATACATAACATACCTATAGTATGATGAATGAGTGTGATAGTAATTAATTTAATGTGCTAGTTTTGAATGATTTTAATTTCATATTTATGTTTCAAAATCAATTTTTTTCTTTATATTTACAGTTTTTGGTTGAAATATTGAAGTGACAGTTTGAAGGTTGGATCATTCTCACTGAACAAATCTCAGATCTATAGCATTTTGGATTGTCTAGACTAGAGTATTCGAGTTGTATCTGCATTAAATTTATATTGTGCAATCCGAATAGGATGCCTTGTGATATGGAATTTTCAAGTGGATGTGTATTTATTTGTCAAAAAAATTATATTGTAGAATCCTTCATTGTGATATTGAGTTATCATAGTTAATTTTCAAGTTAGAAAAACATATTGATTAGTTTATCTTTACTAAATGATCTCTATGTTGAATGATATTTTTTTTATGTGTCATTGTTAGACCTATAATTTGACACAAGTTAGGATTGAATGAGATCTTATTTTATTAAGAACCCCGGGCTTGTATTTCCAAGTAAGTGAGTCTTTTGACTGAGTCCATCTGAGTATTATTTACGTAGATTAAGATTTAATGGATCTATTTTTAAAAGAACATACTTCTGTAGTTAATTGAAATAATTATATTAGATTCAAATAATTCATTATTTTGGTACTGCACATTCTTGAAGAAACATAGTTTTTTGATTGATGATTATTGATTAATTTAAGTGAAATTTAATATGTTTCTTCACTTTAGGAAGTCTATTTAGAATAGTAAATGATTTTGGAGTTTTGAATTAAAGATAGTGACTTGAGTTGAGTGTTTAGTACTTCATTTTGTACTAGGTTGATTTTAGGATTCAAAACAATGTGAATTAGATAGTGGATTTGTACCTAAACTCTGATGTTTTGCAGCTCTAATATTACGAACCTCAATTGGAAATTTAAAATGAATGGAATTAATATAAATAAATATATAAAACCCCCAAAAATTTTGGCGTTACTGTTTGGGAATTGAAAATGGTCCAGGTAACATTTCTTTTAGAAGTTTGGTAGATTCATATTTGTGACAGTAAATTTGCAAGGAAACTAGAGGGTGTAGAATCTACAATAAGACGTGAGTGAAGAGCTATGTGTCCACTATGGTGGGTTTTCTCCAAATTCTGGTTGTCCCTAATCAATCTCTTTATTTCCTTTTCTTATGCATAGAATTAGAGGTAGACCTGGAGATAGTAAGGGGAGATTTATTCAGAGTGAGAAATTTCCTTCATATTTGTTTGATCCTATAAACCCTCCCCCCCCCCCCCCCACAATTAACCCTCTTGATCATTATGCAGGAAACGTGGAGAAAGGAGAAATTTTTTTTATTGCAGTGGATTTGATTAAGAAAACACCATACACAAAAGAGACAGTACAACTTGAAGTCACGCCACAACGAGAACAACCTATAATGGTAGCAGCTATGGGAACATAATCAGCTACAGAACCAATACCAATGCTTTAAGAAGTGGTAATTTGATAAGTAGAATCTGCAGTAGGAGCACCTGAGAGAAACCTAGGGCTTGTATACATAAGACTTAATTCAACTAAATATTCTTCCAACCGAGACACTACACCAAATTTCACTATATTGAAAACAATGCTTGACAGAAGAGGTGAAGAGAATAGGAATAATGACATAATTAATCGTAATGATGGATGAGGAGATGGACCTAGGGGTGTACCTGATGAAAATGAACATTATGAAGAACTACATTTGGATTGTTGGCAATATGATGCAATGTGTTGTCCTTGATGGCAACCTACTTGATGAAAAAGTTTATCTTTTTCAGATCTATACGCTAGTTGGTTTCAACAAAAGCGCGTATATATGCGAGTTCACTTCATGAAAAGAGCGTATGGAAGTTAGGGTTTTTGAAGAATAAAATACACAGAAGTATACGTGGGTTGATGTGCAGGAAAGCGTGTATGTACGCGGCTTCAGTAAAGCAAAGTAGCGTATGCTATTTGAATCAATGTCTGTTCAGGGTTGAGTTTGTATCTGCATATCTATTATGACATCTGG
This sequence comes from Pinus albicaulis, assembly GCA_034641835.2. Taxonomy (NCBI): domain Eukaryota; kingdom Viridiplantae; phylum Streptophyta; class Pinopsida; order Pinales; family Pinaceae; genus Pinus; species Pinus albicaulis. The sequence goes on from CM076580.1 coordinate 1,258,880,971, forward strand.
GTTTTAATGAATACTTCACTCTGAAGTATTTCTACATGGAATGGGTAACATTTTATTGATTGATCTGAATTAATAATGTACCTATGAAGAAAATGATGAAGAGGGATCACTAGATCTGAAATGACTATGTATTTTCTAGATCTGTTTATGGAATGTTTAGATCTGTGATCTGATGAATATTTGTTGAAGTAAAGAGTGAAGTCTGAGTTATCTGTTCTAAAGAGCTGCAGATCTATACGCATGTTCATCTCAGCAAAAGCGCGTATATACATAGGTTAGTTTCAGCAAAAGCGCGTATATGTAGGTTTGTCTCTGTGAAAGCACGTATATACGCAGGTTCAGTGAAGTCAAAGTGCGTATGGAATCTAGGACTTTGCTGAAGTGTGTGGAACGAAATGTCTAATCTGTTTTGCAGTTTTACTGCTATCTGTCAATGATGTATTCATACAGATCTAGGTTGGTTGAATTTTGAATATGCTGTTGATTATGTTGATTGAAGATCAAGTTGTTGGTTGATTGGTTGATGATTCAATAAATGAATTGATGGAGCTATAAGTTTCAGTTTGATGTATGGTGTGGGTCCTGTCTGAAAATCTAATGAAAATTGGCCTACAAGGTATGTTGTGTGGAAGCTGTTGGATCCAGTCTGAAAATTGATGAAACGTGGTTCATGGTGGTGCTGAGAGTCGAAGCCTTCAATGAGCGGGTTGGTGCTCCCTTCCAGTAGTGGCTGGAGACCGAAAGAAGGTTGCAGCCTTCTGCAGGTGGGTGCCTGCATGCTGGTATGATTCTGCACTAGTACAAAATTGTAAGAAGTTTTCTTTATAATAAATATTGAAGACAAAGACGACAGCAACGGTGTTTTTCTCCCGAATTGGGTTTCCACCTTAAATACTGGTGTTCATGTGTGTTGCTTATGTGTGATGGTTTATTATATTATTACTGCACATGCTTACTTCTTACTAAACATTTTATGAATGAATGATGCAATGATCTAAGTAAAGTATTAAATGCATAATAAGATCTCTGGACATACGCAAGTTTTCTTAAGGATATCTGCGTGTATACGCAAGTTGGGTTCAGTAAAGTAGCGTATGGTTTTTAAGAAAAATAAAACAAGTTGAAAATTTTTCAGTCTGCTCTAAATACTGATTCACCCCCCTCTCGTATTTTCCCAATCATTGGAATTAGTGCAGTCCTTCAAAAACCTTAGCCAGGAAGGAAGATCAATCAGATGAGGAATCAAGATGGAACAAGATCTATCAGCCTCCGCTTTCTCAACAAACATCATCTCTTCCGAAAACAAGGATGAGATCCTATCTTCGCCTCCTGAGCAGATGTATGGGCTATTGTTGAAGAAGGATATCAATATCCAAATTTCATAGACCACAGATCCAATAAAGAAAGAATTGAGAAACAAATGGCAAAGGCATTAATGTTTATTAGAAGTCTAACCGAATCAGAATTTGTCAAAGTCATGTAGTCGGATATAGCAAAGGAAATATAGGACAAAATCATTCTAAGTTATGAAGGGTGATAAAGGTAAAAGTGTTAAACTCTAAACTCTCGTAATTCAATATGAGAATCTAAAAATGCATAATGAGGAGAGCATTGCCAGTTTCTTTTTACGTGTTGATGATGTTGTAAATCGTATGAGAAATTTGGGAGAAACAATAACCAAATCAACTTTGGTTGAGAAAATTTTAAGATCGCTAACGACAAAATTTGAGTCAAAAGTTTCTACTCTTGAAGAAAAACAGGATCTTCAAAATCTTACTGTAGTGCAACTTCATGGCATGCTAACTGCATATGAAATGAGAAGAGGAGGACCATCTAAAATCAAAGAGGCAGTCTTCAAAGCTTCTACAAAATGGAAATAAGTACAAGAAGCAGAAGGATCAGGATATATCTCAGAAGAAGAGGAGGCAAATTTTGTAAAGAAACTCCAAATAGGCACAGGACGGTTCAGAGGTAAGCTTCCTTTCAAATGTTTTGAATGTGGAAGAGTTGGTCATTATGCTGCTAAATGTCCTCATAAAAAAACACCTGCTAAAGGGAAGGAAGTAGCAAGAAGGAATAAGAACTGATCTAGCACTAAGAAAAGTTACTATACTCATGGAGACAGTGATGGTTTATCAGTCAGTGAAGAAGAATGTGAACAAGATCTTAGACTTCTCATGACATTTGAAAAAGAGTCTAGAGAAGAAAAGGATACTTTTATGGATGCTTTAGAGGACAATGATTTTCTTGATGAAATCAATCAACTCAAAATATGCTTAGAAGAAAGTAAAATATCCATAGAAACTCTGAAAAACCAGCTTGAAGAAAAGGAGAAACATAATGAGAAATTAGAATGTGAAATAGTAAGTCTAAGAAAAGAAATTGAGAAATTAAAGACTTTGAATCTTAGATTTGCTAAAGGATTTGAAACCTTAGATGAGATTATCAAGGTACAACATTCTCCTCTTATAAATACAGGTCTTGGATATATCGGAGAATCTTCTCAAGCTTCAGCACCAAATTATCTAAAAGCAGCTACAGCTAGTATACAACATTCTGCCACTCAACAAGGGAATAAAGAATCTTTACAGTTAAAGCATGATCATCTCAATTCAAAGAACACTAACAGGAATATATTTCAAAGAAACACCAATCAAGAGGTAAATTCAAGTAGAAGATTTCATGATCGTAGAAATTTCTTCTTCAATGGACAATGTTTCTCATGTCACAATTTTGGTCATAAAGCTGTTCAACGTGTTGCATATAAAACCATCATGACAAGAGAAGCAAGAAAGAAAAGGATTGATATTGGAACAAAGAAGAATACCTATAACAACTTTTCTCCTCTTCAAAATGAATTTGAATGTGCTTATTGCAATAACTTTGGCCATGAAGAATCTGAATGCAAGAGCAAAGTTCAGCCAAAAGAGTATTTTCCTTCAAGCTCCAAAGTGTGGAAAAAGAAGGAATTATAGGTTGAAAATTTTGGCACAGCTTTATTTGCAGAAGGTGAAGAAAACCAATGGTACATTGATAGTGGATTCTCAAAACACATGACAGGTTACAAAAACAAACTTCTTGCATATAGTGCTCTAGAAAAGGAAAAGAATGTTACATTTGGAAATGATACTCTTGCTGTCATTAAGGGAAAAGGGTCTGTTTTTCTAAAATAAAAGGTGAAAGCTAATAATGTCATGTATGTGGATGGATTAAAGCATAACCTGTTAAGTGTAAGTCAAATGTTTGATCAAGGAACTGAAGTTGTCTTTAGTTCTAAATAATGTGTGGTACGTGATCTTGATACAGGTAAAACAATTATAAAAGGAAAAAGAACTCCAAGCAACCTATATGTATTGAGGAACTGCAAAGAACAATTTTACTTTAGTAAATCTTCAGAAAACTGGCTATGGCATAGAAGGTTGGGGCATCTGAGCTTCTCTCAGATCAAAAAATCAAGCAGACTTAAAGCTATTCGTGATCTTCCCAATATTACTCTACCTGAAAGTATCATATGCAAATCTTGCCAATTCGGTAAGCAAACCAGAGTGCAATTTAATGCCAAGGAATGATCATCAAGTAAGCCTCTTGAACTCATTCATACTGACATATGTGGACCTGTGAGGAAAAAGTCACCATGTGGTGAACAATACTATATCTTATTTATTGATGATTTCTCTAGAATGTGTTGGATTGCGTTGATTAAACACAAAGATGAAGCATTTGAGAAATTTCAGATCTTCAAAGCACTGGTTGAAAATGAATTAGATCTAAAAATCAAGTGTCTTAGATCTGATCGAGGAGGATAATATACATCAGATGAATTTCTTGAATTTTGTGAACAACATGGCATAAAAAGACAGTTTTCTGTAGCTGGCACTCCACAACAAAATGGCGTAGCAGAAAGAATGAATAGAACAGTTCAACAAATGGCTAGAGCTATGCTTGATGATTCCGGAACACCTGACACATTTTGGGGAGAAGAAGCACATACAGCAGTAAATATTCTTAACAAGGCACATGTTCGTGTAAATAGTGATAAAACTCCATATGAACTCTGGTATGGTAATCCTCCCACTGTGAAGCATTTTAGAGTTTTTTGAAGCAAATGCTTTATCAAAAATAATGATGAAAAACTTGGCAAGTTTGGACCCAGAGCAGATGAAGGAATACTTCTTGGTTACTCCTCTAGGAGTAGAGCATATAAATGTTACAATAAAAGACTTCGGAAGATTGTTGAATGTATTGATGTTGTTATTGATGAGTCTCCTGCAGCTCCAAAAGAAGAAAAACAAACAAAAGATGAAGACGATGATGACATATATCCTTCTACATCAAATAGAAATGATATAGACAGTGAACCCAATGAAGAACCCGAAGATGATTTATCTGAAAAAGCTCCATCCAGATATGTTCAAAAGAATCATCCAAAATCTCAAATTTTGGGAGAAAAGGGATCAGGTGTACAAACAAGAAGGACTCTTGTGGGATCTTCTAGCTATCTGGCATTTCTATCCACTATTGAACCACACGATGTCAATCAAGCTAGCAAATATGAATGTTGGATTCAAGCCATGAATGAAGAGCTTGATCAAATTGAAAAGAATCACACTTGGGAATTAGTACCAAGACCTCATGACAAAAATGTCATTGGAACTAAATGGATATTCAAAACCAAGTTAAATGAGAATGGGGATGTTATAAGAAATAAAGCTAGACTTGTTTGCAAGGGGTATGCTCAACAAGAAGGTATAGACTTTGAAGAAACTTTTGCTCCTGTAGCTAGACTTGAAGCCATAAGAATGTTTCTTGCTTTTTCAAGCTTCCAACAAATCAAAGTTTATCAAATGGATGTTAAATCTACTTTTCTCAATGGTGACCTAGGAGAAGAAGTTTATATAGAACAACTAGAAGGATTCATTTTGGGAAATGATGAAAAACTTGTTTGTAGACTTAAAAAGGCTCTATATGGTCTCAAACAAGCTCCAAGGGCATGGTATTATCGTCTTGACAAACATCTTCATCAACAAGGATTTTCAAATGGGTCTGCTGATAGCAACTTATACACAAAAACTGAAAATGATAAACTATTGATTGTGGTTGTATATGTTGATGATATCATTTTTGGAAGTAATGAAGAGTCTATGAGTCAGAAATTTTCTTCCGTTATGCAGCAAGAATTTGAAATGTCTTTACTTGGGGAACTAACATTCTTTCTTGGCTTGCAAGTGCATCAAGCAACAGATGGCATATTCTTATCACAAGAAAAATATCTTAAGCAAATTCTGAAGAAGTATGGCATGGAAGAGTGCAAACCTGTAAGTACACCAATGATAACCGGATGTAATCTCAGTTCTCATGATGATTCTCTCACGGTGAATCAACCAGAATATAGATCTATGATAGGAAGTCTACTTTATCTCACTGGGACTAGACCAGACATTATGCATGCAGTTGGGATTGTTGGACAATTCCAAGCTAATCCAAAAGAGTCTCACCTTCAGGTTGTCAAAAGAATATTCAAATATCTACAAGGAACTCAAGACTTTGGACTATGGTATCCAAAGAATGCTGATCTTACTCTTCATGCTTACACTGATGCAGATTGGGCTGGAAATGTTGATGATCGAAAAAGCACAAGTGGTGGTGCATTCTATATGGGGCCTCGGTTGGTATCTTGGTTCAGCAAGAAGCAAAGCTCTATTGCCTTATCTACAGCAGAAGCAGAATATGTGGCTGCCGCATCATGTTGCACTCAACTTCTCTGGATGATGCAAACCTTACAAGACATTCAAATCAAATGTTCACCTCCTATCTCCATTATGTGTGATAATACAAGTGCCATCAGTATTTCAAAGAATCCCGTTATGCATTCCAAGACCAAGCACATTCCCATCAAGTATCACTTCTTACGTGAACAAGTGCTTGAACAAAAGGTGAAGTTGGAGTATGTTCCCTCCAAAGAACAAGTTGCTGATATATTTACCAAACCTTTACCCAGGGAAGCGTTTGAATATCTCAGACAGAAGCTGGGAGTAGTCTCTACCATGCAGAATATCAGATCTACTTAAATACAGAAGATTAAATTGGATACATGGATTTCCTGAAGGACAGTCGTGTATATACGCGAGTTTATACACAGAAAACCACGTATGGGTATTTGTTGACAAAAAAAATTCTAGGTCAGCATTCTTCAGCACAACTGCCATGCTGTTGGGTATCTCTGGTGATGTTCCAGCTCTCATATTTCTGTTTCATTCTCTAATGCTTCTGATGAAGATGCCTTGATGATTTGTTGTTGAAAGTTTTTAGGATGCACAAGTTAAGGGGGAGCTTTGGTCATATGGAAAGGATGCATTGTTGGCATTCTAATTATTTGTTGTGGTCTGATCTCATGCTTGAGATTCTTTGGTCTTGATTGTATAATTTATTTCTATATTTTGATGAAAATTTTATACCTATGATGTAAATTGTTATATTCAGTCATGTAAATACTTCTTCAAATTTGTAAACCCACTTGGTTGGGTAATTGAGTCAAAATGTGTAAACCCACTTGGTTGGGTACTTGAGTCACATATGTAAATCCACTTGGTTGGATCATTGATGTAAGTATGAGTCCTTGGTGATAGGAAAGGTCATAGAGTCATGTACTTCATTGAAAAATATGTTTGAAGATTCAGCATGAACTCAGGGGGAGCAAGCATGGTAACTTCAGTGCACATCAGATCTACAGAGCTCTTATTTCTACAAGAGAAGAAAAACCTTGTTTGGTTTTGATCCGCCCTTTGCCCTTGATGTCAAAGGGGGAGAGTATCATGGTTTTTGAATAATGGTTATAATCAATGTATCTATCTGTTGTGGTGATCAAACACCATCATGTTTGCCATCAAGTCCAAAGGGGGAGATTGTTGGCAATATGATGCAATGTGTTGTCCTTGATGGAAACCTACTTGATGAAGTTGTCCTTGATGGAAACTAACTTGATGAGTTGACTTTGGATAGCAACCTATTTGTTAATAATGTAAATCTGATGTATCTACAGAGCAGTTCAGAAGTAACAAAGAAAGAAATTCCAGTAAGTGCCAGAGTAATGATGAATAAGATATGTCACAAAGCATACGCGGGTTTGTAAAGGCAAAGTAGCGTATGTACGCGTAAAAGTACGTACCAAGTAGCGTATGCCTATTTGCGCTCTAAATTTATAAAACCAAGGGACATGACCATGGTATTGGCCCACAGTATTGAGCGTTGGATTATCTATTTGATCCCATCCAGGAATACCATCAGCGGTTGAGTGGTTTTGACTCATGGTATTGACAAAGGCTAAATCTATATAAGGAGAAGAAGATCATAGTGCAAGTGTGTGCATGTGTAAGGGTTGTTAATAAATAAATCTCTTTAAGAGATATCTGCATGGTTGAACTATGATGGATTTGAATCTATGATGCACCTATGGATATGATGAAGGTTCAAGATCTCTAGATCTAGAAATGATGAATCTCTAGGATGATCTGCAAAAGAAATGATGAAGACCTGGCGCAAGTCTGATGAAGAAATTGAAGAAATCTGGGTAAGTTTATAAATCTGGTCTATTCTGCAAAATTTATCTTTTTCAGATCTATACGCTAGTTGGTTTCAACAAAAGCGTGTATATATGCGAGTTCACTTTATGAAAAGAGCATATGGCAGTTAGTTTTTTTGAAGAATAAAATACACAGAAGTATATGCAGGTTGATGTGCAGGAAAGCGCGTATGTACGCGGCTTCAGTAAAGCAAAGTAGCGTATGCTATTTGAATCAATGTTTGTTCAGGGTTGAGTTTGTATCTGCATATCTATTCTGAAGTCTGGGTTTTAATGAATACTTCACTCTGAATTATTTCTGCATGGAATGGGTAATAGCTTATTGATTGATCTAAATTAATAATGTACCTATGAAGAAAATGATGAAGAGGGATCACTAGATCTGAAATGACTATGTATTTTCTAGATATGTTTATGGAATGTTTAGATCTGTGCTCTGACGAATCTTTGTTGAAGTAAAGAGTGAAGTCTGATTTATCTGTTCTAAAGAGCTGCAAATTTATACACATTTTCATCTCAGCGAAAGCACGTATATACGCAGGTTAGTTTCAGCAAAAGTGCGTGTACGCAGGTTTGTCTCTGTGAAAGCATGTATATACGCAGGTTCAGTGAAGTAAAAGCGCGTATGGAATCTAGGACTTTGCTGAAGTGTGTGGAATGAAATGTCTGATATGTTTTGTTGTTTTACTGCTATCTATCAATGATGTATTCATACAAATCTAGGTTGGTTGAATGTTGAATATGCTGCTGATTATGTTGATAAAAGATCAAGTTGTTGGTTGATTGGTTGATGATTCAATGAATGAATTGATGGAGTTATAAGTTTCAGTTTGATGTATGGTGTGGGTCCAGTCTGAAAATCTGATGAAGAGTGGCCTACAAGATATGTTGTGTGGAAGTTGTTGGATCCAATCTGAAAATTGATGAAACGTGGTCCATGGTGGTGCTTAGGGTTGAAGCCTTCAGTGAGGGGGTTGGAGCTCCCTTCCAGTAGTGGCTGGAGAACGAGAGAAGGTTGAAGCCTTCTGCAGGTGGGTGCCTGCATGCTAGTATGAGTCTGCATCAATAAAAAATTGTAAGAAGTTTTCTTTATAATAAATATTGAAGACAAAGATGACAACAACAGTGGTTTTCTCCCGAATTGGGTTTCCACCTTAAATATTGGTGTTCATGTGTGTTGCTTATGTGTGATGGTTTATTCTGTTATTACTGCACATGCTTACTTCTTACTAAACATCTGATGAATGAATGATGTAATGATCTAAGTAAAGTATTAAATGCATAATAAGATCTCTGGACATACGCAAGTTTTCTTAAGGATATCCGCGTGTATACGCAAGTTGGGTTCAGTAAAGTAGCGTATGGTTTTTAAGAAAAAAAAAAAACAAGTTGAAAAGTTTTCAGTGTGCTCTAAATACTGATTCACCCCCCCCCCCCCCCCCCTCTCAGTATTTTTCCCAACATCCTACCCCCTATATCGACCAAATCATTGATGATTGTGCCAGAAATAAAATGTTTTCATTTATGGATGGATTTTTCAGATATAATCAAATCAACATACTCCCTACTGATAAACCAAAAACAACGTTTATTTGTCCTTGTTGGACATTTGCTTATTGCAAATTACCTTTCGGATTAAAGAATCCTTGTGAAACTTTTCAAAGGGAAATGTCTTACGCTTTTCATGATATCAAACATATTGTATAGCCTTATCTAGATGATTTACTTGCTCACTCATTACACAGGGACGATCATCCTACACACTTACGAGCAATTTTTATGACATGTAGGCATTACAAGATTCTTTTGAATCCGCACAAATGTGTTTTTTGTGTGTAATCAGGAATATTACTAGGATTCGTTGTTTCTAAAGCTAGCATTCGTGTTGACCCTTCGAAGGTTGAGGCCATCATAAATTTACCTCCTCCTTCCACACTTCGCCAACTCCAAAGTTTGCAAGGGAAAGCAAATTTTTCTACATACATTTATCAAACTTTGTTGAGTTAACAAAAGGTTTTACCTGGTTGTTGAAACATAATGTTCCTTTTATTTGGGATGATATTGCTGATCAAAATTTTGATGCTCTTAAACACGCGTTAACCCATGCAACGTTATTACATCCACCCAATTACAACCATGACTACTTTTTGTATTTAGCAACCTTTGATTTCACCATTGGAATGGTTCTAGTTCAAGAGGATGAATCTCACAATGAGCATGTGATCTACTATCTAAGTCAGAATCTGAATCTGACCGAAATTAAATATTCGCATGTAGATAAATTGGCCTTGGTAGTAGTTCCAGTTGTCCAAATATTTCGTCATTACATATTGTTACGAAAGACAACTATGATATCTAATTGCAACCCGATGATGTATATTTTGACAAAAAAATTACCCAAGGGAAAATAATCTAAATGGATTGTTATCCTACAAGAGTTTGATTTGGAATTAGAGAAATCTAAATCAAAGAAATCACTGGTGTTTGCAGAATTTGTGTGACTTTCCCAATACTGAGATGAAAACCGTGGTAGAGCATGCCATTGCAGATGAATCTTTGTTTCTTATCAGTACATTAGATCCATGGTATGTAGATATCATCATTTATCTTCAAACCCAAACCTTTTTCCCAGAGCTTTCCCGTTCAAATCGATGGGGAATCCGTTATCAATATCAACAATACAATATTGTTGGGGACATACTTTATCGTCGTGGTGCAGATTTGATTTTTTGACATCGTATAACTCATGAAGAGGCTGAAATGGTTTTGAATGACTTCCACTCTCGATCATGTGGTGGTCATATGTCTGGGTTTGCCACAACCCAAAAGATATTGTGCACTGACTATTTTTGGCTTTCATTGTTCAAAGATTGTATTATTGCGGTCCGAAAATGCCACAACTACCAAATTTTTGATCGAAAGATGTGTGTGCCTCCATCTCCTCTTCACCCAATAATTGATGTCAGTCCTTTTGTGAAATGGGGCATTGATTTTGTTACATGTAACCCTCACTCGGTCGGGGGGCATGGGTTTATTATTCTCGCTATAGATTACTTTTCCAAATGGACCGAGGTGATGCCTACATTCGTGGCAGATGGAAAAACTGCAACTACGTTCGTATTAAATCATGTGATTGCTCGTTTTGGTGTACCCCAAGCTATTATCACAAACCATGGGAGTCATTTTCGAAATATAATGATGACCAAACTTTCCGATCAACTTGGCCTGTGCCATGATAACTCTACTCCATATTACCCGCAGGCTAATGGTCAGGTTGAATCCTTTAGAAAATTTCTAACCACCATGATTAAACGGATTATTGGAACTCACAAATTGAATTGGCATACCATTTTTTATTTGGCACTATTGGCATACTGAACCTCAGCAAAAATTTCTACAGGGTTCACTCCTTTTCAACTAGTTTACGGTTTAGAAGTTGTGTTACCCATTGGATGAAAAATATCGTCACTCCAATTAGCCATAGAGTTACTACCAGCTACCTCTAAAGAGGAAAAATGAATTTTGTACATAGCACAGTTAGATGAGACTCGACGCACTGCTGCATTAGTTGCCGAAACTGATAAGAAACATGTGAAAGCTCAGTATGATTGAAGTGTTACACCTCGTGTACTTTCAGAAGGTGACCTAGTCTTAGTATATGATCAAGCTACCGATAAGCTAGGTGTTGGGAAATTCGAACCAATGTGGCATGGTCCTTACATTTCAAGCGATTACTTGCCAAAGGGGCCTATGAATTAACTGATTATGACGAAGTCTCTTTAGATAAACCCAGAAATGGTCTTTATCTGAAGAGATATTATGCTTGATTCTCGTGTGAAGATCTCACTTGTACATTAGTTATTTTTCTAGTTAGTGTGCCTTAGATTGGATAAGTCTGCCTATTTTAATTTTTCTTTTACTACTATCATTGCTTATCTTTATTACTCTTGATATTTCATATGTCGACATCCCTTCAAACATACATTGGTTTTGCTGATGGTGCCTATCGTAGTACATGAAATATTTCTTCCGTAGCTTGGGTTATCTATTCACCCACTGATGAGTTAGTTTCTATGCATGGGGTAAGCCTTGGTAAAAAAATGAACAATATTGAAGAATATAGCACAGTCATTGAGTTATTATCTGATGCCATTTCATTTGGTATTTTACATTTGATCATTAGGTTAGATTCAGAACTCGTTTTATTACATTTAAGTAGAGTATATGCAATTAAAAATCCAACGTTATTGAGATTATTTCTGAAGGTTCATCTCTTGGAATGATAGTTTGATTACATCGAATATCAAAAAATTTCAAGAAATTTAAACACATTGGCTGATTAATTAGCTAATCATGCTCTAAATAGACATTTGCAACATTAAAACAGTAAACCAAAACAACATTCGATACATGTTGAACAAGATACTCAGGGAAAGTAGTAATATCATAGATAGGTTTGTTTTCAAAAAATATTACATTGTCTATGATCATAGGTTCAAACACCTCATGATATAATAGATACTAATACAAAAAATAAAATATGTCAATCCACAATGATCATCCACTATCCGTGATGATGATCGGTAGTAGACTATGGCACGCACCAGCTTGCGCAAGAATCTCCTAAACTGTCCTGGTACACCTGTAACATGTCTCTGAAGCCGGAGAGTAATGTCATATGTCCCTGTCTCAAGACCATATATGGTTAAACTCTCCAGGTTTTGTTCCATATCAGTTAGGATCTATGTTTCCTAATCCTATTGTGGTGTTATAGGCTCTGTTTGCCACCTTTCAAAGCAACGGAGTGTAGCTGGTCGTTGTGGATCAGCATCTACATTTAAATTTTTTTATCAGTATTGGATGATAAAAAACAAATAAATATTAGATTTAAAAAACATCAAAATATTTCGCTTACCTGATTCATCCCAATGTGCCCCTGGAGGCAAGGACATGTCAGGATCACCTCTGAAATCTATATCTGCATAAGGGAAGTCTTCAATCATGAATACTTGATTCTTTAGCTACATAAAGTACGTCGGAGTGAACCAAACCACTGAATTTCTATCGCCACCATGGTGGGCCATTAATGCAACCCAATGTACCATTCGAGGGTCCTGAGGTTCCCCATGATCCACTGGATTAAGCCGAGGGGCGAGGAGTGGAATTCTCTCTAAAGCAAAGGAAATCAAAATGGCGCCATAACCAAAGTTTTTTAACTTTGCGCTCTTTTCTCTGGTTAGTTGGCCTTTCATGTTGGCCAATACCCCTTCGCACCAGTTGAATATGGTGCCTCTGAAACACTCCATTGTGGTCTGCATTTGAGATTTAGTGGCTACATGTGGAGCCGCACTTCCACACAACCTAGTTACCATGAATGCAATAAATTTGAGATCTAATCGCAAGATATCTTTTATGTCTATGTGATTATCCTTTGAATCTGCCGCATCACTACAAAATTGTTTTTTGTAGCTAGAAACAGGTAGCTCACCTTGTCTAGCTCTAAACAAGGATATATTTTCTCCTCTTCGGGAAAATCCAGTGAGAAAATAGATATCCTCGAGCTCAAATGTGAGCCGATGGTCACCAATGATAAATCATTGATCTTGAACATCCCATGTGTTCACTAACCATGTCATCAGCTCTACTTGTGCTCTCATACCTTGAATCACCCGGAACTTATATAAGCCACAATTTTTTAACACTCGCATTGTTTGAGGATTATTCATGACTTCATTGTCTATATCTTCATGCTCACGTTCTCTCCACTCTAGCATGGTGAAATAGCCTGCAAATGAACACATTTAAAGGTTAGAAACCATTGGAATGAAAAAATTTAACCACTTTTAAAAGAATTTGTAGATTTTAAAATGCTCACGGTGCCTCCGCAGTTTTTGTGCAAAGACAGTGCGGATGTTCGCATGGGCTCCACACAAAAACCATGGTAACCCGATAATTTTCCTTTAACATTTCTTCTTAAACCATGGTAGGGCGCATTTTTTAACATAATTTCTTCTTTAAAAAATGAAATTAAAGTAAAAAGGGAGAATTGAAATGGATAGAAATGAAGAGTAAAGTGATATGGATTACCTAAATCTGACGAATCATGATTTGAACGGTCGGTTCTCCTATTGTTGGCTCTAGAAAATTTTTGCCAAAAGCCATCAATTTGTTGCTCTGAAGATAAAAGGTGAAAATGATTTTGTTAAACTTTTTTTTATAGTTTTTGAATGAATAAAATATTATATTTTATTTACTTTCCACTTTGAAAAGGCTATTTTTCAATATTTTCACTTTTTTGGAACATGTATTTTTAATTTTTTGAGTTTTTGTGCAAATTACAGGTTTTTGGTGAAAAAGAATTATTTTGATGATGAGTATAATTTTATCACTTTTTCGGGCTCTTGAAAATTATGAAAAAGTGAAACCCTGGAGTTCTCTTTTAAGCCATTTTCAGACTCTCTAAACATTAAAATATCACTGAGTACTTGAATATTCAAACTCGTTAAAGGAAATGAATAGTCATCCCTTTAGTATAAGTTTACCCCTTTTCCAGACTGAAATGGACTATTTACGAAAAAGGTATACGTGGACTAATCATGGTCAATAGAGTTCTCTCTTGCATTATTTTATCCTTTTTCGGGCCTGAGAGACTAAATTTACGAAAAATTACAACCATAGAGTTTACTTATGCTTTTCTTCTAACTCCCTAAAACTGAGTTTCTCCTATACTGGACTCGTTAAAATTTAACAGGAAACGACCTGTCGATTACAAACAAGAACGAACCACTTCTTCTTAAGGTTCGCTTTTAATACTAATATGGACTCATCCGAAGGATGAGATTATACAACAATAAAATGTTATCCTCCTCAAGCTTGTCAAAAATAAAGAGGTACTTGCCAATAATGGTGGGGGAAAAAAGAGAAAAATAATCTAGTTGTCACCCTTGTTTTAAAAGTAGTATACCACTCTTGAACACGACACTTTTTGTCACACTTGTACCTAGGTTGGGAAAATCCTTTTTCTAACACTTAATCAAACCACATTGAAAGTCTTTAGCCGGTTTCTGGGTATCAGCTTTAGGTAAATTGTTACCAAACCATCTACAGTGTCATTATGTGTTCAAGAGACAATTCAAATAAACCATTCATTCCAAACATTTGTCTCCATTCATGGTGACCATCCCTAAGTAACTCCTTGCAAAAATTTCTTCAAAACTTGATCTAATGGTTTCGTGTCATGGGCTTTCCTACGACGGGTCACTTTCTATCAACGACAGCTCATCATCTAGAAATTTGATCTAGAATCCTATCAGTACCTTAGGATCTACATCATTTCTCGCCTTCGACAATAGGTTGCATCATTTACCTTCGATTGAATGATTATGTGAAGTGATCGACTGCAAATCATTTATTCACACTTCATGGATTGTACTCAGTACTTTGAGATTAATTTTCATTATTAGTGGTTTCTCTCACACTTGTTAACAGTTCACATCATTGACTGGTAATCAAGTGATTTCTACCATGTTCAACTTCGACACAATCAATCACATGGATAGAATCATACTAGTTCGGGAAGCGGAAATCAAGACCATGGATCTAGTTTCCAGCATCTAAGCTGTGAGGAGTTTTATTATTCATGATACAGTAGAATACTTATGACAGATGGTTGTGCCCATGTTGTGTCTACTATTGATGTAATTTTAAAATCATTTCTATACCAGAACATTTAGTTATTTTTTATCTGAGTATGGGAATGCCTACCTCAGCAATGATATATATATATATATATATATATATATATATATATATATATATATATATATATATATATATATATATATATATATTCTTGCATTGAATGTTTTTAAAGGTTTTTTACCGATGTTTCTGCAATCCAATCCTCGGAATGATGAAGCACTTCACTCTTGAGAACTACCTCAAATTTTGCACTTTAGGGTGGAAACTATAACACGTTATTTTTTCACCATAAAATTTGATTGTCTATATATGTTCATTACTACCTATATTATTCTCCCTTAGAGGTTAAAATCCCTAATGTTCCTAAACCAAGTCTTGGAATTGGAGAAAAGCTCATTAAACCCCTTAAAATTCTAACTCCGCACTTTTCCTAGCTCTTTCCTATGGATCTGCAGATATTTGTTCTATAGCCTACAACACATCCCGCACGTTCTGCTTATAAAACCTGCAGACCTCTGTAAACAGTCAAATAAAAGAAAAATTAAGTTCTAGAAGCCCAACTGGATGAATATTCTCCCAACTGGAAGCTTCTAGAGGCGTGATCAGTTCAAGCTTTATCCCTCCACTCATGGAGCTCCATCCCTTCACTCACAGAGCTTTTCCCTTGGTATATGGAGCTCAAATCCCTTCATGAGAGGAATCCATCCCCCTCTTCATGGAATTGAAGAAACCTCCATTTCCCTATAAATTGAGCTCATGTTTTAGTCATTGAGTTGTTCTTGTGTCTGTTTGAATAATTCAATACTTAGATTCCTTGATCACTAAGTTAGATTAACTATTCTTAATTATTATATGTTGCAAGTGCTTTTAATTATTTTTTCTTTATTTGATTGTAGGTTCTACTTACTGAAGAAGCCTCTTTGTAGCGACTGGATAAAAGACTGCACCGAACATCAGATTTCAAGGTAGGAGAATGTCCTCTTTCTTTGTTTATAATAATTTTGAATGGAAAATAATCTAGATAAAATGATTTACAAATGGATATTTGTTTCTAGCTATCCGTAGGATACTAGGGAGATCGCTCTTATCTGCAAGAGGGATTTATCCGCATAACATGGAGAATAGGAAGCAGTTAGCTACTAATACATTCTTGATGGCAATAGGATAGATAAATAAGACAAGAGTAAGGAAATTACAATAAAATTAATGGGACCTTGGAAGGAAAACGATGATGGTAGGACAATCAAGAAAGCAATCCAATGACCGACAAAAAATCAAGGTTTGAAATCCTAGAGGATCTAGAAATCAAAGTCATGTGAGAAGGAGGTCGTGAAAATTTATAGCTGGGATGTATGATGTAATAGCATCAACCCACAGTCAATGAATTTTTCGTAGAACAAAAAGGGGGTCATGAAAATTTACTCAAATGTAATTTGTATAAATTAAAAATAGTGGGGTTTTGATGTAACTACAAGTGTTTGGATTCTAGAATAATCTAGGTTGATAGGTAGTTAGGTTGTTTTAATGAGTTAGTGGTTTGGTCCATGTGGGCATTTGTAAATATGAAAAATGTTAGAGTGAGGTGATAGTCAATTTCTAGGAATTGGGACAAATTTCCAAGTAATCTCCATTCTGTTAGAAAATATTATGGAGTGTAGGTAGATAGATGTCTATGTATAGTAAATGAGAAAGAAAGTCTCGAGGATTACAACAAAAATAGGTCAAGGAGGAGCATGAGATTTGTATTGGAAAATAAATGGTCTAACATTCCTTTATATATACATCTTTATAGTGTATATAAAATCTGTTTTTTTTCAATTATTCCCTAAGTTCAATTCCTTTGCCTAAATGTGTATTGATGCCCTGTGTAGGGTGGATGAGTGTCTCTTTGTGTATATGTTCCTGATTTTGGATGATAAAATATAAATATGAATTGAGGGACAAAAGAACTAATTCGAAAATATGATCTTCACTCACACCCATTTATGGTAGGTGAACAAGTTTATTTAGTGCAATATAAACTCTGGGTATGAAAATTAATAACAGGGTGACTTAGATAAAGAACAAGGAGTGTTGTAACTATGTAAAGGTGAGATAAATATGGATAAAGAGAAGTGTTATAAATAAAATAAGGTGAGAGTGGAATAGAGAATGAGGATTCTATAACCACAAAAAAGGTGAGAGAGAAAACAAAAATGCAGACCGCACCCTCCCTCCACAATGATTCCAGGGGTCATCGCCCCCATAAGCCATTGATTTCATCCACCACAACTCTTCCACTGATTAATAGAGTCAAACCTCCACTCGGAACTATAAGTGTGGACCACCCTCCCCCTTAGCTGACATCACATCATGATTACCCCAACAAATTAATGTGGATGTTCATTTTGGCCAACCAATCATGGTTGCTAATTACAAACCCATTGGACACGAGTGAGATATAATAGTTCCCAAAGGTGAAATTTGTCAGGTTCTATGGGATATGGACTGGGACCACATGCTAATGAGGTTTTGGGTTGAAGCATCACCACAAGTGGTATCTATGGTCAAAGGTTGGGGCTTTAACCTCTAAAAGGTTCTGAAAAGAGGGATAACCCAATGATAAAGAAGATTTCACAATTTTGTGAGTCCTAGTATTAGGGACATCTAGTGGGGTTTAAACCAGAGGTCGAGGCATGACATCACCCAAACCAGAGTCATTCAAAAGGTTGCATCAAAGTGAGGAGAAAAATATAGCTTCAGATAAAGAACCCAATGTTCGATGCATCAAAAGGTAAGATGTGATGATTAAGTTGTTGAGCATACAATGTTCTTGTTAAATATAAATTTGATTTGATTAAATTGTCATATTACGAAATACTCCCCTCCACTCTTTTAATAAAAATATTATATCATTTTTTTAATCAAATGGTGAGCTAAGTTTTGTAATATAGTATAAAGGAGATGTATAATTTCTTCCATACTAAATATTGAATTTAGAAGTGTCTCTTTTAAAATTAAAAATACATATCATCTAAATTTAAAAACAATACGGACTATAATAAAAGAACCAAAATCAATATATATGTTTTCGTTTGCTTTAATTAAAAGTATTAACAACATAGATGCATCTTAACATGCGGTCTGCCAAATCATCTTGAGAGGGATCAAATCTCTCAAGATGCAAGCATTTTTTTGAGTGCAAAACTTGAGAAAATCTTTGCACATTTAGAGATTTTGATTCCTCTCAACATATACAGTTAACATGGATTTATGCAAGATTCGAACGACACACTAATAAAATGTTTTAACTACAATATTTTTTTTTTAGTTTGAGCTATTTTATTTATAATTCACCTTCTATATCTCTCTCCCTTTATGCACACAGGGGAAAAATTTTTTTATATCATTTTATTTTTTTAAATATTACATGTCTATATATCTATTTGTCTAATTATTTTACTATTAATATGTTAGAATAATGTATAATTTGAGTGTTCTAGAATTGTGAGTTGTTGAGTTGTGCTTGTAGGTTGTTGAGTTGGTTTACGTAATAAGTTAGTGCTATGAGTTGGTTTCTTTTTTGTCTATATTATTGTATATTTTTAGTATATTAAATCCAATTTCTTAGGATATAGAATGTCCAAAATTTGTGTAATACTCACTATATACTATTATTTTTAGTTGTTTTCTATGATGTAATCAGAGCCATAAGGCTCAAATTTGAGAGATCAGATTTGGGTTTTTCTAATTGAGTGTTTACCATGTTTTTTTTTTGGAAGCATTCGTTGCAACTGTGAACTAAAGGTGCTAATTCTAAGGAGATTGGGTCTCTATCACGAGGAGGATAACATAGATCTGATTAGAAGTAGCATATTAGAACACGTAAATTCAACATGACTGATGGGTGAGATTATGTTAATGGTGATAATACAAGGTCACAAAATATCGGAAGTGCGCCCTTATCTTTTTCTATGTAATATCCCCAAATGGGAATGCACACCAAAGCCTGCTGAAATAACACACTCCTTAGGAATCTATGCACTGCAATGATTTTGTAGCTCCT
This sequence comes from Pinus albicaulis, assembly GCA_034641835.2. Lineage (NCBI taxonomy): Eukaryota > Viridiplantae > Streptophyta > Pinopsida > Pinales > Pinaceae > Pinus > Pinus albicaulis. The sequence goes on from CM076580.1 coordinate 1,258,900,296, forward strand.
GGATCCCTTATATCAGTGGATCTAGTTTCTAGATCCAAAAGGAGAGCAAAAACAAATCAAACTAGGTGAGGTAAACAGACCTCCCACCACCTAGTATAGCTGGAAAACACCCAAAAAGAGGGGCTGCAGCTATATGCTACAAAATTCTTCATAAATAACATAGTTTTGAGAGCATGAGCAGGAGACCAATAAGAGGGATCAAATTTTATATATACAACAATAAATCAGATCCATAATTAGGCCCTTACAGTATACAATATAATGTGGAAGACAAGAATAGAATAAATTCCTCAAGAAAGAGGGTTTCAACACATATATTGACAGCAAAATAGCTTGAAAACGTTATTTATAAGAGCTGCATCAGATATATATTACACTCTAGATCTAGAGCAGATCTGTGTACAAAAGATCATATCTATTTTAGACCTGTACACTAGAAAGGCTCTTTTACAAGATCCCCTTGGGGTTTTGATCAAATCATGCAACACAGAGAGTAGATCTGAGATCTAAAGTAGCAGATCTGTAGTAGTATTTAGAAACTTCTAAATATGTTTGCAATAGAAGAAGATCAGATCTATACAGAACACGGATCAGTAATCTAATTCATGGATAACCATAGTGAAGGGAAAAACCCCAGCACCAAAGATCTCTCCTCAAAAAGTGGGTCAAAACACCCTCCAACTTCCTTCTTGCAAATAACGCAGTCCTGGAAGGGAAACAGCGTTGTAGGTTGAAGCATTGGGTTGGCCTAATGCCAAGATCTGAAATATCAGCTCCAAAGGTTCAAAACTCTCTTGCCCATGGGATAGAAGACTTTCCTAGTTAAAAAAGGCCCTGGAATGGCCTAGATCTAAGCATATCTATCCTCCACTTGCTGCAGCTTGCAAGGAAAACCAAACCCTAAACAGGATCTGTGTTGTAGTTGAAAGATCAGCTTGGCCAGATGCCTGATAGTGGATGAGATCAACAAAATTCTTCCAATAACTCCTCAATGGAAGAGGTTGGATTCCCGCATAGGAACACCCTAGTGCTAAACAGCACTATCCTCAGCTAAATAGTAGAGAATGATATATTTCTGAACAGACAATATATTAAAAAATATGCACAATCAACAACCTTCTTCTACTATCCTCCTCTTCATCTTATAGGATGAAATTCTTGTCAAACCCTAAACCACCTCAATGATTTAGCTGCATTCACATGAGAAGCCTCCATCTAAAAATACATTGTGCCTCTACGAGATTCACTGTATCTATATAGCATTGTTGATTTGGTCCTGGTTGACTTGGTTAAGTGCTCCAGTCTCTTTCACACCTAAGTGTGCTTATGTAAATAGCCCATATTTTTCCATGTTCACATGTGGCATTGATTTATTTTGATGATTAGGAGTTTTATTGATCCTCCTTTACATTTTTATTCATGAAACAAAATATTGAGACAAAATTGTATATTCCCATTAGCTTAGGCTAATTGGGAATATTACAGTCCTCCCCTCCTATCAGTTGCTTGTCCTCAAGTAGCTGATAGGGTGAGTGTTGCAACACTTCTCCTTATTCATTGGTAACATCATCAAAGATCAAGATTTCATCATGAGCTAAGTGTTCACCAATCCAATCCTCCATGAACTATTCCTCCAAAGTCATCATGAGATGTACAAAATCCATCGCACAAGGAGTCAAGAACTCAACAGAAACAAACATGGTTGGTCCAATACTCTTTCTAAAGCATGTAACATAAGGTACATAGAGAGTTTCCATCCCATGTGGTACATACAAACTTCCCATCCTCCCTCCATACAATCCCATAAATAGCACAACTATATCATCCAAGTATGGAAGCATAATTACATATACACAAACAAAAATTTGAGCATGAGGAGGTGGGTCAAAGTCCCACATATGGTGCCAGTGCAGTGCATCTCCTGCCTGCATTAGATCAAGGTATGGTAAGTGGTCTCTCCACCACTTATTTTTTGCACAAGTCATCTTATGATGGCTGAAGATGTGAGATATGTTTGGTGCCTTTGGGAAGCACCCATCATGAAAAAGAATCTCCCTTTGCACAACAAGGGAGTGGCCAAATTCAGAAATTGCAGTGGCCCAATGTTTACCATCAGATTTACATGATACAAAACTCCTCTCGGAAGTCATGGCCTGCAAAAACATTGTGAAAGAATGTGTCAAATCATATAATGAAGCTTTCATTTCATGATCAAAATTTTTCACCATCAATGTTTCTTCTATACATGGAATTGTGCACACTTTTTCCTCCCTTTTCAAGAGAAGGAAAAAATAACTGAAATGACTCTTGCATAGAGTCCTTTGGCTGCCCCAAATCCACATAGCTCTTTCATTCTAGAAAATTTTGATGTAGCTCCCTTCCAAATCCTTCACATTAAAAGCATCTCATGATAGTGTTGTAGATCTTCATAGAATAGGTAGGGCTAAAACAGAACTCCTTAAGGGCCCTTTGTAGCATCCTCTCCTTGAGCTTGGAGGCTCTAGGTAAGAATATCCTATCATGATGATAGATGACTCCCTCATGGACTATATAGCCCTCTTCATGCACCTGGTCATCAAGCATCATACAAGTGTAGAGATCCTTGGAATAATCCACCAACAGTTGGGATTTCCAATATAGATCTACACTCCCCAACAAAGACAGCACTGATGATGCATCAATAGGAATTCCTGACATGTTGTTGATCTCTCCTTTGACATCCCTTATGCCAAAGGTACAAGTAGGAAGGACATACCTTCCCTTTTCCTCCTCCAACAACGCAGAATCAAGGATGAAGGATGGTGAGGATGATGAGAGAGGAAAATCTCCCTCCTTCTTGTGCTTACTCAAGCCTTCCAGCGCTGTAGCTGTGTCTCCTAATGGTCCCTTCCCTCTTGGATCTGATTTTGGAGCATCAATTAGTGAGATATCTCCCACTAAAACTGAATTAGGTGGCCTCTCTGGTGGTTTTTCACTGGATGAGAGTGTCCTTTGCAAGAATCTCATTAACATGAGAGAAGTGACAGTGAGGTCCTTGATTCCACTATGCAAATCCATCTTTTTTTTCTGTGTGGAAGTGTTATGTGAGGGATATGAATGCATGCCTCTGATCATTTGAGGTGCACCACTCTTCTTGTCCACCCATTCCATTTGCAAAGCCTCCTAATTAGTGTTGACTTTCTCCAATGTAATTAGCCATTGAACACCCAAAATAACATTGGTGTCTGGTATGTCAACTACAAGGAAGTGATCCACCAAAGTGTAGGATCCCATGGTGACTGAAAGTGATGGGACATAATGCATGCATTGAATTGTTCTATCTCCTAGGACCAAAATAGATAATCCCTCAAAAGTATCAGTGGGTATGGCACTCCTTTGCAAAAGACGAGCATCAATAAAGTTGTCGGTGGCCACACTGTTAATAAGAACAGATACCCTCTTATTCATGATTGAACCATGAACTCTTAAGTTCAAGTACTTAGGTATTTCCCTCAAAGATGCAAGATTTACTCCAATAGGAGAAAAAGCTCCACTCCCATATCCTGATGGTGTTGGATCTCCTTCAACATTTTCAGCACTGTGACCTTTCCTTGGTTCATCATCTTCTTCTTCCTCCTCGAAATCTGAGAATACTTCTATGTAGTGTGCTTTTCCAGTAGCACATCTATGTCCAGGTGCCCATAATTCTTTGAAAGTGAAACATAGCCTCTTCTTCCTTAGCTCCCTCCGGACTTCAATATCAAGAGGCTTCTTGAATGAGCTCTCCTTGGAAGGAGCAGCTTTCTCTTCCTTCCCTTTAGAAAGGTAAAAGGGCTTGTTCTGAAAGTTCGCCTTTGCTTTTGGCAAGGCATCTTGAAGGTCTCTAGCCCTCTCAATGGAATCTTGAAATGTAATGGGTTTGGTAGATTTAACCATCCCATGCAGAGTTTCATCCAACCCATCGATGAACATGTACACCCTCCTTGTTGCAGACAGATCAAGAAGCATAATAGATAACCTCAGAAACTCAGAGATACAAGATTCTTCATTACCTAAATTCTTCAAATTTGCAAGGCTCATGAAAGGTGCTTCTGGATCCTTTCTGTCAAACCTCTCCACCATTATTCTAGTAAATTCAGAGTAGGCAGTCACATTGGCATGGCCCAATGTAGACAACCCATGGAACCACCAGTTGTGTGCTTCACCTTCAAGGTGCAGTACTTCCATCTTGATAGCTTCCATCTCAGGGAATTTGTTCAACTGAAAATAGATATCCAACTTTTCTACCCATGCTTTGGCAGAACTAGTGGATGACCCATCAAACTTGGGTAAAAAAAATCTGCCCATAGAGTTATGTCAATCATGATTCTGAGTGAATCAACCATCTCTATACTAATGCCTTGGTCTTCTTTTTTCATTGATCATGATTTTGAGTGAATCCACCATCTCTATATTGATGCCATGTGAATGCATCGTTTAAAATTGAAAAAAAATCATGGTCAAAAGTGGCTTATATAGAAGTCCAAATGAAGCCATCTTAAGGCCAAAACAAGTGTAAGTGTTCAATATGAAATGCAATATTACAACTCAACACATGGAGGATATAAAGCCAAAAAAATAGTGAATAAGAAGAAGAATGAGAATTCAATGCAAATTCATGGCAGGACTAAAGAGGACTCTCGTGCTTAAGAAAAAAAATTCAGCATGGGTTCCAAGTGACAACATGGTACTATCTAGGGCACCCATGATTAGGTAGCCTCATACCACACAAGTTATGAAAATTCTAATCAGAGATAAGGTCTTTTGTCACATCTTGGTGGGGTTCAATGCTACGGTCAAAATAGAAAAGGAAACTCATAATGCCCAATGTAGTTGTATAACCTAACCTATATTCCAGTTTCAAGAACCAATACTTTTCAGATAATATCAACCATGAAAATACCCAAAGGATAAGTATTCAAATATCAATAAACATAATTAGGGACACTAGGAAAGAATTTCATACATCCCATATATAAAATTCAGATAAAAACTTGTGTTACATAATACAAAACTTGAAAAATGCATATCGTATATATACAATATGATACAGGAAACCATGCAACCTTGTGGCTTACGCATAATAGTTCTTCAATACAAGCCCCTTGCGGGACTTACACCAAGGACTCCTTTGGTAACTAAAACTCATAGCTTCAAAAAATTCCACCTACGAAGGAAAATCAACATCCAAAAAATAATGAGAAGTAGATGGATCAAAAGAGGGAAGCAGGGGGTCTCATGCCCCCATAGGAGCAATCACTTGATCAATTTCTTGGACCAAGTCCTGAAAAGGAAAATAATAGTTCGAAGGACCCTTCTCAGAAGGAATTCAACATTTAGGATATAATGGCACATAGTTCACACGTGGCGGGGAAACGTCAACTTGAACACTTGGAACATACCAAGGGGTATTCTGAAATAAGTTCAAATTAGGATGGTGATTTCCATATGCAAGCTAATCATAGTGAGAATTCTTCTATTGTGAGTAAAATACATCACTCAAAAGAGTAAAGACACCACAACACTCATAACATAGACATAATCACACCCAAGTATCATATTAATGTATAAGGGGTGATCAAACACCACCATATCGATTAAGATATTTTTCCCACCTAAAGTGATAGCCAATTGAGGAAGAACAACCATATATTCACCAAGTCTTCTATCATATGTGAATAATTGATTATCAACTATCAAAAAATTTGGAGAACCCAAATATTTCCATGTCTAGGAGGATATAATAATTGCAAAGGATCCTTCATCCACCATACATCAATAAAAGTTTGTGGAATTATCTCTAACCATTTTTTGGAAAGGTGCAGAAGAAGGAAGACAAGACTTAATAAGATTATCACAATAAAAGGAAACACTCCTAGAACTTGCAGGGCTTACAGTCGAAGAGGTGGACATGCCCCCTAGATGAGAAGACTGTGAAATAGAAATCAAGAAGACTATGTTGGTAGGCACTTCACCCCCAAAAGAGGAATGGGATTGGCCAAAGATTGCACTAGCTCGACCACTTCATCAACCAATGGCTGAGTAGATTGTTGAAAAACCATAATAGGTGTAGAGGTAGAAGAACCTTTAGACTCGGGCCACAACCTTTACACCACTAAAATTTTAGGGCACAAATGTGTAATATGTTCTCCCTTACATATCATGTAAGGTAACTTAGGTTTAAATCTTCTACACCTAGGTTTTTGATCAACATCAATGCCCCCAACATGACTAGCAGTGGCTGGTGGATAGTATACATCATGACTTGTAGAGGTTAGTGATTCTTTCCTAAGAGAGATGGGATTTTTTCCCCCATATAGACTCACAAAAGTAGGTGAGTCATCAGCAACATGACTCATAGAGGTAGGTGACCCAATTCTAGTATGATTTGTAGTGACTAGACTTATGCCCCCAACATGACTTGCAGCAGTTGAAGGCTCATCTCCAACATGAATTGCAAAGGTTGGTGATGATGCATGCAGATAATTATTCTTCTTGTTATTCCTCTAATTTCTCTTATTTTTATATTTATTATTACAATATGGAGGAGAAAGAGGAAGCCCAAATTTCTCTGGTCAAGAAGATTTACAATTAACACCCATTTGATGCTCTTTAAATAAAGCCTTCATCTAAGAAGCTTTAAGAAAATTTTGAACATTCAGTGTACCACAACCAAATTGGTAGTCCGACATTCAATCATGGAATATTAAAAGTGGTCATCAAGGGGGTACAAAATTTTTCGAAAAAAGGAAAAGCACAAGGACCCCCTCTTTTAGAGGGGTCCCTTGATTGAAATCCACAATAATATTGGCCATACCTAAGTTGTATGTAGATAATTCCCTCACGGGATTGTTTAAACGAATTTTCAAGGAAGAGAGACACACAATCAAATATTTTCCCTTAAGGAGGTGATTCCACAATTTCAAGAGAAAGATAAAAATCCTTTCAAAACAAGTGGAGTGGTTTGTCAGTCACTCAAAATCAAAGGTCAAAAAGTGGCAAGACAAAGTCCACCTAAAGCTAAATAAATACAAAGAGAAAATATCACTCCATTATAAAGTCGTAAAGATACATGCAAGAAAAAAACTTTTATGTATTTCTGCTCTGAGAGGTTAGGACCGGACACCAAAAAATGAGAAAGTAGATAAAGAGGCCTTCCGAAGGTAGTTTTGGATGATAAGAGCGCAAGCCTACAAGCGAAGGTATCTAAATAAGTTACAATGACCTCCAGAAAATGTCCTTTGTCGGTGTAAGTACCCAGCTTCACAAGGGAACCCTCCAAAATCACTATGAAAGTGATACAATGTTTATCTCAGGTACCATAGGTATTCCCCTTCATAGTCACGTGTGTTTTTCCTTGGAAAGGAAACTGAGGTAACCATCACATGGTCTGAAGCTTGCCATAACAGTAGTGGGCACATGATTCAACATGTAGGAGAGTTGGTATCTCTCTTTCCTTATCTTCACACATCCTCGTGCTTGAATCCCATGTTAGAGGATCTTTCCGGGACAATTTAACGACACTATATTTCCACTCATTAATAAACTTATATACTTTCAGTTTAAGTGGCCTTAGAGAGATTACTCTCTACATGCGTACTCCAAGGCCTTAAAATTCCCTATAATAGTTTATGTTACTACAAAAAAAAGAAAAATCCTAGTTAATTTAAATTTAAGTGCTCATTTTAATTAGTTTTTTATTTAGGACATAGGGAAATAGAAGTGCAAATGATGGTGTTTTGATGCAAAATAAATCAATATAAAACCTAAGATACATGAAAATGAAACTCTTTTTCTTCAATGAAAAGGACACAAGTATTTATTTATAACTTAATAAAGAAAAAAATCTAACAAACAAGATAAAATGATGTCTAAAATGCATCTACCATAATGCACACTAGTATGTAGATGCAAGATTCAAAAAGAGACTTAAATGTAAACAAATTTGATCACAAAGGTAAAGGCCAATTCAAATATAAAACATAAGAAAATCACAAGATAAAGAGCACTCAAAGAAAAATAAAAAAATTATCCTTATAACAAGAATTCACACATTTTCTAAAAACCCAAAAGACTACAAAACCAAGAAACAAAAGAAAAGAAAACAAAAAAGTTTATTTTTTTTTCTTTTTATTTTAAATATTTAAAGAACTAAAAATTAAGAAAGGAAATACAATCAAATATATTAAGACAAATAATGAAAACGGCTCAAATCCACCTAGTCACAAATGATGACAAAGATTATACTAGTGCAAATGAGAGACTTAAAATTTCAATTGCTTGGCTAGAAAGATGCAAAAGGATCTAAAAATCATAAAGACTCTAGAGAATTGAAATATCTCATTCATCCATGAATCACAAACCCCTTTGAAAAACAATAAAGATAAAGAAAAAATATGTCAACTTCTAGGTTGCAAAAGAATCAAATCACAGACTTGGTTATAAACAAGTTTAAGAGCAACAAGACATGTTCGAGAGGCACATAACAACCAAACACTTCACAAAGAATATCTGGAACCCAACTTCAAACACAAAAAGCTTCAAATAATACAAAACCTAGGTTGACATAGGCATTTCTAAAATAATATAAAAGACACCAACAAAAATAGACATCAAGGTGATTCAAGGCTTCATAAACATAAGGAATCATAAAAAAACTTGGTTAATACCTCAACAAAAGCCAAAAATGAAAAAAAAATCATTTTTTAGTTATGTACGTGATTATTTAAATACATTATTGATTTATACATGTCTGTGTATGAAGAAACATGTGTATAGACATGTTTCTTTGGAAGAAAATTCTTATGTACACAACTATATATAAAAAAAGCATGTATAAATTTAAAACTAAGGAAAAATAAATAAATCCCAAATCTAAAATATTGAGATGAATGACCAAATCACTAAAGACTCAAGAAGGAGGTAGGAGGGGGAGGGGTAATTTATTTCCCTGGCGAAAAAATAGAGATAAAATATGAATGGGGTTTGGGAATATCCACTAATAATGGGGTTGAATCTCTAGTTCTGTGGATGGGCAAAAATCTAGTCATTGAAAGAGGTATTTAACGGATTCTCGTCTTGGGAGATTCGATGTTAAATATCCAAAAATTTCATAAGAGAAAAGAACTAAGGGAACAATATTAACCTTCTCTATACCAAAGAGTGAGAGAAAAAATTTGAACGTTTGAATCTATTTACTTCTATCATATTAGAAGGGAATAAAAACAATTGCAATTGAACAAGAAAATATTGTAGCTATTTGCGAGCACACACCTTCTCTATACCAAAGAGTGAGAGAAAAAATTTGAACGTTTGAATCTATTTACTTCTATCATATTAGAAGGGAATAAAAACAATTGCAATTGAACAAGAAAATATTGCCGCTAGTTATGAACAAGGTGAGTTATTAATCAACCAAGGAAGAAAAAAAATTTGTTTACCATAATTGATAACGAAGAGGAGAAAGGTGAGGCGGGATCCAATAAACATTTTAGAATGAGCAAAATTGGGAGGGACCTGAGGCCCAAGTGGGAATTAATGAACGAAATGATAAAGAATATATTGGAAACAATGAAGCGACGACTATCGTGAGTAGAATATATAACAGGTATATCACCTTGGGATGAGCGGTGACAGTATCTATCATCAAAAAGGAAATATTTTATTACCTCCCATGTGGTTCGAATTTGAAATATTCCATCTCTGATGCTTATTCTTAATGTTTTGGAGGATGATTAAATGTGGCAAGAGAGCAACATAGACAATGAAAATCATGTAGTACCACAAAATTGTAGAACGAATGAGCAGATCCACCATTAAATGTGCTATAATGAAGAAAAAGTATGAAATTGGTAATTCCACTTGTTATAAATGGAGAGTATTTGTTTAAGAGTTGCATCAAGTCTCCATAAAAATGTGTTTGAGAGTGACAATGGCATTTTTTGGTGATATTAGTGAAGAATGGTTGGGAGAGGTATAGGATGCAATGTCGTTGGAGGAGAAGATGGATCGTGTGGAGTGTATCAAGGTGCAATTGATGGAGGAGGTGAGATCCCATTTCTCATTGTTGCTACGTGAAATTCAGTCCATGAAGTATAATGTGGAGAGACAGAGGCTTATGGTGGAGAATGTGGAAATGAATGTTGATAATATCTCAGCCAAGGTAGAAAGAATGGAGGTTAGTGTGGACGCGATGATGATGGGGGTTCTCAAAGAGTTCTTCAGCTTAGAGGACCCTCTGCCTCCTGTCGAGGATAATGCAGGTGATCTTGAGGTGATGGAAGCAGCCGAGGACTAGGAGTAGGAAGCATGAGTGGAGGATATTTCTATGGAAAATGGATAACCATGACGAATGTAGCTTTTTTCAGACTTTTTTGACATATATTTTGTACAACACTGCAATATAATGGCATGTTCTAGAGACTATACAAGATAAACTTATTTAGAGGGATAATAGGATATAGGAAAGGTAGATGCAAAACCTATTTTTATTCATTTTGGTTTCCAACAGTTGATGAGAAATATATGCATGTAAAAGGTACTAGCATGTATTATAGTTTGATAATATAAAGCTAATTATTCCTTTGAAAACAAAATATTAAAATATATTAATATTAATATCAGATTTCATAATTTAATATTAATATTAATAAAAAAAATTAATATTTAATAATGTTTCTACATGACATGATAACAAAAATTATAATAAAATTTGAAATTTTAATGTTGTATTGAAAATTTCATTTTAATTTGGAATTTTAAAGTGGTAGAAAATTATGTGGAAGATAAATTTATGATCCATTAAAATTCAAAGTATATGATAAGGTATATTTTCAACACAAAGATACATAATTACACTTTGCACCCATATTGGGTTGTAGAATGTTCCTCTCGACACAATAACATAAAAGAATTATAAATTTTTAAGTGTGCTTAAGCCATACGTGATCTCGGATGTGTGACCTCCCTGGAAGTCATGGTTACTGGGTGCAAGCACCAGAAATGATGATTGATGCGATGTGATTCATTTGACTAGTTTCAATCCCAGATCTTCACCCCTGTGAGCATCAACTGATGCAATGAGTGCTAAATGGACTATTCAAAAATCATGAGAAATTAGTCAATTACGACTACCTCTAATGGAAATTTTCATAGATGAATCACTTACCTAACACAGTTGAATCCCAAAAAAATGATATCTAATTTATAAAGATTTTCATAACCTAGATTGAGTTGAATTTTCAATTTTATTAAAATAATATCATATCAACTTGGTTAAATTATTAATGGCTTAAAATTTAGATCTTTATTTATTCTAAAATCTAAATTATGGGACCGATTCACATGAGTATTTTATTTTTTTTACCGAGTCTCGATTGAGCCATATAGCTTGATTCAACCCTAGATTAACCACGTAAATGGCTCAATAGAGGGTTTAGGAAACCCTCAATCAGGCTATTTGAATTTAAAATTCAAGTGCTCATTCAAGCTTTTGAGGTCCTAAAAAGCACAATTTTAGTAACCCTTCAACAATTTTTCGGCAACAACATTTTTAACCTAACGGGCTTAGGGCATAATTTTTCCTTAGGTGGTGGAGTTGATCATGGTTGATTCATGAAGGAATCCTATATGCAATGGTACATGTGTTTGAAATTTTCTAATTCATATGATATTTTTCGTCTAAATTTTTTTAACATAATGCTTGAAATATTGTTGATAGCTTTAAAGAGGCTAATTAAAAAACCAATAACATAAAATATACAAAATATAAAAAAAAATTCAAAAAATGCCACAATCTTAATTTGTTAGTCCTCTTCAAAATGGTACCCTTGGTTTTTCAATTTATTTAAATAATGGAAAAACACCTTAGGCGAACACATGTGTCTGCAAAATGTAATTGAAATATTACTTCGCCAAATTCAAAAAATAATAAAAAAATATAATTTAGCATAATTTAATTTTTTTAATATGAAAAAATTAATTCTCTATGTATATCATGCTCATATATATATATTTTATAAATTACACATTTTAGACTAAGTATGCTATGTGAACAGACACATACCTGTTAAGATGTGAAAAATTTGCAAGGGAAAGTATTGCATTCAATGGAAAATTTATATTATACCAAACTAAAAGTTTTTTCAAAAACTATCATTAGGAAAACAACATAATTCTCCACATATTCTCTTTTTACTCTGAATCAAAATTCACAATGCTTATATGTATTTTTAGGGCTTCAAATCGATAAAAGAGGAAAAATTTTAAATTTCACGGCCACATTTGGCCCAAAAGTGTAACCCATATTCATGAATTCACCATATAGGGACCTTAACTTGGTATTTACAAAGAATAAATATCCAACCCCTTCCATCGATCAAATTCTTGATGGTTGTACTTGGAGATATCTTCTCTTTTATTGGTATTTTTTTTTGGCTATAATCAAATACATATCAAACCGGAAGATAAGCACAAGACTACTTTCATATGACCATGGGTATCTTTTATTATTGTAGTTTCCTTTTGGTCTTAAAAATTTTGGTGCTTATTTCCAAGAGGCCATGTCATATTATTTACACAATATCAATCACATCATCGAGGTCAATATGGGTGAATTTTTTTCTCTATCCCTCTAGCATGAGGATCATCTTACCCATCTTACGAATTTTTTATTGCATTTCATGTATTATAAGTTTCGTTTCAACTTGTAGATGTGTGTCTTTTGCATGGTGTCTACCATGTTTCTATGATTTATTGTTTCCAAGGGAGGGATCAAATTTTATCCTTTGAAGTTTTAGCCTATCATCAATTTTCCTCCTCTGCATACTCTTGGCTAGGTTCAATGGTTATAGAGGAAGGATAACTTCTTACATAAGTTTATTTCCAAATATCCTTAGATAAAAAAGGTTTTATGCAGTTATTAAAATTTACCTTTCTTATGGGCTAACTAGGTTTAAAGACATTTTGATGCTTCTAATCAAGCCTTGATGTAATGGGTGAAAACCCAAAGTTGGGAAACAATTTTTGGCGGATGGCCAAAATTTGGGTGAAATTTTTTATTTCTCGTTCGAGAAAATAGTCAACTCAATTTCTCAACTGAGATTTTTTAGAACTCTCATCCGAGAGATTTTTAATGTTTCGCCCAAGAGTTAGATTGGGCTTATACGGAGTTAAAATACTCTGAGATGAGTGTTAATTATTTTCTCTTCTGAGAGTTTTATTGACATAAACTCTCGAGTTTAATGATTTATAAAACTCTCAGACAAGATTTTTAAAACTCTTGGCCTAGAGTTGTTTTAAATCTCATCCAAGAGTTTAGATTCTCTTATATAGTATATGTGCCTCTCCGATAAGATCAGAGTGAGAAAAAATAGAGCGTCGTATCAATGCAAGAAAAAATATATGTGCTCACCCACTATTCAATCATGATCTGTGAATGAAGATTCTGATCAGCCGGAACAAGATGGCCTAAGCCTACCACAACAACATGGGTGAGATTTGAGTGGGAGCAGACGTACGTAACCAACTTGTTGGACACTTTCCAAACACTTATTTTGGAAGCTAGAAATTCATCCAATATCTCCCAATACAGAATATAAATCCACCCTTCGATGGAGACAACGTCATCCTGGAGGTCGAATGGGCCTTGATACAACAGAAATGGCCTCCGTCATACTAGGGTTTCCACCATCCACTTACTGCTCTTCATCACGTCCTTACCCATTCTCTTTCCCACCACTCGGCTACATTCCTCCCATTTAATATGGCCATCCACCTTCAGGGCTTATTTGGCAACACGTTGATCAAGGAACATGTAGAGGTAATTTGATCTCTGTTTAGAAGCTGCAATGAGCCCTCTCTTGGAAGCCGAGACCGAATTCACACTGCTATACGAAGTGCAGGGAGTGAAGTGTCGGCAGTTTGACAATAGTGAAGTGCAGGGAGTTTGACCAGTGTGGTCAAACACATTAATCTAATAAGAATGACTTGTTTTTATTGATGGGTCGACTGTATGGGACAAATTAATAAGATGGTTTTGTTTAAAGTGGCTATTGCCTCTCTGATAAGATCAGAGGGGGAAAACTAGAGCGTCGTATCAATACAGGAACAAAGACAATACATAATTTTTAATTCATTTATCAATATTTTTGTGATACAAAGTCAAATATATTCATTTATCATTATTTTTTATATATACAAAGTCAAATAATCCTCCATGTAAAATAATGCCCATAAACTCATTTGGATTTGATTTATAATGGAACTTCTTCAATATTTTAGTTTTCGCATTGGAATCGTAAGCATAGAAGTCAAAAGAGCATCATCAAATATTGATTCCAATAAAAAAGTTTAGCGCCTTGTAAAGAGAACAAAATTAAAAATAGATTCCTAGACTTTATCTTCACTTTTGGCTGGAACGTCCCTCGAAGGGAGGGTGGGTTATTAAATATTGATGCAAATAAAACACCTGGAAGCTTGGGAAAGAAAAATAAGAATTAAACAAACACATATCGTGATCTAAGAAGTGGTCGAGATGGACGTGCTATTGATTTGATTTGATTTAGGATTTGGTTGGGTTTGGAGATAAAAAGATTGCGCGTCGGGTGTATTTCTCGCATGCAAACTCTCAGTAGAGAGTTTATAAAAATTCCGGGCAAGAGTTTACTTGCACGGTTAAATTTAATCTATGGTGGTTTAAAAGCTCGGTCGAGAGTTTATCATTTCTTGCCCAATATTTCATTAAATGTCTCACCCGAGAGTTCCTGGTCAACGAAAAACCCAGAAAAATATGTAGTTTTCGGGAACCTGCAAATTTGGAGGGGCGGAACAACTACAATAACAAAATTTTATCTTTCAGACCTAGTACCATTATATTCATCTCTGAATCTAGTTTCTAATGATATAATATTTGTGTAGTTTCATTAAAAATTTCAATTTTTTATTAAGTTTATACTAAACTATGTCATTATGGAATTTCATTATTCTGAAAATTGCAGTGAATGAAAATTCAACAACTTTAAAATGGAAACACCAAAAAAATCATAAAAATCATATTTCATTTCCTCTCCCTATCTTCTTCAAAAGAGTATTCTCATTTTTTTCTTATTTACGATCACATTGAAAAGAAAATTTAGGGCTCATAAAACGTATTGAAACATCACTGTTTGTTTGTCTTCGTCCATTTAAAAAAATAATAAAAAATAGTGATTTAATCTGAAAATTACCCAAATATAGTCATTGCACTAGTCCACTCTATGTATATTATGATGATATGGTTTATTTCCAAAAAATGAATAACCATTCCTAAAAAAATTTAGGGTGCAAAAAGTGATTAATTATGTTTGCCTAAAAATTTCAAGTATATGCAGTTAGTAAACAAAAAATTTACCCCTCTATATGTCAATATTTTTTATTTTATTTTTAAATATGAATATGGAGGTAAGACAATTATCTACAAATCTTTTTTTTATGCCAAAGCGTAATTTGCATTGAAAATATGAGTTTAGTGGAGTTGAAGTTGAAAAAACATAGAAAATTACAATTTTCAACGTAAAAAAAGCACAAAAAGTGTTTCTCAACTTCATGTTTTGACCTATATGCCCCATTACTAAGCCTTACTGATTTCAATATATACTTCTTGCTCTATCTCATAGCCTTTGATTTCACTATTCATATGGTTTTCATCCAAGAATATGATATCCACAATGAAGACGTCATTTATTTTCTGGAAAAGGCACCATTTGTCATGATCTGTAATATTCACACACCGAGCAGTCATCTTTGGTAGTTTCTTATGATTTCCAATGGTTACAAAATTATATAATATTGAAAAATACCTTCATAAGTGTTGATTTTAACCCCATGAAACACATCCTTCGCCAAAATATAATTGGGGCTGAATACTTGAAATGGATTGTGTTCCTTTAGAAGTTCGATTTGGAGTTCATTATTCCTATTCCGAGAAATATTTGGTGTTCACTAAGATAACGGTTGACTAACCCTAAGTTGATGAAAAAATAATGCCTAATGAATCATTATTAGATGAATCCTTATTTCTCATTAAATCATTTCATCTGTCATATGGTGATGTCTTTCTATATCTAAAAACTTAACAATTTTGGTTTTAGTTGTCTCATGATGAGCATTGGCATATATGCCATCAAGATAAAAACTATATTATTATTGATAATACACTTTATCACCAAAGAGGTTATTTTGTATTTCACTTATGCCTCACTCATGATTATTTTGAACATATCTTTAATGGTTTCCATGTTGGAGCATGAGGTGGTCATATCTCTATGTTTTCCACTACTTAAAAAATCTCGCACAATGGGTATTTTTGGACCTCAACCTTTAAAGATATTATCACAATGGTTAATAAGTTCCATCCCTATCATATATTTACCAAAAATATGCATTCATATTGGTCCATTTCCTATTAGACCCTATGAAAAATAAGGAATTTATTTCATGTAGTGTAAGACAAACTTAGCTAATGGACATTGCTACATTATTGTGGAAGTGGAATAGTTTAATAAGTGGGTCAAGGCCACACCTACCTTCTCTAAAAATAGTGCCACTATGAAGTTTTCAGGATCAGCGAGGTTATTAATATGTTTGGGGTATCTAGAATTATCATGATGACCATGGTTCCCATTTTCAAAATCACATGATGATGGAACAAGCAACTAAGTTGGGTTCTTTGCAATAAAAATAAATCCCCTATTATGCAAAAGATAACATAAAAGTAGAGGCCATTAATCATGTCTTGAAATCCATGATTCAAAGGATGGTAGAAATCATACGTGAAATTGATATGTTATGCTCTTTTTGGCATTATTGGCCTATCAAACCTTAAGTAAAATATCCATAGTATTTACTCATTTATATCTATTTTATAGGGTGGCGGACATACTATCCATTGAATGTGAATTCCCATATTTGAATATAGTCGTAGAATTGCAACCCAACACTTTCATCAAAGAAGAATGCATGGTTTATTTTTCCAACCTTTATGAACTATGACACTATGTTTCAATAGCCAGTTAAACTCAAAATAAATGTTTCAAAGCCTAATGTGGAAAATATTTTTGACCCCATGTCTTTGTAGAAAGGGACTTGGATTTGGTTTATGAATATGATCATGACAATTTAGGTGCATGAAAATTAGTGCCTCTCTGGTGAGGATCTTGTGTTCTAAAATTACTTCTTAAAATATGAGCATATGAGTTACTGGATTATGATGGTAACTCGTTATATGAGTCTGAAAATGGCATCTATTTCAAGAAGTACTATGTGTGAGCCTTATCATTAAATCAAGCTTGTATATAACATATATATTTTTTCTTGGGTGTAATTTCCCTTTTTGTTTTGTTGTATATCCACTACTTTGGGTATTCACTTTTTCATGATTTTTTATTATTAGATGTCAAATCCTTCATAAATATAAGTAGGCTTAAAATATGGCGCTAGATGTAGTAATAAAAACATAATTTTTTCTTCTTAGTTCCTCTTTTCAACCACTAATAAGATGATGAGTTTAATTGGCATGTATCTTGGGCATGTGACCAACAATTTTCTTGAATATAGTTCCATTATTGATCTCTTGTTCGAGGCTATTTCCCTTGGTATTTGTCACATGGTTATCAAACTTGACTCAAAAATCATAGTATCCTAGTTTGTTATGATGTCTATTCCCTAAGGAATCTTGTGTTGTTTCTTAATTTGTTTAGGGTGTGTTTCATGAACGATATTCTGATACAGCTGTATAGACACACATTTTTTGAGACTCTACCACACTATTTGATTTGTTGGCTAATTATATATTACATTGGCATATGTCTCAATAATTATTTTAACAATTCATATAAACAATCATCACAATGAACATCAATGTAAACATCATAAGAAAACCATATATCAACACCATTGTAATAATGACATATATATACGATAAGAACTGTAGAAAATCTCTAACACAACTATAATACCATGTAGAAATTATATAAATGGATTCAATCCTATCATGTAATGTACTAAAACAAGATATTGAATCCTTCTACAATTTTGTGGAATATAAACACAATCACTCAATCACATGAAAGAAAGAGAAAGAAGTAAATCAATACAAAACACAAGATATTCCTGGGGAAATAAATTGCTCAAAACCCCTCCATATTTATTGTATAATCAACCAAGGAATCATGAAACAATACAATGTGTTTGTTATCACCACAACCTCATACACTCTACCAATTGCTTCACACTGATCTAGGCCAAATTGGACAAACAAATAGCCAATTATCAGCCTACCTTGCTTGCGCAATCCCTAGAGAATTAAACCCCTATTAAATAGGAAATTCAGCCTTACTTGATTGCAAAATTCATCATGGGCTTCATGTGGTTTTATAACTGCACCTAGGCAGGTTGCTAAAAATACAACCAATAGTTTACTTGTCTTGAACCTTTGTCTCAACTGGGTCTCTGCTAAAATCAGCATGTATGCAGCTATAAATAGTGAATCATCGGTTACTTGGTAAATCACTACTACTGAATTAAATCTATTTTAATTCACTTGATCTTCCACTGGATCATCAAATAGTTAGAACTAGTTAAACTAATTTTAATTCAATTAATGTGATTTAACTAATCCCACTCACACGACACTAGTGCTACAACTGCAACTGGACCCTATTAATAATATAATCGCTCTACATGTGTATCCTTTGACCCTCAACTCAAAATTCTTGAGCTAACTAATTCTATAACACTTAGTTAACTATTACAAGTTGTAATGAAATAAGATTACAATTAATTTTCCAATTTATTTAAAAATTGGTTGCACAATAATGTGTCACTAGTATCCATCGTTGTGTGACCTCTGATCCCACACCAGTGCGTGTGTTGTTTCTGGATGCCAATTTCACTGTTTCTTGTTGTAAATTTCAACGCTCCCTCTCAACAAGAAAGGAAACAATCTGTCCTGATCCAGTGCCTTTGGAATGTTCTTGCATGCAAACCTTCCTAGTGTTGTTTGCACATGAAACTCTTCTAAAACTGAATAGCCTTCAACAACTGAATCAGTATAATGCATCTGTCATAAGATTCGACTAGTTGTTGCTAGATACTACACATGTCTACAGGACTCTCTACGTTATGCACATCTGCATCCATGCACTCTACACTGCTACCAACTCTGATCTGCGCTCCAGTATCTGACACATGTCACTCTGATTTTTATCCTCCTGACATCTAACTCCATCAATATAATTGATCCTTCCTACTAATGTTGTACTATGGGCTCCTCATAGCTAGGTTCAATCCATGAGACACACCATCTCAATGGACCCTACCCAAATTTATTCTTGGGATGATATATGTACATCGCCCCACCTCACACCTGGAGGTATAGTTGCATGTACTCCCTCTACCCATCTCGCTCGAAATATCCCCCTCCTGGAGGTCTCTGCTTGCTTCACCTTGTAGATCCACCTCGATCCAACCACTGACATTCCCACTGGTCTTGGGACCACTTCCCATGCATTGTTTCTGATAATGGAGTCATGCTCATCAACCATGACATTAACCCATGTTGGCTGTTACACTTCTTCCTCAAAAGAGGATGGTTCTGTCACATTACACTCGCTCATAAGAGCCATATATCCAATGTACCTATATGGGGACCTTCTCTGAATGCACTGTGATGTAGGTGTACCTACATGCTTTGTCGCATCTAGCATCAATTTTTTAGCCTCTCGGGTGCGCTTCCTACCATTTCTGGTGGATAGCTCTGCATGTGTGGTTTCTGCCACTCCACAATCCTCTTCTTGTGGTTTATCCACATCCTAAGTTTCATCCCTTGGAACTAAGAGTTCATCATCTGCATGCAATTCAAGTTCCCTCTCAAGGGATAATCACATGGCTTTCCCATAATTACCCATGGTGCATCCCTTTCATGTGTATATCTGCGCAAGAGTACCCTTTGGAAGACCTATAAAAATCTGCTGCATGATCGTGAAAGCACTGTGGTGTAGATGGCCCAATCTCATGTGCCATAACTCACATGTATCCTAGCTCACCATCTTCCCTGCTTTACTACTAAATGTTGTGCATCCATCTACATCAAGTTTGTAGAGGTTCTTCACATGAACCCCAATCTTCTTTCCCTATGTTGTGGCTTTTTTACGGAGGAATGTCTTTCCTTCACTTAAAACAACATCATATCCACAATCCTCCAACATAGTAACTGAAACTAACTTATTTTTCATGCCTGGTACATGCATGACATATTTTAATATGAAAGCTTTACCTGACTGTCTCTGGAAAGTAAGTGTACCAATTCTGGTAGCACTATACCTCCCATTATCACCCATCTCGATGTGCATATGAATATCTTTCTCCTCTGAGCTACTAAAGAGTTCTTTGTTTCCCATCATGTGGAAAGCTGCTCTACTATTCAAGTACCACATAGATCCCATCACAGTTGACGCCATGCATGCGATGAAAGAGAATTCCAACTCAAACTGTGAGGCCAAAGTTTCACCCGCTGTAGCTCCTAGAGCCTTCTTGTTATTCTTCTTCTTTTTGGATAATTTTTGGCATAGTGTCCATGATCATGATAGTGAAAACATTTCACTATTGACATGTCACACTTCTTTCCTTCTTTCCTGGTCTCAGATTTGGAAAGTGACTCCTTCCCCTTCCCCCTTCTTTTCCTTACCAACAAAGGCACAATTTTCCTCATCATTGGTCTTGGATGACGATCCATCCCTGGTATTCCGCTGAAACTCTTCTTGTACCAAATCTGACCAAAGTCGCTCCCAATATGGTAACTTATCCCTCCCATTCATAGATTTTTGGTAACTATGCCAACTCTTGGGAAGGCCTAGAAGTGCTAGGCTCACCAAGTCATCATTAGCTACAGTAATCCCAACACTTCCAAGCTCATCTCAACATTGATTGAACTTGGTCAAGTATTTCTCGATTGTGTGCCCTTTCTCCATTTTGATTTTCCTAATCTTGTCCTTCAGCACCAACTTCCTTTGGTCTCTTGTGTTGGGAAACAGATATGTCAAGGCCTTCCACATCGCATATGGAGTTGTCTTCACACCGATACTCGAGACAATATTATCTTGAACTCCCTCTAACAAGAGCATCCTTGCCTTTGCTACCTTCTTTTGCCATGCATCAAGAATTTGGGCATCTGCTGTTGCGGGCTTGGGAATATCATTATCTATGAATTCCTTCAAACCATTTTCCTCCAACACTTCCTCCATCCTGTCCTTCCATGCAATATAATTCGAACTACCCTCAGTGCATATTCGAGTCTCAAGCCATTGAAAGACATCTTGATCCGCTTCTAGCTCTAGAGAAAGTATCTGCAAATTTGAATACTGTTTAACACAAAATCAGTTTATTCTCCACCATTGTGATTCCTGGAGCTCTGATACCATGTAGAAAATCTCTAACACAACTATAATACCATGCATAAATTATATCAATGGATTTAATCTGACCATGTAATGTACTCAAACAAGATACTGAATCCTTCTACAATATTTGTGGAATATAAACACTGTTGGGTCTCGTAATTGTCGCATTTTTATCATATTTATCCTCACCATTCCTCACATTCTATCACCTCATTTAACCATTCATCATACCATTTTCATGGGTTCACCTCATTATTTTCCAATTTATTTATTTTTTATATTATAAAAGAATTTATGATTAATTATTGGAAAAATTAACATATTTCATTAATATCTCAAATGTGGATGAGCTTTGTAATGTGTAGGATTATTTGAAAATATTCTTGAATATTTCCTCCACCATTTCAAGAATTCAAGGGATAATTTTCCAAGCTTATTCCAAGGAGAAGATCATGGATATTTGGATAACATATCTTATCCAAAAAAAAATAGAGATAAGTGAGGATTTAAAGGGATCATATTTTGTAATTATAGGGATATTGTTTGAGAGAAAAGTGGATTTTTAAGTATGAGTTTCTCATCTTATTTTCAAAGTGCTCATGTATAAAAGAGAGTGCTCTCTCTTCATTTTGATATGGATAATTAGATATAAGAAAAGATAGAAAATTAGGAGAGAAAGAAAGGAGAAAAGAAATGAAGGATAGAAAATTGAATTGAGAATTAGAGTCTAGAATAAAGTTTTAGTTTTGTAATCTTTCATGATGTAATAAGATCATGTTTTTCTTCATCGTTAATGTTAGCTCGCATATGTTGATACACAGGTTACTCTTCACATGTTTTTTTTCTCTTACACAATTGCACATTTCCAATTTATGGTATGATGCGGTGGTAATTTTGTTGAAGTAAAACTCTAAGGAAGGATGATCAGGACCTCGTAAGTTAGGATCCCATTCTCTCGCTTTCTACACATCACAAATTGTTGCTCTTTAGTCTCTCTTCTTGAAGACAGTACTCTAGGGAGGGACAACCAACTCCTCCTAAGTTAGGAGCCTCTTCCTTCGTTTACTGCATCTTGAATCAAAGACAAAAGCATTAGACTAGGAAAATTTGAATTCAGTCTTGCATATACAGTGCATGTGCTTCGTAAGTCTACGAATTCCTTGGATTGATAATTTATGTTAGGGAAATTATTTGACAACTTTAGATTCACCCAACAAACACGATCGCTCAATCACATTCAAGTAAGAGAAAGAAGTATACACAACACCAGATATTCCTAGGGAAAGCAACTGCTCAAAACCCCTCCATCCTTATTGTATAATCAACCAAGGAATCATGAAACAATACAATCTATTTTTTATCACCGCAACCTCATACACTCTACCAATTTCTTCGCATTTATCTATGAAAAATTGGACAAACACATAGCCAATTATCAACCTACCCTCCAAACTCTACCTTGCCGACACATTCCCTCAGAGAATTAAACTCTTATAAAATAGAGAAATCTAAATCTCTTCCTTGATTACAATTCATCATGGGCTTCTGTGGTTTTATAACTATACTCGTGCATTTTTCTAAAAATATAATTGATATTTTACTTTTGCCTTGAAACTTTGTCTCAACTAGGTCTCCACCAAAATTAGCGTCCATGTAGCTATAAATAGTGAATCATCAGTTACCTGGTAGATCGCTACTGGTGAATTAAATCTATTTTAACTCACTTGATCTTCCACTAGCTCATCAAAGAGCTAGAACTCATTAAACGGATTTTAAATCAATTAATGTGATTCAATTGATCCCACTAGCACTACACTAGTGCCACAATTGCAACTGGACCCTGTTAATAATATAATCACTCTACATGCCTATCCTTTGACCCTCAACTCGAAATTATTGAGCTAACTAAGCCTATTGCACTTAGTTAACTATTACAAGTTGTTATGAGATAAGATTACAATTAATTTTCCAATTTATTTAAAAATTGATGCACACTAATTTGTCTCTAGGATCCATCACTGTGTGACCTTTGATCCCACACCAGTGTGTATGTTGTTTCGGGATGCCAATTTCATTATTTTCTGTTAAAAATTTCAATAAGAACCAAGTTTGTCTCTTACACCACAAAAACATTGGTAAATAAGTACAAAATTTGGCATTCCGGCTTAGGCTCATAATCCATTATACACATGTAAGTGAAACATCAATAGAGGAGTCATCTGATGAATATACTATTTGCCAAAGATAACAAAGCACAAGACGATCTATGCATTGAATGAGGGCCTTGACCACGAGAAAATGGAACCCCCATGATGTCTCGTTGTACTTTTCGATGGATGTAATCAATCGAAAATGGTTGTATCAACATAGTGAGAGTGTCCACAATTCACATTAAACACATTAAATCACATAACTCATTTTATTCTTCTCCTCTTCTTCCTCAAAGTTCTATATCCTAATATATGCAACAATTTATCCCTCAGTTGAATGAAATGTTGGAGTCATTTTAAGGGTTAGGTTGGTGTCATGTTTTCATGCAAAAAAATTTATGTATCAGTGAATATGTATCCATCTAAAATCTCATGGCAGAAGACATCTATTCTTAAAAACCCAAAAAACATTCAAATATGAAACCCGACAGAAATTTTCTTATCACACTCCAATGACTGTCTAGGTCCTATGACCAAGTTGGGATTATTTATTGAATATTATTCACATAGTCATAATCATTAACTATTATAATCTACTCATTATACCACTAAAAGGATACTCTATTGAACCATTGATTTTCGCGACCTACCTTAAGTCTCCCCGTTAATTTATTTTGCCTCATCATCCTTCCATCACTAGAATATTAGGGTCCCTTGCCTTGAAATCCTAGTGTGGTAGTAGATGTACTCAACATTTATATATAATTTTTCTCCTTTTATTATAAATAATTTTTCTTTGGATCATCAAATTTATATTAGACATTGGAGAAGCACCACTTGCCCCTTTATATTTTGGGTCTTAAAGACATTAAGGATACAATATTCCCTAAGAAAACCAATGGTGGGAAGGTGAGACATGGATCTCATATTACCATCTTGATACTCTCCTTCCTTCCATTAAATCATATTGGTTATTTACTTTCCATAAACACATGCACGAGTCAGTACAACCATTATTAAGGAAACCCATTTTGTAAAAGTTGTTAAATTTTGTAGATTTGAGGGCTACCTAGGCCATCACCCTTATAATTTCCCCAACAAGGTGGTCATCACCCATAGGTTTTAATTCTTAGAGTGGCCTCTTTCATCGTGGTTTCTCGAAGGGTAGCTGGTTGGGATAAATCACACAATCAACCCCCATAAAGGGTCTATTATAGTCAAATCTCCATGAAATATCAAATTAAAACAATGAAAATGGCAAGGAGGGAAAAGAAAAATCTTTGTTAAAAGTGTAGTTCCAAATTATTTGTTTTTTATACTCTAGGATCTCGGTCAGAATTTTTGGTGTAGGGAGGCTTTCTCCATTGGTCAAATTCTCAACTAGAAAATAAACAAATGAGCTCTATTTTGGCCCCGTTTCTCTATATTTAGAGCCTAATAACTCTCACATGTGTATTCAATTGATATTATTTCCAATTTCCAACCCCATAACCACTTATTCATAATTAAAATATTGTTTTAATCATATTTTTTATACTTTAATAAGCATTTCTATGAAATTATATGAAGTTGGGGTGTCATAATTCATGTGGATAATCAAAGTACCATCACTAATTAGAACCTAGGTACATTTTTCTTGAACCTAGCATATAGGGGTAGTTCTTCCCTACCATTTGTTTTCATTATTGATATAAATTTCTCTCTTCATTGAACCTCGGGTTTGATGTCGTCAGTTTGGGACACTTACCTTCCTTTCTTTATATTTAATAGCTTTCACATTAGAGACTTCGTTCACGTGGATGCCCTAATTTAACACATATTTTCCATATGGATTTCCATTCGATGTATTTCTATTGACTCAAAATACCTCCTTTTTACCCACTATGACTTTGAATATTATCCTCATTGTCACTTATTTGTTAGCTTCTAGCTATACCCTAAGGGGATTCCTTCACATATCTACCTTGCAATAGTTGTTACACATTTCCTTGCTTCTTTATGCGTGTTGTTGTGCCTTGGTATTGTTGTCATCATTGCAATCACAATGTTCATAGCCCCATTTATATCCTTTGCTTATTGATCCTATATTTCTTGGAGAGACCACTATGATGAGTGGTTTTCCTAGAGAAAAATTTTGAATCAGTTCAATTTGGGTGACTTTGTTTACTCAAAAAAAAATTCCACCATTTATACAAATAATTTTTGTCCAAAGAGCTTCCTTTTTTCCTTTCTCATGCAACTTAATCACTGAAGGGTTCGAGTCATAATTTTGTCTCTTTTTTTAGTTCATTAAAACCTCACAATAAAATAAATATTGTATCAATCATACTGTTATCTCTTTTTCACGATAATCTACTCATATTTGGTTTAAAATGCACTAAAAAATAATGGATCCCCTTTTCCTCTTAATGCTTTTCTTATAATAGAACCTCATAGCCTACCAGTGGTTATGTTTCACTCCTTCAAATTTCAACTAAATTTACAATATTCAGTCTTATAAAGTCTTCTTCATAAACATCATGTCGTTAAACCATTATTCATGAGTAATATGGGCTGACACGGATTCCTCTTGAATAATGGTGGTCAAAACAAGGTCAACTTCTGAGGGGTATAACTTTTTCATATGAAATTTGATTAAGGAAAATATTGTGTTGCTAGAAATTTCTCTATGTGTAGAATAACATATGAAGGTGCATGGTTAATTAGAAAAACATTATAACAAAAAAACAGCATTTGATGCATCAAACAACTCCTAGAATGTTTCAAACCCCAATTCGTCAAAATAGGTATCACAAGTAAAAATGGCCCTATGATTTGCTTCCTCCATTTTTCCTATTCTTAAAGCATTTTTTATGAAACCAACTCAAAAAATAGAAGAAAAGATAGATCAACGACTTATAAATTAGCCTCTTCGAGGGGGAACCTCCTTTACATTACACAAATGAAAAATTCTTGGATGATACAAATGAAGAAACCTACCTTCCATATATAGCAGTCTAAGGGGTCACAATATAATAATATGGGGATCACATGGGCACAAAAATAAAAATAAAGGGGCTACACCTATGGGGCATGATAATAACAATATGGGGACTACATGGGAACAAAAATAACAATAATGGTGCTACACTAACAATAAAAATAAGGGGATACACTAGTATTATAGGGACCTAACCTTCCCCTCTCTTTCCAAAAAATTTTATCCTCAATTCTTGATTAGTTTTAGATGTTTTGTATAAAATTCTCATCCTCCCATGTGGAATCCTTAGCGGGTAAGTTCTTCCACTTGATGAGATACTCTAAAATTGATCGATTTCATATTTGTCGAGTTCTTGTATCCGTGACTTCTTTAGGTTCCAATATGATTTTTCCTCCCTTGTCAAGTTCTGCAAATATTGTTTGAACTGGGATTTTGTCACCCATAACCTTCCTTAAGCATGAAGCATGGAAAACTAGGTTCACTCGAGAAGATGCAAGAAGCTCCAATTTGTATTCCATAATACCAATATTTTGCAACACCTTGTAAGGACCATAGTAATTTGGAGATAATTTATTATTCTTATTAGCTTTCTTGAGGGAATTTGTTTGTATGTTTATAACAATAAAAATACCCTGTCGTCTACATCAAAACTTCTTTCGTTGTGATCTTGATATGCCTATTGTTTCATTCGATTTTTCATCAAGGTTAGGTTATCCTTTAAGAGTTGGAGAACTTTTTGTTGATGATTGATGTGATCTTACATTGTTTAAACTTTATAATTTTATCTTAAATATGATTCAATTTTTGAAACTCTAGTGAGCATAATTGTGCAATTATGCCTTCATGTTCTTTCTTTAGAAGCTTTGTCTTTAGAAGCTTTGTCATGTCGTTAGAGTCACTGATTATATTTCCTTGTTTCCCCAAAGATTGTAACTATTGAAATCCTAATACAACATCAGCACCACCAATTAGAATGGAAAGAATTGGGCTATTCAATACATATTCCCCCATTTTTATCTTGATATTATGGATATTTCTAGAGGAATTTATAGTTCCTCCATTTGCAACAATCACTTGACACTTTAGTATTGGATATAGGAAGCAATTCAGTTCCTCTTCATGCATCAT
The DNA here is from genome assembly GCA_034641835.2 of Pinus albicaulis. Classification (NCBI taxonomy): domain Eukaryota; kingdom Viridiplantae; phylum Streptophyta; class Pinopsida; order Pinales; family Pinaceae; genus Pinus; species Pinus albicaulis. The sequence continues at coordinate 1,258,928,006 of CM076580.1, forward strand.
AGTAGATTTTTCTTAGGGCTTAATGGGTGTATAATTATTTTTGGGAGACATTATAGAACCAAACAATGAAATCAATGCTTCAATATTCCCTTGGAATCACTTCAAACTGATTTTTTTTTTAAAAACTTATGCAATGTTTAAAAAAAAACACACATTTTTCTTGCTTTTGAGTAGCTCGATATTGAACTTGATGTATCTATGTGATTTTGGATTCCCAAGATTTGAAATTTTTTCCTATAGTATCCCTCTGATTCTTCTTACTAATTCTACAATTCATACCTATTTTGGATTCTTCAAGGAAAAGTTATGCTTGATCTCCCACAATGACCTAATTATGGACTGGTTCAGTAGAGCGAAATTGTACAGTGTACCACGTGTCACTTTTTTGACCTTCGTCTCTAAAATCGATACAAAAGAATCAACATTTTGTTCAATTTCGACTAAAGTTTATAGAATTCCAATCTGATGCCTGAAACGAAATTTATGGTGATTTTCCCTCAGTCACCTATTTGAGATGAAATTGTGGAGCCTTCAAAAACCCTAACTTCCATAGATCATATATCTGAAAATATAGCGAACCAAGTTCTGCATTTTTTACAAAAAGTTCCTCAGGATTTTGGATTCCTGTGGTAAACATTTCAGCTTCTGAACCTTCATAAAAAAAAGTTTATAGCGAAAATTCCAAGATAACATGTTTGCATCAGTGAAACCCTAAAATCTAAAGCTTAGATACCAAATATTATGAAACCAGCTCACACAATAGAAGAAAAGATAAATTAACGACTTAGAATTCAACCTCTTTGAGGGGGAAACCTCATTTATATTACACGAATGAACAATTCTTAGATGATACACATGAATAAACCTACCTTCTATATATAGGAGTCTAAGGGGTCACAATATAACAATATGGGGACCACATGGGCACAACAATAAAAATAATGGGGCTACTCCTATAGGGCACAGTAATACCAATATGGGGACTACATGGGAACAAAAATAACAATAATGGGGCTAAAATAACAATAAGAATAATGGGATACACTAGTATTATAGGGACCTAACAACATTGCGATGGATGGAAAAAATATATAATCATCAAATACAGATCACCAACCATAATTGTAATGAGTTTAAAATAAAGTGACACATATTAAATTTTTTATTTCTTCTAAAATGAGCTAGGAAACATAAATTATAGGCCATGCATAATGAAGAAAATCCTTTATAAGTGATATGTGAAATGATATATTCTGACACTTCAACCTAAGAGCTGGTAGATATAGTTTCCTTACCCCTCAACCTCCCCCTAAATTTCTTCAATAGTTTCACTTATAGTCAAGAATGATCCTCATATAATAGAAGATTAAACCCACTATTTAAACCATTTTTTTCCTTCTAGCTATTTCTTTATCAATTTTAACTACTATGAATGTGAATGCAATACCATCTACACAAGAAATAATAATTTCTCAATCAAAGTGAAAGGAAAGTGACTTGGCCCTAAGTACACTAATATTGTCAATTCATTGAAAGAATTTTAGCCATCCCACTTGTTAGACAATGTCTACAACTTTTCATCTACTTAATACATTTTTTTAGTAATCAATCATTGCTTAAACTATTAAACTAATTCCCCCCCGCTCCTTTACTTGCGAGTAAATAAAATTTGAATATGCTGTTGTTTTGGAATATTTCATGTAGCATAATTTTCTTCCCAATGAACTAGGTATAGAATGGACCTTCCAAATTAGATGTAGAATGCTTCTTTGGTGGATAAAATAGAATTTTGTTGTATTATTGCATGTAACATGTTTGAGTTTCCTTGAAATCTATAGATTGAAATGCATATAGCCAGATTAACTTCTTAAATTGTTTATGATGATGTGATTGATGCATGACAATAGAAGTTGGATTGGAAATAACCTTATATTTATTTATCATGTTCGGTCACCTCCCCCTCTAATCAGTCATTAATAACAAGGTACTAGGTAATTACAATTATAGGTGATTAAAAAATAATGACAGATTTTGGTTGGCATGTCTGTAACACAAATGGTCCCATGTACATGTCATTTCAATCAAACTCAAATGGATATGCTACATCCAATATTTGTAATAGTGATTATGTCACACTAAGGCATAGTGCACATCATAATAGTTCTGACACATGGAGCTGAATGAATATAAAAATAAAAGATTGTAAAAAAATACTTAACACGTGGTAGAGTGAAATCCGAAATTGTGCATTATTGCAAAAGAATTATGTGCCTTTAATTTGATTGATTTTTGCTTTAGTCACCCATGAAAGCATATTATTTTCATCATACCAATGTAGTGGATGATTAATTATTTATGCAATGCATGTGCCATAAAATTTCTGGTGTAACAGATACTGACTTTTCTTGTAGCATAACATTTGGTGTTTTTTACATACACAATCTTTTGTAGCTATGCAAAGGAAAAGTTATTGGCATAGAAGCTAACGAAATTATTTGTATTTTTACTTGACTGAATTTGTAATATAACGTTTATAAAAATTCTAAGAATAAGTGCATTGCTGAGTGCTAACGTTTTTTACTAAAATTTTTCTAATAATAACTTCAATCTCCTTGAGAGAGTTCTGCAAAATGTTATTATTGATAGATTCTGTAAGGTACCACTATTGAAGGATATTGTGGATTATTTTTGTTGAAATATTATGTAGACCTTTTCCATTAAAAGATTATGAAGAACAATTTTTTTTTTTTAATCCAAAACATGAATTACGATTTCCATTTTTCAAAAATTACTATAGCTAGTAATGGTAATTCTTGTTTTCAGTAATTTTATTCAATATTTCTATAGTAATGATTTCCATTTTTCAAAAATCACTATAGCTAGTAATGTTAATTCTTGTTTTCAGTAATTTTTATTTAATATTTCTATAGTAATGATTTCCATTACTATTTTTTTGGAAACATCCTACAATATCATAACTCATTTTCACTGTAATTTCTTTTTTTCTTTTTTTTTTGGTCAAAAATACATACAAAATAAAAAAAATTCTTAGCCTAGTTACACTCTTAATTAAATTCCTTTCATGATGTTCCTTTATTTTTTGAGTGAACTCCTATTTAAAATCTAGGTTTTTATACAATTTTGGGTAGTGGCCATTGAAAAGAGTGGTAATTTGTCTTCATTAATAGTTATTAACTTGATAGATCCATTTCCATACACATGATCAACCGCATACGTTCCTAACCATATTGTGGTACAACTTTTCTTTAAAATCCTATAAACGTCAATCAAACTATAATGCCTAATCACCTGATGGAATGATTGTTTTTTTATAAATAAGTCATTCCATCGAGATTTTTCTTGCTAAATTGTTTCCATATGTTGGAGAGCTTGTTGTTAGATTTCAGCCACTTAATTTTGTTAGCTTATTCATTCCTTATGAGCTGCTGAAATACAATCCCCAAATTCATTATTTTCCATAGAGCTTTTATTTGAAACTCAATAAACAATAATGTAGTTTTACCAAACATAAATTAATACAATCCATATCTTATTGATTTTTTATAGGTTGTATGGTAGGCCAACACTCCTAGAAATTTGTTTTCGCAATCTTTATGATGGAATTGAACTATTTTTGTCTGAATATTCTCCAATTCCCCATTTGTGACTTCCACCTATCCATTTCCTTTCAGTAGTATGGTGTGGTATTTTGATTCTTAATCTTACACAAATTCATGATATATTCTGTAAAATTTTATGTTATTAGTGCTCTATTATTAGATGCAATTTCTTTGGGAACTCCATGTCATGAAACCAACTCCAAAAATAGAAGAAAAAAGATATCAACACCTTAGAAATAAGCCACTTCGGGGGGGCAACCTCCAATACATTACATGAATGAACAATTCTTGGATGATACAAATTACAAAACCTCCTTTCTATATATAGGAGTCCATGGGGCCACAATGTAATCCTAGTGGGGCCACAATGTAATCCTAGCCGACCTAACAATAATAATTTAAGGGTACAATAATAACAATATGGGGGTTACAAGGGTACAATAATAACAATAAGGGGGTTACACTAACAACAATAAGGGACTATACTAGTAATATAGGGACCTAACATGCCCCTCTCCTTCAAAAAGTGTTGTCCTCAACGCTTGAGTAGCTCTGGGTGCTTTTGTATAAAATTCTCATCCTCCCATGTAGAATCTTCAGTGGGTAAGTTCTTCCACTTGATGAGATACTCTGAAATTGATCGATTCCGTAGTTGTCGAGTTCTTGTTTCCGTGACCGCTTCAGGTTCCAATATGATTTTTCCTTCCTCATCAAGTTCTGAAAATATTGTTTGAACTGGAAGATTTTCACCTATAACCTTCTTTAAGCATGAAACGTGGAAAACTGGATGTACTCGCGAAGAAGCAGGAAGCTCCAATTTGTATGCCATAGTACCAATCTTTTGCAACACCTTGTAAGGACCATAGTACTTTGGTGATAATTTATTATCCTTCTTAGCTTGCTTGAGGGACATTTGTTTGTATGGTTATAGCCATAAAAATACCCAATCTCCTACATCAAAACTTCTCTCGCTGCGATGTTGATCTGCCTATTGTTTCATTCGATTTTGTGCCAAATTCAGGTTATCCTTTAAGAGTTGGAGAACTTCTTGCTGATGCTCGATGTGATCTTCCACCGCTTGAACCTTCGAATTTTCTCTTAAATATGATGTGATGGATGGTGGATGATATCCATAAAGTGCCATAAATGGGGTCATTTTTGCTGCAGTATGGAAGGAAGTGTTATACCACCATTCAGCAAGAGGTAACCACTTAACCCATTTTGTTTGTTTATCAGATACAAAACAACGAAAATATCCTTCCAAACATTTATTTACTATCTCAGTTTGACCATCAGATTGAGGATGATAAGATGAGCTATGAGCTAATTGAGTACCCAAACAAGAAAATAACTCCGTCCAAAAATTTCCAGTAAAAATGGGATCTTTGTCTCTCACAATAACCCTTGGGCGTCCATGTAGCTTTTGAATTATGTCCATAAATGTAGTAGCAACTGTACTTGCTTTAAATGGATGAGATAATGCACAAAAGTGTGCATACTTGGTAAGTCTATCAACTACCACCATGATGACATTCTTTCCTTCGGACTTAGGTAAACCTATGATAAAATCCATTAAAATCTCCTCCCAACGTTGACTTGGAATGGATAAAGGTTGTAGAAGTCCCGGGGTCTTAATTGTTTCCACTTTATTCTGCTGGCAAACCAAACATTCCGCCACAAACTTTTGAATATCAGATTTAAGGCCATCTCAAAAAAATTCTTTCTTCACCCTGTGGTAAGTTTTTAAAAATCCTGAGTGTCCTCCTAAAGGAGAAGTGTGCAATTCCAGAAGAATCTTTTGTTTTAGTTGGGAATTCTTACAAAGATATAAGTGATTTTTGTACCATAAGGAATCATTTTTCCAACTAAATGTATCAGATGTACTAGGATCTTGCTGCAACTTTTGAATGAGTGTCCACACTTCTTCGTCCTTCTTCCATTCATCTCTTGCTTCGGTTATCCAATCTGGTTGGATAATAGAAATGGCACAAAGCAATGCTTCCACTTCTTCATTCTTTCTTGAGAGTGCATCTGCAACAACATTTAGCTTCCCTTTTTTGTAGATTATTTCAAAGTCATAACCCAACATCTTTGTGACCCATTTTTGCTGCTCTTCTGAAGATATTATTTGTTCCAAAAAGTGTTTAAGACTATCATGATCAGTTTTTACCTTGAAATGTCTTCCCATATCTTATAGATATGTTTTCATAAAAAAATCAACAACTCTTTTCCCTTGAATATATCTTAATGGTTGCACTTCAACTCACTTTCTAAGATAATCAATACACACTAATATGTAATTGAATTGGTGAGAAGGTGGATTGATGGTTCGAGCAAAATAAATGCCCCATTTCTCAAATGTTTCTAAAGAAGTCAATGGATACATAATATTTTACTATAATTTTGTATATTCACACAAGCTTTCATAGGAATCACAATGTAAAACAAATTCCTTAGTATATTTATACAATGTTTCGAAGAGTATTTAGTAGAAATTATCTTTTGTCTATTCAAGTGGCTACAAAATTTCCATTGGATGACACATCATGGTAAAAAAATTTAATTTCATACACTTCATCATCTCTATTGCATCTCCTAACAACTTAATTTCTTCATAATTTTAACAATTACCCCTTATCCATGTATTAAGTAATATTTTTGAATTAGAGAATTGTTTTGTCATGATGAAAAGTGTTTTTGAAACCTGTTAGACACTAGATAGTTTTCCATATCTTCAAACCACACTATCATCATTGAGACTACAAACAACTGCTCATTTGGAAAAGAGCCATCAAAGGGTTTATTTGTTTTATAATTAGTAAGCCTTGAAATAAAATATGTGAAAACTTTCTCATGACTAGGTTTATAAAGTTTCGTAATATCAAACTCTTGAAAAAGAAAAACCCAATGAATTATTCTACCATTAATAGTCGATTTACTTATAAAATATTTAATGGATAAATGATCTATATGCACATTAATAAGAAGCCTTGTCATATCATGTATAAACTTGTTGATGGAATCCAAAACTGCTACGGATTTCTTATCAGAGATAATATAGTTCGTCTCTACATTTGTAATATTTTTAGTGACATAATAAATTGCATACAATTATGCATCTTCTTTTGCGTTAACACACAACCCAAAATTTTATTAGAAACACCAAAATAAGTATGAAATTGTAAATTCAAATTCGGTCCTTGTAAAGCAAGGGCATTTGTTAAATTCATTTTTAAAGCCTAAAAACCTTGCTAACAAGTGGTTTTCCAAATAATTTCAACATCATTTCAAACAAATACAAATAATGGAGAATATCTTGTCAAAAAATTCAATAAATATTTAGTAATACCTAACATGGCCTAAGAATATTCTTATATCATTCTACTTTGTATGGTCAGGAAGATTCTTAACAATTATTATTATTGCAAGATCCACCTAAATTCCATGTGTTGCGATATGATTTACTAACACAACTATGTCATTCATCATTAGAAAGAATTTATAATTTCTTATGAAAAGATGATTTTCTACACATTTTTGGAGAAAATTGTCTAATTTTGTCTAAAACTTCATTAAATTAATCCCCAAGAGTTGTAAAGTCATCAATAAAATTTTAAATAGATTTAGGTATTAAATTAGAGACAAGTGAAAGTAATTTTTTTTTTCTTCTTTCTAACAATTCATATACCATCTAAGAAAGATAAATATTTTGTTGCTACAAAAGAATCCAAAACTTGGTCAATAAAATGCAAGGGAAATGACGTTTCCGAGTAACTTTGATTATTTATGTATAGTACAAACAAACTCACCATTTACCACTATTTACCTCCAATACTTGGAAATATATCAAGTGGTAAAACAAAATCATTTTATAAAGGTGGTAAATATGGCATTGTTTTCAAAAGACTTTGTAATTCCTCCTTCACAATATCCTGAAGAAATGGATTCGTTTTGTGTTGCCATTATCTAACAAGAAATTCTCCATCCAAAATACAAATACAATGCGTACAAATTGATTGATCAATCCCTATCATATCCTTATAATCCCATGCAAACATTGAAGCATATTTCTACAATAGTTCTGTAGTTGTTTATGCTTAAATGACTGCAATTGGTTTTTTATAAATAACGTTTTTCCAAGATATATTTCAGTCTCCTCATCTTGATTAAAAAATTATTTAATGGTAATTGATGAATAATAAATATTCTACATATAATTAGAAACCATTTTCATTTGTTGATTTAGTAGTTCAACATGGCATCTATATCTACAACAAATTTTGTAAGAGAGTA